>NW_004624786.1:778636-820755 GCF_000247695.1 Heterocephalus glaber | reverse complement strand
AAAATAAATAAATAAATAAATAAATAAATGTTGTTTGGGCTATGCTTTCAATAAAATAGGTACACTGAAGTGCACAATCATTATTCTATGTATTTCATACTAGATCTTTCAACCATAACATGGATGCTTTAGATGCAGGATAGGTTTTTAGAAAACACTTGGAAACATGCAGTGGCAAATAATGTAATTTACTCCTGATTTTTAATTATGGTAAACAGAGCAATAAAGGAATGTAAATAAATCATCCACAACAGGAACACTGTAAATAATAATTCGTTTTTATATGTTGGTGTTCTGCCATGGGGCTGTGGTCCTGGCTCTGAGCTCTGAAGTCTGCTGTCATGATGCAAGGAGCAGAATGGCTCTAAATGAGTTAGGTAATCATAATTAGCTACCAATATCTACCCCAGACTCACCTGGGGAAATGGGGGTAGGCTCAAGAGCTGCTAGCAACAGATATCAAGGGCACTCTTCTGTGGCCAACCTACGGTCAATCATCAAGTCTTGTTTATAGCTTACTTAAGAAGGGATTCAGGTCAGATATGCCTGCTCAAACATCTGGCTGAGGTTTAACTGATGATTGAAACCTTACTTTTTCCCAAATCCATTTTTTTAAGGCTAGCAAATGACATTTGCAAACCTCTGAGGAATATATTTTCTCCCACTTGAAAAGCCAGCTATCTGGAGGAGATGAAAACATCATCCCAGGTTTATATCTGAAGCATACCAGCCTTTGATCAGTCAGATAGATAGATAAATACAATTACAAACTATAAACCTCAGGTAAAGAAGGATACATTTGCCTCCGCCACAGCTCATTAGCCACAGAAGAGAAGCCACTTGTTATACACCATAGCTAAAATTTCAGGTGTACATTATATGGTAGGATTTTAAATCCTCCTTTGGGATACAAGTATGAAAGACAGCTTGGATAAAAGGAGCTACCTGTTTCCTTTGCCTTCAGCTTGAACAAAGGTGACGATTCAAGGTGAGAACCAGAGACAGTCTTGTAGATTGTAGCTGAATACAGAAAAAAAATGTTCTGTGGCCTGGCATCTTATTGAGGAATTGAACACTTAACAGAAAACCACCTGAAGAATGGAAAGCTACTAAGTAAAGCAGAACTAAAAATGGAATTCAATGATGCAACAGTTTTAGCACTGGAAGTTTGGGGCAAAATATAACCACAGGAAGGCTATAAAATGAATTTAGAAATAGGATGGCATGTTTGTTCTTGGTCTCTTTCTTTTAATACTTATATCCAAAATACTATGGGGAAGCCTTTCCTGAATCTAGGAAGTTTCATGTAAAAATACTTCAAGCTATTAACTCCCCAGCTCCCTTAAGAAATAACTATGTACAAGTTACTTCCATGTGGATCCTGATTTCTGAATCTCTTCTTGACAGCCTTGCTCTCTGCTTGCTGTCAGTTTTGCCTCCAGAAGAATGAAATTAACCATCAGAGTGATGAGAATAAGAAATGTCAAGGGTGCTATCCAACAAAAGTGCATTTAGAAACTACCATTTACAACTTCCAATAAAAATAACTAAAACCTAGTCCCTTTCTTCATTGACTGACCCTACTTTGATAAAGTAAAAATTATTTATATATAGTAATTTTTATAAGGTCAAAAATCCCCAGTAGAAACAAACTAGAATATAAGAAACTGCCAAGATCTAATTGATAAAGAGGCTAGAAAGCAGCTTTACATATATTTCAAGTCTATATCTCAAAATCTTTGCTCTGCTTTTAGAGAATACAGTAGTGTTAGTGAATAATGTAATAAAGCGAACATTAGACAGGAAAAACATTAATCACTACACAAATGGTCAACAAGGAATTTTTTCAAGTTGAAAAGAAATTCTGAAGTGTTTCACTTATTAAATAGCAACTAAAACCAGTAACAGAACGTGTACACACAAAATGATAAATGTATGAACCAAAAATTAGCAGATAAAGTGGTCAGAATAAATTTTTCAAAGATTTTATCAATCTTGAAATACTATTACTTTTGGAGCCTTTGTCTAAGTCTTTCATATTTTCAAATTACAAATTTTCATCAGGTCTTAAGCCAAAGCGAGAATATCTGCTAAGCTTAAGGAGATGTTAAGATATTTGCCTGTTTTCAAAGGTATTTATCAGAACTTGCTCTCAAAAGTTCATCTGTAACATAGTAATTTTCTACCACTGTAATAACCAGATAAAATTTAAACTATAGCATATTTCCAAATTCATCATCTCTGAGCCAGGCACTTAACTCAGTGGCACAGCACCTGTGTGGCAAGCTCAAGGTCCTGAGTTTGATTCTCGGTACCAAAAAAAAAAAGGTAAAACAAATTCATTATCTCATCTGCAGATACAAAAAAAAAAAAAAATCCCTTAATGTAATGTAATCTTTAAGACTTTAAAGTTTTGTTTCTTTCTTTTTTTCTTTGGTACCGGGGATCGAACTTGGGACCTTGCCCTTGCGGAGGAACGCAGCAGAACCACTAAGCTAAATCCCCAGCCCGTCTTTAAGACTTCAAATATGTAATGACTATTTGAAACAGCTCTTTGTGTGTTATATACGTATATATGGCTGAATACAAACAAGTTTCAAACAAAAAAGTTCCTAAAAAGGGTAAAGCATAATCTTAGAAATCAAGTTCCAAAAAATTTTAACTTGTGGTAAAAAGGTATGCAAAGTGTAATCTCAATGGTAGTTGGTTACTGATCTTCCTGTTACACTTCCAGAGAGCACTAATACAGGGTTCATTCTTTTTACTCTCAGGGAACATTTTAAACACTATTACAAACCTGCAAGAAACAGGAGGAATCATATATAACAAAATATAACTCACTTCACCATTCTTGAACTTTTTTTCCATTTTTCCTCACAGAAATGGGGAGAGGAGTGTATAAAAAGGGATAAATATTATCAAAAGGTTATAGAAGGGAGGGGTGGAGGGGTTAAAGGGAGGGCAGGGGGATGTGGAAAAAAATAAGAACCAAGATGTATCATGTAAAGGTACAAATTCCCAATGATGAATGTCATCATACTGTATACCTAAAATGTACCAATGAACTTAATGAAAAAAAAAGGGTTATAGAGACTGCAGAGTTGCTCTTCACAGATGCTGAGATTAGGAAAAACAGAAATAGCCACCTGCAAAAAATTTATTCTTTCTACAAAGAAAAAAATCTTTCTATTTCTTTTTACTGGGCACCTAAAAGCTAGTCATGGCTCACGACAGTACATGACCCAAAGAAAAGTAAGACAAAGCTGATGCTCTTAAGAACAGTAAATTCTGTAATAAATGAATTTTTATTCATTAGGCTTTCTAAATCTGTTTTGCTACCAAATCACAGTCCTCAAAAATCAGAACTATCCAAATATTCACTGACTGAAGGGGAAAAAGATTTTTCTACTTAAGTGTAGGTCAACAATATCCAAAAATGTTTGATTACATAATTATTGTAGTGGCCTTCAGAGATCATTAAAAGACAATATAAGCTTTTCCATCTTGATAAAAATATAGTTTAAATAGTAATACAAAAGTGAGGGGAGCTGGGAAACAACATAAAAACAAAAAACAAAAGACAATAAAAAACAAAAAACAGCAAACCCAAACTTCACTATATCATTAAATAAAGATTCATGGACTAAAAACTCCAATTAAAAGGCAGAGACTGTCATAATGGATAAAGAAACAAAACCCAACTGTAAGCTGTCTGGAAGAGACACATTTTAGCCAGGCATGGTGGTGCATTCCTGTAATCCCAAAACCTGGGAGACTGAGGCAGGAGAATCACCATGAGCGTGAGGCCTGGGCTACATAGTGAGTTCAAGGTCAGCCAGAACAGCATAGCAAGACCCTGTCTCAAAAAACCAAAAACCAAAACAAACAAAACCCCCCAAAACCAAGAGACACATTTCAAATACAAAGACATCAATAAAAATTAAATGAATGATAAATAATATACCATGTAAACATTAAGCCTAAGACTGAAATGCTTATATTAATATCAGATAAAATAGATTTCAAGATAAAATTTATATAAGAAATATTTTATATACATAAAAAGGCAATGCATCAGGAAGACACAGCAATCATAATTATATGTACTTGAATATCTAGCCAATGCAATAGAAAAAAATAAGTAAATAAAGGTCTACAGGTTGGAAAGGAAGAAGTTAAAATATCCGTATTGACAGATGACATGATCATGCATGTAGCAAATCCTAAGGAACCTACAGAAAAGCTACTAAAATTAATAAACAGCAACATTTCAAGATATGAGGTTAATTTATAAAATTCAATTATATCTTTATATACCGGCTATGAAGCATTAGAACAGTGGAGGGGAACCTATGGCACATGTCCCACAGCATGCTGCTTGTTATCATTCAAAGCTCTAAAAGGTTCGCCATCATTGAATTAGAAGATAAAAATTTTTTAAATCCATTTATAATAAAAAGCATAAAATACACTCAAAAGTAAATTTAATTAAAGATATATGAGGTCTGACACTGAGAACTGCATGAGAAATTAGGATACAAACAAAATAAAGAGAAATATACCACGTCCATGGATTCATGTTTACAGCTTCAAAAACTTAATACTGTTAAAATGGCTAGCCCCATCAAAGTGATCTTTAGATGCAAAGCAATTCAGTCAAAACACTGCGGGCTGTTTTGAAGACATCAAGAACTGATTTTAAAATTTACATGGAAATGCAAAGGACCTAGAACAGACAAAGCAATTCTGAAGGGTAAAACAATTTTGAAGAACATGTTGAAGGACAAGCCTTATTATAAAGATACAGAAGTCAAAATGGTATAGTATTGGTATAATTAAAGACACACAGGCCATTTTATGAGAGTCCAAAAATAGACTTACTTTTATATGCCAACAGATTTTCAACAAAGGAGCTGAAGTAATGCAATGAAGAAGATTTTTTTGAACTAAAAGGTGCCAGGCTAATGGGACATCTACAAGGAGAAAAGTGAGTTATGACCCTTACCTCACATTATATACAAAATTAATTCAAAGTTGATCAGTGACCTAAATGTAAGAGCTAGAACTATTGAACTTCCAGGAAAAACAAAAGTGGAGAAAATTTTTCTGACTTTGGTTTAGAAAAAGACTTCTTAGGTAGGATCTAAAGAAGCACAAGGTATGAAAGAAAAAAAAAATTGATGAAATAAACCTCATAAAATTAAAAATTTTTGCTCTTCCAAAGACACTGTTGAAATCTGGGCATGGTGGTTCATGCCTGTAGCACTTGGGAGGCTGAGGCAGGAGGATTACTATGAGTTGGAGGCCAGCCTGGGCTGCATAGTGAGTTCAAGGACAGTTTGAACTGTATAGCAAGACTCTTTCGTCTCAAACAAAAAACAAAAACCCAAGATATTATTAAGAAAAGGAAAAAGGCAAGCCACTAAATGGGAGACATTAGTATAAAACAGTAAACTGACAACTGGATTATATCCAGAATAACTAATAATCCAATTAATAATCAACAAAAGATTTGCACACTTTATAAAAGATATGCAGATAGACAATAAATACATAAAAAGAGATTCAACATCGCTAGTCAGAGAAATGAAAACCACAGTAAGATTCTACTACATACCCATTATAATAATGTAGGGCCGGGGATTTAGCTCAGTGGTTCCACCGCCTGCCTTGCCATTATAATAATGTAAAGACTGATATATTTGCACTTATCACACTAAATTGTAATTATTCCCTACCCCAACAAAACATCAGTTCATGGAGGGGGGAAAAATAATAGAAAATAATAAGTGATAGTGAAGATGTGGAGCAATTTGAGCTCATTTATTGCTGATGTGAATGTAAAATATACAGACAGTTTGGAAACCAGTATGGCAATATCTTACGAAGTGAAGCATATTCTTGCCATGTGATCTAGCAATTCTACTCCTAGGTTGTTACCCAAGAGCAATGAAAATATATATCCACACGAAGACTTGTATGCAAATATTCACAGCAGCATGATTCATGACATCAAAAATTTCAGCACAATCCAAATGCTCATCAAGTGATGAATGAACAAATTTTAGTACATCTATATTATAGAATATAGCTCAATACAAATGAATATTAATAAAAAACATGATTCTAAAAACATTATGCTAAGTAAAAGAAGTCAAACACAAGACTATGAACTATATGATTCCATTTATTTGAAAAAGCTAATAAGTGTCTAGAAAATGACTTGTCTAGAAAAGACAAAACTATAGTGCAAAAAGTAGATCAACAGTTGTTTAGGGCTGCTAGTGGGCGAGGAGAACAACTAGAGAGGAGTAGGAAGAAACATTTTAGTGTGAGAGGCTCATTCTACACCTTGGTGAGTCCACAATTTTATATAATTACCAAAATTAGCCAACCTGGACACTTAAAATGAGTGAATTTAGGGCCGGGGATTTAGTTCAATGGTACTGTGCCTGCCTCACAGGTGCAAGGTCCTGAGTTCGATCTGAGTGAATTTAATTGTATGTAAATGAAACATTAATTCAAAAATACAAAAATCAGGGAAGTAAAAAAGAGTGTTCTACTACAACTAATAAAAGAAATGAAATCGAAGCCATGAGCTATTATTTTTTTCAAAAATTTGGAAAAAATTATTCTGGAGATAAAGGGTATTAATTAGTACAACATTTCTGGTATGCCTAAATCTTTAACTAATGAATTTTTTTTTTGGTACCAGGGATTGAACTCCAGTCCCTGCATTTGCAAGGAAGGTGGCAAAACCACTGAGCTAAATCTCGGGCCCAATGAATGGAGCTTTTGACCTAGCAATTCTATTTCTGAGGATTTTACCAAAAAAACAATCAAATTAAATAAGGGTTATATACAAGAATGGTACTGGAAATGTTTTCATAATCATGATGGTTGGGGGAAAAAAACTTTGTGTCCAAAATAGGTGACTGATTAAATAATGAAAATAATTAAAATTATGTGGCTGAATATACATGTGCCTTGAGGAATGAAGATGTTCTCAATGCCAGATTTTCTTCCCCTTTCCTGCATTCTTATGCCAGTACTTTTTATAAAAATGTTTACCTTCTACTTGTGGGAGTTATGGCATAATTATAACTATCATTACAGGTTTGATATTACAAGAATGACTCATCAGCCAGGCATGGTGGTGCACACCTGTAATCCCAGCACTCAGGAGGCTGAGGCAGGAGGATAGCCATGAGTTTGAGGCCAGCCTAGGCTAAACTGTGGCCAGCCTTGAACTGCACAGTTGAGACCCTACCTCAAAAAAAGAATAATTCATCATTCCGACCCTTTTACCCAACACATCAGGGCCATAAGGCTACATTTTCTACTTAATTCTTATGATGTTTAAAAAAAGTCTTTGTACTTTACTCAGTTTTATCACAAAAGATCTGACATGATCAACTATTTCATTTCAAAAGAACTCTGACCCACAAAGTGCACTAGTTATTTTAATAATTTACTTATAGTTTGCCCTATGGCAGGTAAGAGTCAGGAAGGCTCTAGTGTACACATTTTAAGTTTCTATTATCTGAGCTACAATTTCTTTATCTGTGAAAGGAAAATGTCAAGGGCTAGATCATCATTTCTAGTTCTAAGGAAGATTAACCCATTAAAAGTCAATCACCTGGGCTGGGGATTTAGCTCAGTGGTGCCATCGCCTACCCTGCAAGCGCAAGGACTTGAGTTCGATCCCCGCTACCAAAAAAAAAAAAAAAAGTCAATCCCTGGGTGTGATTACACACGCTTATAATCTCAGCACTCCCAGGCTGAGGCAGGAGGACTGCAGGGAGTTCGAGGCCAGCCTGGGCTACATAGTGAGTTCAGGGCCAGCCCAAACTACAAAGCGAAACCCTGCCTCAAAGGAGAAAAAAAAAAAAAAAAGTCAATCAATATTTTAAAAAATTCTAGAAGGACAAATGCAAAGGACCAAGAAACAAACTTCTGTTAAGTAGTAAACATTCACGTGAGGGACAGAAAGAGGATACTTACTAAATCCTGGTGAATTAAACCCAGGGAACATTCACTATAACATAAAATGGAAATTCAATCTGTCATGGAGACTAACAAAGGCATGAATCACAAGTGAAAAACGATACATCCTCAATAGCTTCCTAGTTGCTAAAATTTAAAGTCAGTTATCTTACTTGAAGATACTGAAAATGTATGAGTATCTGTCATTATAACCATACCGGCATCAGATTAAGATGTCTAATACTTCCACAACTGTAAATAATTTCAAACAGAAAAATGCAATATTTGCACTATTAATTATTCAAGGTAAAAATTATTATGCCTACTTTAAAATAACATTTCCTAATACCACTAGGTTAAGACTTTTAAATATATATCCTATTTATATATATATTATTTATATACAGATACAGCTTATCTATTTTTTGGGGGTTTTTTTTGGCAGGGTTTTGCTAAGGCTGGCTTCAAAACTCGCAGATTCTCCTGCCTCAGCCTACTGCATGCTGAGATGACAAGTGTGGGCCACCATGCTGGACATCTATCTATATATTTTTGAGACAAGGTCTCACTATGTAGTTCAGGCTGGTCTTGAACTAAATACATAGCACAGGTGGGCCTTGAACTCAAAAAGATCTTCCTGTCTCGGCCTCCTGAGTGTTAGGATTACGAGTGTGTATCACCACTAAGCTAAAATATTTTATCAAATAAAGATAATTCATTTATAAAACTGAAACACAGCTTGGGTACCTAACAAATAGTAATGCCTAAACAATTTTCCCTGCAACTTTGTAGGACTTAATTAAAAAAACAATGCTAGGCATGGTGATGCATATTTGTAATCCCAGCAATTGGGAGGTTGAGGCAGGATGACTGCTGTGAGTTTGAGGCCATCCTGGGCTACATAGTGAGTTCAAGGCCAGCCTGAACTACATGGCAAGGCCCTGTCTCATAAATAAATAAAGAAAGAAAGAAAGAATAAATGTGAAGTGTATGTAAATTTGTATGTATAAAAAGATTTGAGTTTTATTTGCTTAATGACAAATCAAAGAAGCCAAGTTAAATACACAAACACAAGAAATGAAACTCATTTACACCTTCTTAATGCAAAAAACAATTACATGTAGAAGCATGGCAAATTATAATTAATATTAATATACCTTAAAAATTTCTACAAACAAAAAGTAAATATTCTACTATCTAAACTTTTTTGGGCCAGGGATTTAGCTCAGTGGTTCTAGCACCTGCCTCGCAAGCGCAAGGTTCCAAGTTCGATCCCCGGTACAAAAAAAACCAAACAAAAACACATACTATCTAAACTTTTTTGTATATGTGCAGTTACCTGCAGAGGTCATATAATAAAAACAGTCTGTACTTTGGTTCCTCATTTTTAAGTTGAATTATATTCCAAACCAAACTGAAATACAAACAATTGACTCAAGCAAAGTTGTATGAAAGAAGAATACAACTTACTAGCATTAAATCTGGCTGGAGATGTTGGTGTCAAATGTGGTATTGCAAACATACATGGCACAATTAGACAATACAAAAGCGGGAAAACTCCATCCTGTCACTGTGTAGACCCCAGTGACTCTCACTTATGTCTCTTTTTTTCTAACAGAAAGGAAATGATTCTTTATCTGCCAATAGCAAGGGGTTTCTTAAACTGTTTTCCTGACACTTCTGATTTTTATTAGGGCCTCATGTCTTTAGTGAGGAAAATGAAGGTGTTTTAAAATGTTTCTTTTTTCTCTGTTTGGAAATAGATGTTGGAATATGGAACTAGAGAAGTGTCTTCAAGATCTACATGAGCTTTTTTTTTTTTTTGGTACCAGGGATCAAACTCAGGACCTTGCGCTTGTGACTACATGAGCTTTTAACTGATTTGTAATCAATGGCCCATTGAAAGTTCCTCTTTTGATACCCAGGTGACAGGATTCCAGTATTAAGGTTCTTAGAACCTTTTGAGTCCAAATGCAAATAGCTGACAGACAGCTTTCCTTCAACGCTCTTTTGATTATAACCCCTTATGTCTAGAGATCTGAGGCGACACTGAAGGATTTAAATTAAATAAGATTTAATTTTCAAAACTCAAGTCTTATTTGGGCTAGAAATTTAGCTCAGTGGCACCGTGCCTGCCTGGTAAGTGTAAGGTCCTGAGTTTGATTTCCTGTACAAACAAACAAACAGTTTTGCAAGATTTTAGCCACTAGGGCCGGGCATTTAGCTCAGTGGTTCTGCTGCCTGCCTCACAACCCCGAGTTCAATCCCCAGTACCAAAAAAAAAAAAGATTTTAGCCACTCTATATTTTCTTGGCTTAATGACGGTAAACTGGCTAAAAGCAAACATTTTTCTCACATCCTACTATACGATCCAAAGTAGCAGGATCCTGGGGCTTATGTATTTTATTATTTTCTTCAAAAATTAATCCATGTTTTTGGTGAGTCAGTATGAATCTTCGAATGCTAAACTAGATTTGTCTGAAATCAGTTAAGTAGTTACCATTCTTTTTCAATTTTCTCAAAATAAGTGTATTTTTGACCTATAAAAGAATGCCTGTATTGACAAATTCTTGAGTATCACTGTTTAATAAAAAGGATCACTGTGAATGTACAGTTTCACTTCATTTGTGAGAGAGGTCGGGGCATCAGGAAGTGAGACCTGGATGGAGAAATGCACAAGAAATTTTGGAACAGCTGAATTCGTTTTATGATTTTAAGATAAGTGCAAGTTAAAATACACAACCAAGATAAAAGGACAGGAACATACTTTTAAGATGACTTTTCTATCTGAGCCAGCTATTTTAGAATAATCCTAGAATACTTACAGTGAGCGTCAGGATGCCATCTGGCTGTACTGCTGATGGATGTTTTAACTGTAACTTTAAAGACTGATGAAGATTTTCCTTTGTAAAGTCAGACACATTAAGTGTTATACCAGAGCAATCCTAGATGGGATGTGGGAAGCAGTCCAAATACATATTTTAATTGCAGAAATTTGGAAACTACCAAAACTATTCTATACCCTGTTCAATAAATGAATTTTACTGGTACCTTGACTTATGTAATAGAGCCCCTGAAAATTGAGTGCATAGAAATACTACAATCCTGAGCAGTAGGATCTTGCCTTGACAACTAAGGCTTGGACAGAAAGATGCATCTTTCCCGATAAAATCTGTATTTCTTCCACAACCACACAAGTTATAGTCTAAAATTACAAACAAAAAAAAGGGCAGAAGTAAATTATGTAATAGCTCTTAATCTGAGTTAGGAGTGGGATGAACCTGGTAATAATGTCATGCGGAATCTTTAGCAAACTCTTTCCTAGGGGCCAGGATGCTGTCCCAGTTTGAGGAGTACCACACTATCCAGTGGAAAGAGAGATGAAACAGGACTAGGACAGATGGCACCAATAAAAGTATAGTGTAATATCAGCCAGCACCATGTATAAGTCATAGTCTCTTCATCCATGAAGATGGTCCTTTTCTGGCACTCCAAGTAAGAATTTCCACTTGAGTGGTTATGATTTTTGTCTTCTGGATCAATGTTCCCTCCCATTTCCTTCTGCTAATAAGCAGATCACGTCCTTTTATCACCCAAAATGAGAGTCAGAAAGTTTGAAAATCTGAGCTTTTCCACTTTGGCTAAAGAACTGTAAGAATATGGTATGTACAGAAAATAATTAAAGAGAAAACATACAATTTGTAGAGAAAGAGAAAGGGAACAAGAGTCTTGGCAATATTTAAGCCTGGCATTTCAAATATATCTAAGGCCTGCTTTACTTCTAGAATCCGTCTTGGAGTCTGATTATGTGAGCCTCTTGTGGGAGTCTGAGTTGTTCTTTTGTTGTTTTTTTTGGTACCGGCGATTGAACTCGGGTTCTTGCGCTTGCGCAGCAGGTGGCAAAACCACTGAGCTAAATCCCCGGCCCTGAGTTGTTCTTTTGTAATCCAAGAGTCCCAACTTTACTCATCTTTACAAAATGTACATTTTTGATTTCTACCTATACAAATATACTAGCTTTTTGTCTTCCTTCTCCTCCCTCATAGATTATAACAATTTGCCTCTCCAGCAAACAAACAAACAAACAAACAAACAGAACCCACTAGCATAACACTGTATTACTTCCCTTTCTGGTGTACAAGCCTTGGCTATGGTTGGGTTAATACTGTGCTTATAAACATATCCAAGACAGTCATTTAAAAGGTTCACAAGAGAAAGGCAAGCCAGGTGAGGCAGCATATGCCCATAATCCCAGCACTGGACAGGCTAAAGCAGGAGGATCACTGTGAGTTTGTGGGCAGCCGGGCTGGGCTACACAGTGAGTTCAAGGCCAGCTTAAAATACATAACGAGACCCTGTGTCAAAAACTACAAAGCAAGGGCCTGGGATTTACCTCAGCGGTTTCGCTGCCTGCTGTGCAAGCGCAAGGACCTGAGTTTGATCCCCAGTACCAAAAAAAAAAAAAAAACCACAAAAAAACCACAAGACTTGACTATTAAAAAAAAAAAAAAAAGTTTAAAAGTTTATCACAGCAGGGACGGAGGTTTAGCTCAGTGGTGCCAGCACCTGGTTGGCAAGCACAAGATCCTAAATTCAATCCCCAGTTCCGAAAAAATAAAATTAAATAAATAAATAAGTTTATCATAGTAAAAACAAAACAAAACAAAACAAAAATAAATAAACTAACTGAAGAAAAAAGTAGTCTTACTGAAATGAGTTCTTATTTTTAGGTTCCTGGACCAGGGATGTAGCTCAGCAGCACAGGGCCTGCCTGGCAAGTGCGAGGTCTTAAGTTCGATCCCCGGTACAAAAAAAATCCAAAAATTTTCAGGCTCCTGGGCAGAAACAATCAAATTATTAACTCACAAACTATTTTGTTATTGGGTTTTGTTTTATGGGTGATTAAAATATGAACATAATCATTCTCTATACAGTAAATTCCAGGAAGTTTTTCAGAGAACTTACTTCCCCTCAATACAAATTAAAACAAGTTATTTTATTTATTCAGAAGTTATTAAGTATCATTTGATAAGAATATAACTGCTCCTGGCAAAACCTGTGAATCAGGGCTGGAGATTTAGCTCAGTGGTTCCACCGCCTCCCTTGCAAGTGTAAGGTTCAGGGTTCAATCCCTGGTAACAAAAACAACAACAACAAAAAACCCAAAAACCCATGAATCAATCATATTCTAGTAAATATGTTGTGCCTCTTTCCACTACCTTTATCGTTAAGCAATCATTTTTTTTTTTTGACAAACTTGTCATTCTCTTTTTAGAGACACTGGATTAAAATTAAAATGTATTATAATATTATAATTTATTTTAAGTAGTCCGATAGCAGAGTAAGGCCTGACACAATGTTCATCAATTATTAACACTAGCAGAAACTATTAAAGCATCTAGTAAAACATCAATAAATAAGCTAAATGAAAGAAATAAATGAACAGCAAGGGCCTTTGATGTGCATATTTTATATAAAGGACTGTTACCTTCCTGCACAGAAGTTAACAAACTTGCCTTGGGTCACAGAGAATAAATAACAAAACTAGGATTGAATTAAAGTTTGTTGGACTCTATAATATGTGTTCTTTTTTACTGTAGAGTATTCCAGGCTTCTTCTGAACTCTGAAATTCTTTTTTTTTTTGTACTGGGGATTGAACTCAGGACCTTGTGTTTGAGAGGCAGGCGCAGGCGTCACTGAGCCAAATTCCTGGCCTTGAACTCTGGAATTCTGTGAAGAAGCAATCCCAAAGCTTTTCCTCCATACCTTCCAAGGACCCTTTGGACCACAATTACATTTCAGAGAATCCTTTTTATTACAAAATGCTCCTCCTGGTATACCTGGAAGTAAGTTACAAGGAATATGCAATGAGGGCATGGAGGGAAAGTTAATGGGAACCGCCCACAAAAGCTCTACTTTTGGAAATGCTATTATATATAGATCAGCCTACTTTAGGAACACTCAATTTTGGTTTCATTAAGTATGTATGTATTTTAGAGCCATAACTATATTTAAGAAACCCAATGTATATTTTTTCAACACAGTATTTTTGGCCACAAGAACATTTCAAAGAAACCAAAACCATTTGTCTCATTAATTAAGTGTCCCTTCTTACCTCCAATATCCCTCCAGAACAGTTGTTATTCATTAGTTGAGAGAGCGTATTTCTCAAAAATCTGGTGTAGGAAAACTTTAAAAATATAACAAAATAAGCCACTTAGGTTCTTAGCCATTTCTACAAGAGGCAGGATACACTGTGTTTAGTTTGACTATTATCTCCCTAGCACTTGTTACACAATAGTGGTTTGTTGAAAGAGAGGGCTTTACTAACTGAAACCTGGTTAGAAAACAAGTAGTTTTATAAAATACAGGGCCAGGAATTTGGCTCAGTGGCATAGCACCTGCCTAGCAAGCGTGAGGTGCTGAGTTTGATCCTCATGCTAAAAAAAAAACCCCAAAAAAACCCAGTTAACTGAGTTTGAGGATTAGACAGCCTTAATAAGGAAAGGAAAAATTCTATAATACTGCTTTAAAATATTTATGCTATTAATGGGAACAAGAAAATTCCCAAACTATGCCTTCCTAAAAGAAAAATAAATATTAAATGGAGGAATTACCACATATCAAAAGTTAATGGGGCCGGGGATTTAGCTAAGTGGTTCCAGCAGCTGCCACACAAGTGCAAGGTCCTGAGTTTAATCTCCAGTACTAAAAAAAAAAAAAAAAGCTGCATACATATCAAGTTAATGTTCTAGATCAGTTTTTATTTATTATAAAGAAATGTATGCTTGGCTGGGGATTTAGCTCAGAAAGGCTGGGGAATGCTCAGTGGTTCCACTGCCTGCCCCGCAAGTGCAAGGACCCGAGTTTGATTCCCAGTAACAACAACAACAAAAGAAATGTGTGCTTTGCAAGTTATCTATATTTCAGTGTTCTAAATTCTTCTTGGAAAATGAAAATATTGACTAGCATGCCGTATCCTTCTTCCCTCCTTTCTCTTTTATTGTTAAGCTGTGAGCATAAACCAATCTTAATGCAGTAAGACCAAGAATATGAGACCAAAGAAAAGTTAGTGCTGACAGAGGCATGTTTTACTACTTCTCATTAGGATGGGAAGAAAAGGCTACTGTGCAAGTGCTACATTCTACCAGTCCTGAAAGGTTATGCACTTTGGCAGCATATTTAAGGGAAACCTGTATATTGTCAGCTTTAATGATTTCTATGTCTTTCTGTACAAAAAGGGGTGCTTATCTGGCAACATTTCAAAAGAGACAATAAAAATGAAATTCAGGATATAGAAGTCGGGCTGGTTGTCAAAACTAAAAAGCAAAAACAAATAAACAAAACAAAACAAAAAAATCAGGTGCCAGCATGACACTTTTTATTTTGGAAAATATATAACAAGTACATTAAAAAAAAAGAGAGAGAGAGAAAAGAAAAAGGTAAGGAGCCATTTCCCAGTATGATGTGTTTTCTGGGACACTTCAAAGTGAAATCAGTGAGGGTCTCTTAACAGGAAAGAATGGCCTCACAGATCTGACAGGCTCGCTGGAGTCTTACTTTAGAGAGCACAGTAGTTTCTCCTCATCTGTGGTTTTGATTTCTGAGGTTTCAGCTAACCACAGTGAAAAAAAATGTTAAGTGGAAAATTCCAGAAATAGCCAATTCATAAGTTTCATATTGCCATTTTGAGGTGCATGATGAAACCTTGTGTCCTGCTACTCTGTCCCTCCTGAGATATGATTTAATCCTTCATTCAGCATATCCATGCTGCATTTACCTGTTCAATAGTCAATTAGTGGCTATTCAGACTGTAAGGGTACATTCAAGTAACTTTTATTATTTAATAAAGGCCTCTAAAACACAAGAGTAGTGATGCAAAAGGAGGCACACCAATAAGACAATTGCAGTGCAATGAAAATATAAAATATGATTAAATCTATAAATTAATAAAAATATTAGTCGCTGCGGAAGGATCCTAGTGAACCAATTAATTATCTTGAAAATGGATAAAGTGAACAAATTATGCATTAATGCTTTGTTTCACTTTACATGTGTATTTCAGCTAATAAAGGAATGATAGAATATTACCATTTTGCAAACCTTAATGAATAGATCCAGGTATTAATCATCTGTGTGACTAATATCAAAAAGGAGAGACAACCCTGATTAAGTACAGAAGCACTACCTAGTGAAATAGTGATATCTACCACCAAAACACACACACACACACACACACACACAAAACCCGCAAATGTAATCAAGTCTCCAGATCCAACTACCAATGAACAGAAGATGTAACACAATAACATGCTTACCACATTGGATGCAACCAATAAAATTCTGACTACATGAAGTCTAAGAAAAAATCAAAATCAACTGGATTCTTCAAAACTAAATTCCAGGGGTAAAAAAATGAATGAGAGAACCATTCCCTGGATATAGGCATTCTCAAAGTTCAACCTTTTTATTTCATTAACCTTTCTTCCTGATGACTTCATCCACTGTATAAACCTTGTGAATAATTAGTATTTTATGTTGGCACCACATAGCTGACATGTCTAAAACCTCACCCTCAATCCAACCTCATCATAGAATACTGATACATAGTAAAAGGAGTTTTAGAGGTCATCCAGTCTAAATATCTACTTAATATACTCTTCTTTTTTTTTCTTTTTTGGTACCAGGGATCGAACTCAGGACCTTGTGCTTGCAGGGCAGGCGCTGGAACCACTGAGCTAATAAATCCCTGGACCCTCTAATATACTCTTCTAATGCAAACTTTCTTCCTCAAAAACTTTGAGCAAAACATAAATGAGTAAAACCACATTTCAACCTAAAAGACTCACTTATTATCCTTAGAAAAATTATTTTGCTTGGTATATACTCAATATCAAGTTAACTCTCATTTTTCAACGTAATACAAGTACAACTAGGGTCTTTCTAACTTCATTAGAATTCAAGTATGCATGCTTGGGAAAAAGTAGCAAAATTGTAAAACTATTTTCACCCACCATTGATGAGTACAAGTCAGGACAATCTTAGGCAAAGACTTACAGCTGCAATCTAATAGCATATTCTGCCTTTTTCCTCAGAGACAGAACTACAACTTTTTTCAAAGTAGCAATTGATTCAACTAAAAGGTGGTATTTTTCTTGTCTTCAACAGCTATTATAACCATGTGATTCAATTTTGGCCAATAAAGTATAAATGAACTTACAGTATGTGTGATTTCCAGGGAGGATCCTTTCTTAAAAGGAAACTAGTGGCCGGGGATTTAGCTCAGTGGCACTGTGCCTGCCTCGCAAGTGCAAGGTCCTGAGTTCAATCCCTGGTACAGCAAAAAAAAAAGGAAACTGGGCCAGGGATTTAGCTCAGTGGTTCCGCTGCCTGGCTCGCAAGCAGAAGGACCCGAGTTCGATCCACGGTACCAAAAAAAAAAGGAAACTACTAACATGTTTTTCTTTGCCTCTATGAGAGGGTAACCAAGTGACTGGGAGATATATAAAAAATAAAACTGTAAATCTCTCTATGGCTTTTGAATTTTAAACCATGTATTAAACACATTAAAAAAAACTTTTTAAAAATCCATTACTGGTTTACTGATAAAAATGGCAATTTCATTATTTATAGAACATTACAAGAGGTATTTGCTGTAGATAACAAGTAAATTATCTCAACTAACCAATTAATACATCCACCCACAACAAAGAAGTGTTATTTTTTTTTGGTACCAGGATTCGAACTCAGGACCTTGTGCTCGAAAGGCAGGCGCAGTGCCACTGAGCTAAATCTCCAGCCCAGCTGGTAGAGGTTTTTAAAAATGGACATCTCTTTCACTGCTAAGATTTAGATTTAGCAGATCTGGCCTAGGAACTACATATCTAATATACATCCCTGGTTAATATTTATTACAAATGTTTGGACACTTATTTTAAACTTATGCAATAACCTGTAGAGGAATCTTTTCCTTTCTGAATGTGATATAATCAATATCACATAAAATTATAGTATTTTATATTGTAAAACCATATTTGGTTAAAAAATAATCAAAATCTCCACATACAAATTCATGTGTTACCCAAAAAAGAATGATAAATATATTATTTGTTCAACAAATACTTATCCATCACAAACAAAGTCTGTGCGAGGCACTGTCACATACACAAAGGGGACAGCAACCCACCCTGATATAAAAATTTTTAATAATTAGACAAATCAAATTAAAGTCTAAAGATAGAGCTGTTTCACTGGTGCACATAATTCTGAAAATAAATGGAAGACAACAGCCAGTTTTATATATGCCAAGTAGCAGAAGGGATGGCATGTTAATGACAATGAGGAAAAAGGCAGACATAATAAAGCCTTTTCTTCTGCGTATTTCTATGGATAATACTTTTTTTTTGTTTTGGTACCGGGGATCGAACTTGGGACCTTGCACTTGCAAGGCAGGCAGTGGCACCACTGAGCTAAACCCCTGGCCCTCTTCTGCTTATTTCTAAACCAACTATTATTCCAAATAGACAGCCCTCTATATACAAAGTTTGTTTTTTTTTATCATCAACTAAAACACTTTTAGCGAAGACCACAATAGAACCTTGGTATTAAAGTACATAGTAAAACATTCTGATGGCTAAAATTTCCTAATTGACTGGGTGCAACTTTTAAGATAAATGAGAAAATTTTAAAGATGTGCACCTGCATATGTTATATTACTTAGTCATTACAAACATGTTAGTTCCTCAATGTTTACATTTCAAAGCTTTTACAGGCCAAAGCATTCTACTCAATTCAAAAACTGACACCCTTTAGTAAAGACAAATAAACCTCTTTGGAACATCAACTTCAGGGGTCAACATTAAATTCTGTTTTTCAATTTCAGCTCACATCCACATTGATCCTGCAATAAGGGGATTGTGCTTCTCTTTTAACCTTACCTACTCTTTCCTCAGCTTTCTATTCACAAGGGTAGAGAGGCATTCCAACTTCAGACAAGAGGTATTCATAAGTGTGGGACAAATATATTACCAGAAACACGTATCAGGCATCTGGGACTTATAAAGATGTGTTCTGCCAAAATATTTCTATTAACTTAGGTAACTCAAATAAATGAATTTAATTGTTATGCGAGACACACAGATACAGAAACGCACACACACTTTAAAAATACTTAATGTTTAAAAACACAAGATTACAAAGAAAATATTTTCTTTGCTAGGCTTGTCAGAAGAAGCCAGTCTTAGTATGCTGCAGATGTAACATTTCCATTTAAGAAGTAACTTTAAAAAACAGCATGAATACCAGCAATTTGCAGATCTTCTAAACTGCGGACCTGCAGGTTAAAAATCCCTAATACTAGGGAAAGTGGATATCCACATACAAAAGAAGTTGGATACAATCAATTCAAAATGGATTAAAGATCTAAACAATAAGACCCCTAGAAGAAACACAGAGGAAGAGCTTCACAACACGGGACTTGGCAGTGACTTCTTGGATATAAAACCAAAGACACAGTTAATGAAAGCAAAAAATATTTGATCCCCGGTACCAAAAAAAAAAAAGATAAATAGGACTACATCAAACTTTAAAACTTCTGCTCAGCAAAGAAAACAATCAACAAAATGAAAAGGCAGTGTACGGAATGAGGGAAAATAACTGCAAACCATAAGGGTTTATTCTAGAATATATAAAAAGTAGATGACTAATTTTTAGAATATATAAGGAACTCATACAATTCAACAACAACAAAATAACCCAATTAAAAACTGGCAAAGGGGGCCGGGGATTTAGCTCAGTGGTTGTGCCGCCTGCCTCGCAAGCGCAAGGACCGGAGTTTGATCCCCGGTACCAAAAACAAAACAGAAAAAACTGGCAAAGGACTTGAATAGATGTTTTTCTAAAAAAGATATACAAATGGTCAGCAAAAACATGAAAAGATGCTCAGCATCACTATCAGTGAAATCCAAATCAGAACCACAATGAGATACTGCTTCAGACACATTAGCATAGCCACTACTGAAAAGGAAAAACAAAAGTAAGGGTTGGGGATGTAGCTCAGTGGTAGAGCACTTGCCTAGCATTTATAAGGTCCTGGGTTTGATCCCCCAGTGCCACCAAACCAAACCAAACCAAACCAAGCCAAGTACTGGAAAGAATGAGGAGAAACTGAAACCTCTGCATATTATTAGTGAAAATGTAAAATAGTAGTCACAATGGAAAACAGTACAAAAGCTTCTCAAAATATTAAAAATATAATTACTGTTGAGCCTGATGGCACATGTCTGTAATCCTAACACTCGGGAGGCTGAGGTAGGAGGATCACCATGAGTTTGAAGCCAGCCTGGGCTGCACAGTGAATTCAAAGCCAGCCTGAACTACATAGTGAGACCCTGTCTCAAAAAACAAAAAAAGGAAACAAAATACAATTACTATATTATCTATTAGTTGGCATATATCCAAAAGAACTGAAAACAAGCTCTCCAAGAGATATGTGCACACTCATATTCACTATAAGTGTGCATATATTTAAAATAACTAAGAGGCAGAAGGATCTGTCCATCAATAGATGAATGGATAAAGAAAATACAGTATATACATGCAATGGAATATTATTCAGCCAAGAAAAGGTAATGCTGCCACATGTTACAATACAGATGAACCTTGAGTAAAATATTCCTGTCAAAAAGATAAAGACTGCAAGATTCCAATTAAGAGATCATCTAAAATAGTCAAGCTTATAGAAATAGAAAGGAGAATGTGGTTACCAGGAGCTGACGGTATGTGAAACTGTTGTTCAGTGGGTAGAGTTTGCTTTGTAAGTAAAAAAGTTCTAGAGAACCATTATGCAACAATGTGCATATACAGTAGGTATTAGTAGTAATATGGTTAGGGCAGTAAATTTTTTGTCATGGAATTTTTACAATAAGTAATACCCAAAATGCTTAGGACCAGAAGTGTTTAATATTTTGGAGTTTTTCAGATTTTGAAATATTTGCATAAACTTTACTGGCTGAGCATCTCTAATCCAACCATCTGAAACCATCAGGTCATCAATCAAAAAGTTTTAGATTTCAGAGCATTTTGGATTTCAAATTTTAGGATTAAGAACGCTTGACCTTGAAAAAATGTTCAACATCACTGGTCATTTGAGAGATGCAGATGAAAACAACACTGAGATTCCACCTCACCCCACAAAGAATGGCTGCTATCAAGAAATCAACCAATAACAAATGCTGGTCGGGGTGAGGGGAGAAAGGAATCCTTCTCCATTGTTGGTGGGAGTACAGACGGGTGCAACCACTGTGGAAATCAGTATGAAGATATCTCAAAGAACTTGGGCTAGAAGTCCCATTTGACCCAGCTATTCCCCTGCTGGGTATCTTTCCCAAAGAATTAAAAGAATCATATCACAGTGATATATGTGCACCCATGTTTATAGCGGCACAGTTTATAATAGCTAAAGCTTGGAAACAGCCCAAGTGCCCATCAACTGGAAACTGGATAAAGAAGATGTGGGGTTTTTTTATAAAATGGAGTATTAGTCATAAAGAACGAGAAACTAGAGACATTTATAGCTAAATGGATGCATATTGAGGATACACTCTTAAGTGAAATAAATAGGACACACATGTGTAAATACCGAATAGTTTCTCTAGTGTGAGAAACTGAAAGTGTAATTAAGAATTAAAAGGATTACAATGAGTAATTGATAATCTGAAATAGGAAGAAAAGTTCCAAAGGGGTAGGGGAAGAGGGAGGGGAAGGGGAAAGGTAAGAAGGGAAAGGAAAAATGATGAGAAAAGGAAAAAATGGAGACAAAGTCTTTGTAAACAGGGAAAGGTGGAAGGGGTGAAGGGAGGGCAGGGGAATGCGGAAAAAATAAGAACCAAGATACATCATGTACAGGTACAAGCACCCAATGATAAATGTAAACATGGTGTATACCTAAAATGTAACAATAAAAGAATTTATGCAAAAAAAAAAGAAAGCTTGACTTATACATGGAATCCCTAACTACAATAAATCTGGAAAGAGAGGCTAAGGTCCTTTTTTAGGATCCTTTGATTCCCTGCTAGGGCTATAGGTGAACTTTATTAACAAACAATTCAGGAAACAGGCTACGCTGAGTCTGGGACTGCACAAGGCACATTACATCCATCATCTCAATCTTCCAAAAACCCTGTAAATAAATGAAAAAATAAAATGGAAAGTGAGTGAAACTGACAAGAACAGGTAGGAGAATGCTGAAGTAATTCTAGCATAATTCTGGCATAAAGAGATTACAAATGTTATAAAAGTTACTGACACTATAGCTGGAATGACTTCCAAAGGTCTTCAACAATTTCTTGGGCTGGGCGTGGTGGCTTAGACTGTAATCCCAGCAATGAGCTGAGGCAAGACAATCACTGTCAGTTCAAGGCCAGCCTGAGCTACATAGTGAGTTCAAGGCCAGCCTAAACTACATATAGAGATATTGTCTACCAAAAAAAAAAATTCCTTGTACCATGTTCAATTTTGCTACCAAGAGGAAAACTGTATAGGTTTGGGGTTTTTTTTGGTACCGGGGATTGAACTCAGGTCCTTGCACTTGCGCAGCAGGCGGCGAAACCACTGAGCTAAATCCCTGGCCCAAAACTGTATAGGTTTTGCTTTGTTCTACACAACTTTTTCTTTTTTGAATGATAATATGATCATACAATCCAGCAATTGTATTTATCAAAATGAACTGAGAACTTAAATGTCCACACAAAAACCTGCACATGTAGGTTTATAATGGCTTTATTACTAACTACTAAAACTTGGAAGTAATCAATAGATCATTTAGTAGGTGAGCTGTTAAACTGTATCACATGCATATAACAGGATATAATTCAGAGCTAAAACGAGATGAGCTACCAAGTCACTAAGCAAAATGGAGAAAGCTTAAATATGTATTAGTAAGTGAAACAAGCCAATCTGAAAAGGCTACATACCATATAATTCCAAGTACAACATTCCGGAAAAGACAAAAACATCAGTGGTTTCTAACAGTTTAGGGGTGGAAAGAGGTAAACAGGTGAGGCAAAGAGTATTCTTAGGCCAGTGAAACTACTCTTTCCCTACTTTCAGATCAGTTTTGCTGTGAATCTAATCTTAAAAAAAAGGTCTATTAATTCTTTAAAAAATGATAACAATATTTTATATTTTGTTTCCTCTTCGGAGATTTTAGTCATTTTTACTTTAATGCTTTAAAAAAGGCATGTTGGGCGGGGGATTTAGCTCAGTGGTTTCACCGCCTGCCTCGCAAGCGCAAGGACCCGAGTTCGATCCCCAGTACCAAAAAATAAAAAATAAAATAAAATAAAATTTAAAAAGCATGTTTTTTCAGCAAAACTTCTAGTAACTAAATTTTAATTTCCTTCTATTGGACATGCAAGGACCTAAATTCCAACTCACGCACACAAACACTCCATATATGCTTTCTGGGAGTAAAAGAAAAAGAGATACACAATAATTCTTGAACTGCGCACGTGTGCGCACACACACACAAACACAGAGCTCATATATGCTTTGTGGGTGTAAAAGAAAAACAGATACACAGTAATTCTTGAACTGTCGTAGTATACTTTCATAATTTTAGTTGAATGAATACAGGTATTAATAAGCTTCATTTAATGAGGCTTTTTTCATTTGTCTCCAATTCCTGAAACTGACAGACACTAGTGTCAGTCAGTCATGTGTAATTGGAAATGCTGTGGCACTAGAATGGAACCCATTAGCTACAACCAAGCTAAAAGGTTACGAATAGTGCTGGGCATGGTGGCACAGGCCCGTAATCCCAGAACTTGGTAAACTGAGGCAGGACAGCTGCAAGTTCAAGGCCAGCCTGAGCTATGTAGTGACACCTTGTCTCAAAAAACCAAGAAAGTTACATAGTGCTCTCAAAGTCACTTTTCTTGCTTATTCTTTTCAATGTTGAAACAACAAAGTATACTTGTTCTTGCAAGAACTCTGTTTCAAGGCTGGGGATTTAGCTCAGTGGTTCTGCTGCCTGCCTCACAAGCGGAAGGACCCGAGTTCGATCCCCAGTACCAAAATCCCCACAAAATTTCTGTCATTTCCCAGGGATTTAGCTCAGTGGTTCTGCCGCCTGCCTCGCCATCGCAAGGTCCCAAGTTTGATCCCCGGTACCAAAAACACAAAAAAATTTTAAAAATTAAATTAAAATAAACAAAGAACTCTGTTTCTTAAATTTCAACTATATCATGCTTGAGAAAGAAGTGGAACCTTCTATGAATATTTCTTAAAAAGTCTTTCAAAGCTTATAGAAGTCAGATCTATGATATCAACGTAATTAATACAAGGTTAATATTATAAAAACATGAAAATCAGGAGTTAGCCTATCATATCTTGTACAAATGAACTGAAACATCACTGGCAAGAGGAAGCTGAAGTTCCCATTTTCCTACTAATTCTCTCCTTTAATGCAAGATTTAAGCATCTAGTGCATCTAACTGATCAAGAATTATAATTTTAGTTTTAAATTACTTCAGATGCCTGAAGACTTAGAATGGTTATAATTTAAGTATTCCAAGGCAATGAATTCTCAGGAATGACTTATGTCCAAGGGCTAGCAAACAAGGGAAGGAAGAGGGCAGGAAAAGGATCACCTAGTATAAGAACAATAAGTGCTAAGCAAAGAGAGAAAAAGAAAGAACAGGAGTATGAATAAAAGTACCAACAAGAGGAAACAATAGAAAAAAGATCCAGTATGACATATGGCATTAAACTAGCATATTTTATTTGTACCTCTGGCTGAATATAATTCAATACTGCTTTAAAAGCAGAAGAGATAAGAGAGCAAAATACAGTTAGATGAGTCCAGTTATCACTTTGGACTCAACTTGGTTAAAAGACAGGTGTTTGTAGTGTATGTCCTAATGAATGATAGCTAACTTTCTCCAGTCTGTTTCTTTCCTTCTACTGTTTTATAAGCCACAGATTCTGTCTTTTATTATAATAAACTTTCAATTTAAAACAATGCACAGATGCACCAAAATGGGAGTAACATTTCTATCTTCTCTATTCTTAGGCAAAAACACCAGGAGAAAAGCACCTTTTCTGTTAGAAAAGAATGTAGCTCTCTCATATTATTTTAGGTTGTCAACAGTAACTGCTATGGACTGATGCTTTATAAGCTCAAAATTCCTATTTTGAAATCTCTAATCACCAGTATGATGATAGTAGGAAAAGGAGCCTTAGGGAGGTGATTAGATGATGAGAATAAAACTCTCATAATTGGCATTACTGTTCCTATAAAAAGGCCCCAGAGGTTGCCTTACCCCTGACACCATGTGAGGATAGAGAGAAAAGGTGTCATTCACAAGGAGTGATAAAAAAATAGTGAACATTAAAAAAAAATTTTAATTATTACAGTAAAAGACATGTTGCCATTAATCTCCCCTCAAAATAGTCTGCCTGGTTCACTTTGAACACTTATCCCATCATTCTTGCCACTTGCTGAAGCAGTTCTGAAGTCGTCTTTCATATTTTTACAAGGTGGGATTAAAATACTGTAAATGCTGCCACACAGAGTGCCATCCAATGGAAAGGTAGGTTTGTAAAAACATTACTGTGTGTCTTCATCCACCTTATTCACTGGATCTGGCACTGTGC
The DNA here is from genome assembly GCF_000247695.1 of Heterocephalus glaber. The sequence continues at coordinate 795,113 of NW_004624786.1, read as the reverse complement.
AACTGCTAGTTCTTTCACAAAGTCAAAAGGACAATGAAAGGTGAATATTTTAAGTGGATTCATGACATCAAGACAGCCGCAACAGCAGTATTAAAGACTTGATGAAGCCGCCAAAACTGTGAGAAAGAAATTTCTGTTGTTTGCAAGTTACCCAGTCTATATTACATATATTGTTGTAGCAACCCAAATGGTCTAAAAGGCAACTAACTTTTAAAACCATCTAAATGTTTAATTATCATTTCTTAAAAATACAGTGTCTATAAATTAGAAATAAATTGGAAGAGCTCATAATCCTTTTTACCCTCCCAACACTAGAAACCTCACAAATGTCAGCAAAACAAAAATTCCATTTCCACAAAACATCTTAATTCAAAGCCCAGGATTTAGCTCAATGGCACCATGCCTGCTTCAAAAGCACAAAGTCCTGGGTTTGAGCACTGGTACCAAACACAAACAAACAATATCTTAATTCATTAAAAAAAAAAAACCCAAAAAACAAAAAAACTGGGCTTTACACTTTGCCAGTTTTAATTTGCTGTTTTCACTATATGGAAAAATACTGTTAAAACATAAGATTTTGTTTGTTGATGTTTTTAGCTTTTATTTATATCCCACCCCATTCCAAAACAGATGGAAGGTAGCTAAGATGAAAGCATACAGTCTAAGATTTAAAGAGAAGAGGAAGAGGGAAGAAGGGAGGAAATAAGGGTCTGGATAAGGGGGAAAAGTGGGTAGAAAAAGTTGTAAAATGAGGATGAAGGGACCTAGAAGGTGGTCTGCACCAAAACATAAGCTAAAATAGTCCTTGACTAAGAAGGCTGTACCTTTGGCTCTAGATTTTACAATAGCCAAAACAAAAAGGGAAAACTTAACAGTTTTTAAATTGAGACATTTTTTTGTTCAAATGCCTCATTTTGTGAAATAAGACAAAGAAGTCCATGGGCTCAATAGTTGGGTCAAAATTCCAAAGAGATTCAAGAATCGAAAACAAATGAACCTGAGGCACAAGTTATACAGAGGTGTTGTCTATGCAATGCTAAGAAGTTGCCATACAAGTTGTTCTTGCCTAATAAATAATTGGTACATGCTTCAAGAAAATAGCCCCTCAAATAAGAGGTGGGGAAAGGTTACTTTCATTTCTGCTTAATGATTACTTGTCTCTAATTAAGAATTTCTGTCAACTACAAACACGTATGTTCAGCAGTGGACCTTTAACAAAAAAGCAGGTGTTAGTTTCACACAACTCACCTTACAGAGAGGTTTCTATTGGAATAATATCAGAGTCAGTGGTTTCCATCAGTTTAATACTGAAATACTGAAATAGATTTATTTCTAAATGCTTTAAAAAATTGATTTGTCTACTAGATCACCAAGTGTATGTAAATTGTCTGGTAGACAAATGAGCAATATAAATATATATCATATTTCATTAACTTTAAGATGTCATCAGTGGTAAATATGCATTATTTATGTGCCACCAAAATAAAGTTTGTTAAGCTATGGAATACGAATAATTTTAAGAAATTTCTGATTTTGGAGATAAATGAAAAGGGTGTCAGGCACAAGGGCACAAACCTGTAATCAATCCCAGCAGTTGAGAGGCTGCAGCAAGAAGATCATGAGTGTGAAGGCAGCCTGAGCTACATAGTGAGACCCTGTCTCAAAAAAGGTAAAACAGAGGGCCGGGGATTTAGCTCAGTGGTTCCACCGCTTGCTTTGCAAGGGCAAGGACCAGAGTTCCATCCCCGGTACCAAAAAAAAAAAAGATGGCATTTTGGCCAGGGATTTAGCTCAGTGGTTTCACCACCTGCTGTGCAAGTGCAAGGACCCCAGTTCGATCCCTGGTACACGCCCCAAATGGTAAAACAAATAACAACAACAAAAGTAACCCAAAGGCAAAAATTCCTCTTTAAGTTCCAGATACAAAACACCTAATTTTCAGGTGAGTTAAGGTTTAGAATTGGGGGACATAAATCTCCCCTGGCTCTAAAATTACATCATCCCAGGCCCTCTGGTGATTGTAAAACATATAACACTTTAATCATACAGTAGTCTGTCTAAATTCCAGCCCAGGGAATTTACCTAACACCAAACAAAATTATCTTCAACATGCTGAATAAGCTTTAATTGCTTTAAAAGTTACTTTTGTTTTTGGTTTTTTGAGAGGGGCTTCACTTTGTAGTTCAGGCTGGCCTTGAACTCACTAGTAGCCCAAATTGACCTTGAGCTCACAAAGATCCTCCTATTGTAGATAGGTAAGTTAATCAGATATCTTGTAGGGAGTTAGACTGGGCTGGGCTTTGAGGAACCTACAGACCGACCACCATTGAGAAGGCAACATGGAGGACAATCAAGACACATTCACTGAAGCCTAGCATCATAAAAGGAGAGAAACTACCACACCCATGTAGGATAAATAGCAGTGACTGACATTCTACATAGGCATCAATCACCTGGGTGGGGGACCAAGAACTTCCAGGAAAGATCCCAGACCCACCCCTTACCAAAAATCCTAGCTCATTGCACCCTTGTACGCTTGCTGTGTGACTTGCTGCCTCCCTGGATCCCCATTTAATCAATATTACCTAAGCAACTGTATCTGCAATCATAATAGTTAACTATAGTTTTGTCCCACCTTACCTCATTGCTTTGTTCCATAAAATACCTTTGAGAAGCAGAGTGAGCAGGCAACCTACTTTCCGGTCCCCCTTCTGTCTCTCAGAAGCTTTCTTTCAATAAATTTTTCCTATTCTTAACCTCTATTGTTCCTGGAATTCATTCTTTGATTTTAGAGAACACAAACTCATGATTTGGATACCTAGCAGGTTCGGGAGTTACATCTATTCCCCCTGTATCACTCCTGCCTCTGCCTCCCAAGTGCTGGGATCACAGACATGCGCCACCACACCTGGCTTAAAAGTTACTTTCTGAAAACTAACAACAAACTATGTTTCAATAGTCCTAGCTAGAAATTTAAAATTGCAAGAACTGACTAAAAAGATATTTGAGAACTGTCTGGTGTAGTGGTGCATGCCTGTAATGCAATTGGGAGGCTGAGGCAAAAGGATCACCAGTTTGAGGCCAACTTGAGCTACATTTTTTTTTAAACTCGACTCAACAAACTTTAAAGAATGACTATTATATGCTAGGAACACAGAACGAAATAAAATTCTGTCTCTATCTTTGTGCCTATAGGATACCTTTCCTTTCAAGAAAAAAGAAAAAAAAATGTAAGAGAGCAATTTATTCTAACTGAAGGTATGGACAGGGTGAGAGTAGAGCTAGAAAGGGAGAATACCTATAAGAAGCCGCACATCAGAAATGAATGAAGAGGGGGATGTGTTTAACAGTTAAAGTTAGGGAAAGGACATTATAAACTTGGAGGTAGGATTAAATGTGGACTTTATTTCTCTCCTTATATCGTATCACATTGTCAAAAGTAGCACAGAAAACTCCCTCAAAGTGCAATGAATATAAAATACAAGTAAATTGGGTTGAAAAATAGACCTAAACATACTGGATATTTTCAAATATGTAGCTAGTGCTAGGGAAAGCAAAGAAATTCTTGGAGGACAGAAGCAAGAAGAAAATATAAATTCACAAAGAGTATGTAACACTACAGGCAGCATTCCCTGGAATTACTAAATAGACAACAGTCTAGGTTTTAATGAGCTACTTTCTGAGAGGTCACAAAATCACCTAGCAGGAAGACAGTTGGATTAATAACACCTTTATAAATATGCCAGGACCCCCCCAAAGGCTTCCTTTTTAGTGACTGAACTACATACATAGAGAGGGAAAAAAAGACCTCATTCTGCAGTGGGAGATAATGGCAGTAGGAGTCTTCCTGGCTTTGGTATTTGGTAGACCGGTAAAAACAGGAACATGTCTCCACTATAAATCCCCCCTCCCCCTCTTGCTATGTAGTTCAGCCTGGACTTGAACTCACCATGGACAGTAGCCCAGCTACCCTGAAACTGAGATACTACTGGTCTGAAAAACTGAAGTCAAACACTGGCTTAGAAGTCAGTGCTACACCTGGACACTCAAATCATCTCTGAAAAAAAATTGTCAAAAAAAAAAAAGTTTAGCCGGGGATTTAGCTCAGTGGTTTCACCGCCTGCTGCGCAAGTGCAAGGACCCGAGTTCGATCCTTGGTACCAAAAAAAAAAAAAAAAAAAAAAAGTTTGTCAAACTAGATTTTAAAAATTAATTATACATCATTTACCAGAAACACATAAAAGCACATAGAAAGACTGAAAGGGAAAAGATAATAAAAGTTAAAAGATATACCAAAACACTAATTTAAAAAAAACCCGGTTAACCATTTCTAGTTAGAATGAAGAAAAAAATTCGAGACCTTTCCTTAACAAATTAAAACGTTAGGAAAAACAACAAAATCAATTTTTGTTGGTTGCCTGGTTAGTTTGCTGCCTATATACAATAGAAAAGAATGATAAATTTAACTTCTCCAAAATAAAAATTTTGCTTATTAAGAGATACCATTAATAAAATAAAAAGGCAAGATACAGACCAGGAAAAAAATACTCACAATATATTTATCTGTCACAAGACTAGTATCCAGAAAAAAAATACACTCCTACAGTATAGTGATGTTAATAATTCAATGTTTTTAGTTGGACAGAAAAACTGAATAAGACATTTAAAAAAAAAGATATGCCAACAGTCGATAAACACAAGAAAATGAGCCAAACATCATTAGTTATCATGGAAATGCAAATTAAAACTAAAATGAGTGGCACATGCCTATAATCCCAGCCCTTGAGAGGCCGAGGCAGGAGGATCACTGCCAGTTTAAGGCCAGCTGGGGCTACTCAGTGAGTTCAAGGCCAGCCTGAACTTCATAGTAAGACCATGTCTCCAAACAAACAAACAAACAAATCAAACAACTAATCTAAAATGAGACACCATTTCATACATACGAAAATGGCTCCATTCAAAGACTCAAATGATGCAAAGACATGGAGTGAATTCAAATTCTCATCTTTGCTAGCAGTAGTACAAAACAGTAAAGCCATTTTGGAAAACTGGCTGTTTTATGAAGTTAAACATATGCCTATTGCACAATCTAGCAATCTCCCACCTGGATATTTACCCTCAATGAAATAAAAACATATTCACAGGGACATAACATATGAATAGCCTAAAACCAGAAGTAATAGGATGGATAAATTGTGCTATATTCATACACTGAAACATGATTCAGTGATAAAAAAGACACTGATACATGCAACCAGTATGGCTGAACTACAAAACATGTACAGTGAAAGCAGCCTGTAAGAGTACATATATACATACTGTACGATTTTATCTACATAAAATCTAAGAACAAGCAAAACTAATCCAAGATGACAAAAACCAAAACAGTGCTTGCCTAGGGTATGGACAAGGGGATGCGTGGTGAAACTCACTAGGGTGAACTTCCTTGACTGACGTCTGACTGAAATCTGATGAAAACATTCTGTATCTTAATTGGAATGGTGCTTACTGTGTCAAAACTCACTAAAATAAATACTTTATGATCTGCACATTCTGTTGCATGAAAACTACAAGTGTAAATTTTAAATTAAAGAAAACATGGCAGCTGCATTAGTAAGATATAAAATAAACTTGTGGGGAGTTTCTGAGATAAAAGTACATATTTAGAAAGCTCAATACGATAGAAGATAATAACTTCTAAACTTGTATATACCTAATAAGAGCTCATTGGTAGAGCACTTGCCTAGATATGTGAGATTATGGGTTCAATCCCCAGTACTGCAATAAACAAACAAAAGCAAAACAAAACTCTAATACTAAGGAAACAATTCAAGTAAAAAATGAGCAAAGGCTTGAACCAAAGAAGAAAACAGATATGGCTAATGCGCTTGAAAAGATGCACACCATCTTCAATCATTAGAGAAATGCAAAACCACAGTGAGACTGCACTACATACCTATTAAAATGCTGTAGCTGGAGAGAAAAACAACAAACATTACCAACTTCTGAGAAGGATGCTAAGTAACTGAAATTCTCATACTGTGTTGGTGGGAATGCAAAAGGTGTGGCATGGAAAAAAGTGTGGCAGTTTCTCACAACCTTAAAAGAGTTGAACCAGTCATTACACTCCTAGATATTTACCCAAGAGAAATGAAGTCTATGTCTATACAAAGATCTGTAAATAAATATTTGTTTCAATTTTGTTTGTAATTAGCCCAAAACTATAAATAAGCCAAATGTCCATAAAAAGGTGAAGAGATTTTAAGTTAAATATATGAATACAATGGAAATGAACAAACTTGACATAAGCATCATTGGTCAAAAGAACTGAAATGTACCCACTGGGTTTGGTATCTAACTGCTAGTTAAAAGATCACTGGTCATTTGCTTGTCATAGCAGTTTAAGCTGTAACGTATATGTAGTAATACTTGTTTAGTGACTTAAAATAAGCGAGAGGTGAAGGAGTAGATAGTGATTAAAGTTTACTCTTTCAAGGGATATGGCTGTGAAGGGAAAGAAGTCAGGTTGGTACTTGAGGGTTGAACTTAGGGGTGAACCTGGAGCAAGTTTACAGACTAAGGAGAAAGTAGTGTAAAGAAACAGAGGTTAAAAACTAAGGAGAAGGGCTGGGGATTTAGCTCAGTGGCATCACGTCTGCCTCGCAAGCGCAAGGTTCTGAGTTCTATCCCTGGTACCAAAAAAACTCCAAAACAAAACAAAACAAAAAACTAAGGAGAAAAAAAAGATGACAGACCAAAGTACCAGGAAAAACTGGACAAGAACAGGATCCAGAGACAGAAAAGTAGAAGATAAATATTTGACATAAATTTGTCTGTGGGTGGAACAGGAAGTTATTCAGTTCCTGCATCCTTTAGCTTTATTTTCTCTGTGAAATAGCAGATGAAGTCATCTGTAGACAGTGAGGAAGAGGTGAAGTAGGAATTTGAGGAGAGCGGTGCCACTGAGCTAAATCCTGGCCCTCTGTGTATACCTTCTGTCTTCCCACACTAAGCAACAGGTATATATCTGTATGTGTAACTTAATGAAAATTAGTAATTTGTCTCATGTTACCTGCTTCTACTATATTAATTGTTTTTCTATATTAATTTTGCTCCCCATATACCTTCAGTGCTCAAATTTTAGTATATAAGTCTTCAACAAATGTTTGCCAACCTAATGATGATGTAAAGATTCATGATTCAGATCTTTTTTTTTTTCTTTGGTATCGGGGATCGAACTCGGGTCCTTGCACTTGCGCAGCAGGCGGCAAAACCACTGAGCTAAATCCCCAGCCCATGATTCAGATTTTTACATTCGCCCCTACTAAATTTCTGTTTGTCAAATTCGGTCTGTGACTCTCAACAGCAGTCTCAATACCTAGCCATCCTTCCCAGCTCCCACTGATCTGCCAATCTGTTAAGTCTTCTATCTTACCATCTAAATTATCAATAAAATGTTGCAAACTTCTATATTTAGGCTCAAAACTTGTTTCTGACATCTTAAATCTGTACATTCACCCAACTACTTAACTGCTATCAACTATTTAAACTATTTAAAGGGCTAAAGAATAGAAGCATTACTTGGGTAGGGTTTTCCATAAAGCATGGCTTTATCTAAACTTTTCTCAAGGTTTGCAGTAGTAAGTAGTAAGTCAACACTCTTCCCATTTCATTCAGTTTCATTGTTTCTTAGCTCCTAAATGCACTTCTCATTTTGTCCTAATTCCTATCTGCTAACCCTTCCTAGTTATAAAACTCTCAAGAAGAGTAGGGAATAAGATGTTCTATATTACTAACTGAACTTTTATGAGGGTGAGGAAATAAAAACTTCCACAAATTTGACTCTACAAACAACATCTTTGGAGGCAGGAATTAAGTACTTTCTATTGCACAGACATATACAGACGACATAAAAGAATTGTCAGACCATAAAACTACTTCCCCCCTTCAAGAAGTGATTGCAGTGAATACTTTTTAAGAAATGGAAAGTTCAATAAAATTGTTGTTCTCGAACCTTGAGAAAATGAATAGACTGTGCAAAAAATTGTGCAGATAAAAAAGCCATTCTTAATTTTAAAATATTTTTCCTTCTGGATGTCACATTAAATTGTGACAATTTATGCTACCAACAGATTGACAGTACTCACACATGTTTACCTTGGGGTAAAATTTTCTCTTTATCAAACTGACAATGTAATAAAAGAAGAGGTGACTTCTTAAAAATAAAAACAGTTGTAATCTTATCTTCATCTAGTAATTTTTGATAAGTTATTTATCCTACAGTTTCTGTGAATCATACAACACACATAGCTTTAATATTAAACTTTTCTTCATTATCCAAAGACAACCATAGTGCATTTTAGTAAGTTAAGAATATAAGAATGTTTACTTAAAATATGTAATTCTCGGTTTTGATTTTTTAATGACTATAATTTCACTTTAAGAGTCACCAGTCACCCTCAGCTTTCTAAGTGTTAAAGGAAGTTCAATGACAGTATTTCTATTCAGTGAAAGAGAACTAAATAAAGGAAAACGAGCAAAAAGTATTACATGCAGAATACTTTTGACCTTGAAGGCAATAAAACTCAGAATTAAACTACTAAACTGGGAGTGGCTGTAATCCTAGCATTCAGGAAGCTGAAGCAGGAAGATCAAAGTTGGAGACCAACCTGGGCAACTGTGGGATCCTGTCTCAAAATAAATTAAAAAAGGACTGGGGCTAGAGCTCAATGTGAAGGTCCTGGGTTCAATCCTCAGTACAAAAACAAAAAGCGAAGGTAGGTGTGTCTAACCTATTGGCTTGCTTAGGTTACACTGAGTGAAGAGGTATCGTCCTGGGCCAAAAATAAAATATAGTTAATATATATAACTATTATATCACTATATAATGAACACATATTAATATATAAACTTCCTTTATTTTTAATTTTTCATATATTTTTATACACACACACGCGTGCGCTCGCATACACACACACACACACACACACACACACAAAGACCGGGCAAGCAGTCTGGCAGGCTGTAGGTTGGACACACCTGCACTAAATGAAGATTATGGATTCACCATCCTATGAATTCTAGGCAAAATGTCAACAACCTGCCCTGTCTATAATTGCTTTACTTCTCTTCCCTCTTCTGAAGTTTTAATACCCCATTCGCCTTATGCAGTTTTTCACAGGCATCATCTCCCAAACATTTCCCTACTAAATTATATAGCACTGTTTTCAAAATATTAATTTTATAATAATTTCAACAATTCCCTGCTATGGTATAATGACTAAAAGAATCATCAATTACTAAGGTCATCAACCCATGTGTACTGAAGATTGTAATTTTTTTCAATTTTCACTTGAAATTCATATATATTACCTAGAAAAATTCAAGGAACAAGAATTTGAAGTAAAAAAGTTTAATGTGTTCCATTGTTATGGACCTTCAAAAAATGGAACACTGGGCTCTGACAGGTTAATGTAATGTACTGGATGAAATAACTCCTTCATTTCTCTATATAACAACAACAAAATAAGGCTTCTAAGGAAATAACTTTTGTTGCATTTCTAACCAGTTCTCAGAACAATGGACCCTCATTAGGACTCACATCACTAACATTTAGCATATAGCAGATTCTACAAAGTGTTGTTTTAGAGCTGAGATCTCACAAACCGTGTGATAACTTATGTAACTCTCAAACCAACTGAGGAACTTAGGTGATATTGTGTGCTACTTCCATAGCTAGCATTGTTGAATCTTAACTAAAGAGAGCAGAATGATCATCCCTAGGATCATTCAAGACCATTTTTTAAATGTCTTTAAAAAAATCTGTTTCTAATTATAAGACTACTGATTCCTTTTAAAAATATCTCATAGAATTACAGAATGGTAAAACCCTGAAACTGGAAAAACTAGTATTTTATCCGCAATTCTCAACAACTTGAATCATTCACGGAGTCTAAAACTAATTGATCCTACCAACATCTCTTCTACATCATATTCCTACACCATTTTACTAAGAATTATTTCTCTGAGAATGTAGCATTAAGTTCTAACTAGTGCTCTGTATTGAAATGAAATTGCCCCAAACTGATTCAAGTTTAATATAAAAAGTTTTATCTGCAAGTAGGATAACCAAAGCAGTGAAACTACTGCAAATATATTTGCTGTTATCATGGACTCCATAAAAAGTTGGCTAGAAAAAAATTTAAAAGGTATGCCTCCAAGAAGCATTTAAAAATTTAACCTAGTTTGGCCCTTCTCCAGTTTGAGGAGCTGGAATAAATGCGGTGACCATGCTGTTAAGTATACGCAGTATACAGATTCTAAACAGTCCCCTAGGGCCGGGGATTTAGCTCAGTGGTTTCGCTGCCTGCTGCGCAAGCACAAAGACCCGAGTTCGATCCCCAGTACCAAAAAATAAATAAATAAATAAAAATAAAACAGTCCCTTATTCAGCTCTTTCCTCAAAGATCTATTAAAATGCTGACAAGGAATAAAACAAACTCATTTCAATTATCACATTTGTTAATTAGAAAAAGGACCTAAAATTTATTAAGTTCTGCATTCTCTACACCATTCTCTAAGGCACTGAAAGTACTTTAAAGTTCATTTATTCTTTACAATTTGTAAAGCCCCAAAATAAAACTGAACAATACAGTTTAGGAAGTTTTGGGGAGATGATACAACTGTTCTAAAACTGGATAATGGTGATGGTTGCGCAACTTGTAAAAACTCACTGAACTGAACGAACACTTTGAATAGAAGAATTTCACAGTATGTAAAGAATACCTCAAGCAGACTTTTAAAAAATGAAGCATCTAAAGAATAATAAGACAAGCCACACACTGGGAGAAAGTATTTTCAAGTCATACAGCTGATAAAAGACTGGTCTCTAGATTACAGAAAGAACTCTTCCAATTAAATAACAAAACCTAGCTAGGATGTAGTGGCACAAGTATAATCCCAGGACTCTGGCAATCTGAGGTAGAAGGACCACAAGTTCAAGCCCAATGACATAAGAGACAATTAGTGACGTAAGAGAGGCCCTGTCTAAAAACAAACACACAGACAACCTCCAAAGGCTCTGAATCGATGTCTCCCTAAACAAGTTAAACAAATGCCCAATAAGCACATGAAAATATGTTCAACATCATGTATCTGGATAATGAGGAAATGCAAATAAAAATCACAATGAGGTGCCACTTACCCACACTGGAATGGTATAATAAAAACGACAGATAATAACAAGGTTGACAAGGGCGTGGGGAAATTAGAACACTCATACACTACTACTTGTAATAGAAAATGGTGGTGCTGCTTTGCTACTACTTCCTGGTAAGTCCTCAAAAAGTTAAGCAGAGTTGTTAACAAATGACCCGGCAACTCTATACCTAGACTAAAATCCACAATAGACATTGGGAAATGGGAAGAAAATGTTCAAATGAGAAGGGGAACAAGGGAGGGGGAAGGGGGAAAGGAAAGAAAGGACAAGGAAAAGAAAAGAGAGAATTGAAGGAAAAAATTGAAGCAAAGCTTTTGTACATGGCAGGGGGTACAAATTCCCTATAATGAATGTTAGCATTATATGTATCTAAAAAGTACCAATAAATGTTTTTCTAAAAAAAAATTCTACACCTATGTATATACCCAAGAGAAAAGAGATGGCCATGCAAAACTTGTACACCAATGTTCATGAGGAGTACTATTCATAACCGTGAAAAGCAGAAACAATTGAATGCTCAACAACTGAACGGATAAACAAAATGGTATATTCAAACAATGGATTATTGAGCCATAAAAAGGAAAAAGTATTGATACATATTACAAAATGGATGAACCTGGAAGACACTTTCCTAAGTGAAGGAGTCAGTTACAAAAGACCACGCATGGTTCCATTTACATGAAGTGTCCACATGAGCTAAATCTATGGAGACAGAAAGTCAAATAATGGTTGCCTGGGATTGGGGGAGTCGTACAGCATGAGAAGGTGATTTACTAGAGGATATGAGGGTTTTGTTTTTTTTTTTCTGGGGATGATGAAAATGTTTTAAAATTAAAATGAAAATTTACTGAGACATACTAAAAATCATTAAATTGTATACTCTAATTGGGCACATTGCGATATGTGAGTTGTATCTTTTAAATGCCATTAGAAAAGTCATAGTAAATACAAAATCTAAGATGGTGGTTTCTTCGAGGCAAGAGATAAAATGGGCAGAGAGATTAGGTGGGGAGGTGAATAAGGGCAGCTGAAATATGACTGGTTATGTTCTATTTTTTAGGCTGGGCAATATGTTCTTGGGTATTCATTTTTACTACATATAACCTCCATCAAATATTTTTATACATTACATAGTGATTTTAATTTGCACTTTCTTGATATCTACTGATGTTGATTATATTACATTTGTTTGTGTGGGCCTGGGTTGAAGCTCTATCCTCCCACCCACTTAGTTGTATAGCCTTGGGCAAGTTACCTAGCAGTAGTTACACTCTAAAAATAGCAACATTGTCATGTACCTCTTAGGGTTATTCTTTACAGTAAAGAAATCTGTAGGACTCTTTTAATATAGGCTATAAAATTTAAAGCGAAAATCCACTGTAATTCCACCTCATTAAAATAACTATGATTAAAAGATATCTGTCTAGACTTCTCTGAAACATGTAATACTTTTTTATATCTTAAGGGGACAATCTCTGATATCAATTTTCACTTAAATTGTGGGTATTTAAAAAAACATTCCACTATACATAGACATCTACATTGCTTTCAATCTGGGAAGATTATGAATAATTTTAAATGGACAGCTTTATAAGTAAATCTTTGCATCTAAAATCAATGATTTCTTCAGTCAAAGGGTAAGTGCATTTATTTTTGAGAAACTGTTCTACTATCATCAAAGTTTTGAGATTGTGTGCTTTACTACATCTGCAAAAACTGGGGGAGCTATCACTTATTTTAAAATGTGAATCCAGTGGGTTAAAAGCTGAGCATGGTGGTGCACACCCATAATCCCAGCACTTTGGGAGGCTGAACCAGGAGGACTGCAAATTCAAACCTAGCCTGGGCAACTTAGTGACTCAGTGAGAGACTGTCTCAAAATACTATTTTTAAAATTATATTTATCTTTTTTTTCTGGTCTCAAAAATAAAAAATGGGCTGGGGATATATACAGCTCAGTGTGAAGGCCATGGGTTCAAATCCCAGTACCTCAAGTAAATAAATAAAGTCAAAGTAATAAGCTCCTTCCCTGTAAGATTATATCAACAATTACCAATATTTGCTTCTTATTTTTTGGCTTTGTTTTTTACATTTAAATCTTTAGTTCACTCGGACTTAATTTTTTTTTTTTTACTATATAGTTCAGGCCAACCTTGAACTTGCTTGTGTGTAGCCCAAGCTCGCCTTGAACTTGTAATCCTCGGCCTTCAATTGCTGGGTTTATAGGTATGTACCACAATGCTGACTTGGACTTAATTTTTTTGTACATGACAAATACAGCTCTAACTTCACTGCCCCCACTGCTAGCTCGATACCCCGACAAAGATATAAAACAAACCAGTGGTACCTAGGACTGGTTCATATTGCTCATAAAAAGAGATGGTTGCTCATAAGAAGAGATGGTTTCCATTTCCTGGAAATCTGCAAGCTGTGAAATATTACATAAACTTACAATGAAATAAGTCATATTTTTAAAAAGGTAATAAATACTCAGAAGTCATCACTCCCTAATTATTTTACTATGGTTTATACTTTCATGGTTATTTAAATCTATTCTACCTATATGACAAAAACACTACATAATGATGTGCTGCTGCCATATCTTTTTCCAATTTCAGTGTTTAGTGACTTCACATTGGTAGCCTGAAACTGGCCCTTACAGCAGTAATTATACTGCAAGGGAGAAACTATCAGCAAACACTATAAACTAAAGGTTTTTTATTTTTCAGAGACTCTGTTGTTAAACATATACCAGCATAACAGAATGAGCTACCCTTTTATTTGGTACCAGGGATCGAACTCAGGACCTTGTGGTTGCAAGGCAGGAACAGTGCCACTGAGCTAAATCCCTGGCCCAGAATGAGCTACTCTTGATTAATTTTAAAAGGAATCTCTTGTATGTAAGAAACTGCTATTCATAAATTTATAAAGCAATAATGAGCTCGGAATTAAACATTTTTTTTCAGTGCTAGCATCATAGACTGCTTTGGTATATTTTAATGTATTAAGAGCCAAATGGACACATTCTCATTTTGTTTTAGATGAGAATGGATACATTCTCATTTAATGTGCTTTTTATCTTATCTGATTTTCTTTTTTCTTTCTTTTTTTTTTTTTTTTTTTTGGTGCCAGGGGATTGAACTGGGGTCCTTACCCTTGCGAGGCAGGTAGCAGAAACACTGAGTTAAATCCCTGGCCCTCTTATCTGATTTACTAACATGAGCACTGCACTGAAAACAGTATTTTTCCTAAACAACCTGATAGCATTTCATGTAGATAATAGAAAGCAGACTATTTCTTTTCAAAATAAAGGACTAATTTGAGATAGAGTTGGTTACCATACTTTTTTTTTTTTAATTTAGGCCTCTAACTCTTAAAAAAAAAAAAAAGGAAACAAAGCCACTACCATGGGAGATTGTCTAAATGCCCCTCTAAGCATTCCCTCATACAAATTCTTTCGGTGCATGAAGAAGTAGGGATCTTGAAACATATATGACAGTCCTTTTCTTGAGAATTACCATCAGGAACATTCAGCTCAACAATGAACACTATGCATCCAGCTTGGGACTGTGTTAGGCTCTAAAGAAGCAAATGAGACACAATCAGCCTTTGACATTCATCACATTCAGTGGGTCAGTGGGTGGAGATGTGCCACAGCGGTGATAAGCATTTGTTTTCATTAGCATTGAGAGAGAAAGAGAGACAAACACAGAGATTGATTTGTCTTCTAAGAATAAGCATCTACTTTAAGAGGAAAAGGAAATCAAGGTATAAAAACTAGTTATTTAAAGTTTGCCCACCTACAATCTAATAGATATTGGTAACTATATTCTCAGCACCTACCCGGTTAAACATTATGTCCCTATTTTAATGTTTTTCTTGCTGAGGTACTTTAAGTGATTTACAGTATTTGCAGATACTGATTTCAACTGGATCAAGTAAACCAGTATCTGTGGCTTACATATTTCCTTACCTGTCACAGCCATTTAGGTCTGAACTCCAACCTCATTCTAGGTGTCTGTATTACAAAGCTATGTAATATAATGGTTGGGTTGAAAACAGAACCACTCTTTTTGAGCTTAAATTAATAAAACTCACTTGCTGTCAGTTGATTTCTAGTAAACTTACTATCTCATATTGTAGCCTAGGGAGCAAACACATAGCAGTTGCCCTTTTCATCTACACAGTTGTGACCTGAGATATACAGTGACGACTTCAACCATTTCCAATCACTAACCAATATTTGAGACTTTAAAATCTATTTCTTAGGGCTCTGTACTATAAATAGAAATAATCATTACCCTTTGGGAAACAATGGCTCATTTACTGAAAATGAGTTTAACAAAGGAATTATTTGGTACTGGAAAATACAGAGCAGTGAATTGGGTGACACAAATCACAGCATCATCAGGTCCTACAACCGTAGTAGGATAATTTACTTTTTAAAAAACTACAGGGGCCGGGGATTTAGCTCAGTGGTGCCGCTGCCTGCCTCCCAAGCACGAGGTTCCAAGTTCCATCCCTGGTTCCAAAAAAACCCAAACAAACAAAAACTACAGTAACTTAAAATTTAGCTTCAATAATAGCTTGAATCATGTTCTCTGTCACAGAATTGTGAAACTGTATTCTAGGAGTCTTATTTTGAAAATGTTCCCTTAATTCTCAACCTAAGATAAATAATCACAAAAAAGTATTTTTCCCCCAGAATGGAATATTTCTATTCTGTCTGAAGCTTAGTTTTGACAGATACATGTTTTAGTTACACATTTGATTCACACTGAATTTTGTTTTAAGTATTAAAAGAATAAATACCATTTCAAAATAGTCATAGCTTTAAAACTTGAAGTTGCATCTTTAGTTGGAGAGCTTGCACAACTTATTACATGGAACAGTAAGTTGATATAGTGATCAGAAATTTCTTAACATTAAGTCTAAATTTAATCAAAACTCAATCTCAGCAAGTTTTACAGAAACAGCTTCAAAGTAGATAAAGCAAAAGTCACAAAATACTAATCTAGAACAGTTTACAGATATATCATTGCTGAGGCTTAACAGTTCTCAAAAAACAAAAGGGTGGAGCATACATATTTAAAATATATACAACACTGTTAAATTTAGCATGGAAAACTGAGTTGTCCTTCACCTAAAACCATGTACCTTGTGACATTAAATCAGAAAACTCAGAAGTCACATGGACATATTAAACAATATTTTAAATATTCTGGTTTTTTCAGATGCACTGTTCCTGGTTTCATTTAT
>NW_004624786.1:745564-777891 GCF_000247695.1 Heterocephalus glaber | reverse complement strand
CCAAAAAAAAAAAAAAAATTATAAATAAATAGTGTGATCATGATTTTTTTTTCTTTTTGGGGGGTACTGGGAATTGAACCGGGGCCTCTGTACTAAGCTACATCCTCAGCCCTTTTATTTTTAGAAAGGGTTTTACCAAATCACTAAGTTGTCCAGGTTGTGCTTGAACTTTAAATCTTTATGCCTCAGCCTCCCAGGGTGCTGGGATTATAAACATGCACTACCACATCCAGCTAGGAACTCAACTCTAATAATATTACAAAAACACACAGCTCCACATTCCAGGTAAAAAGACTTGTAAATAGCATACCAAAATGCTATCAGTGGCAATCTCTGAGTTGTAGATTACAAACAACTTTTTTTTTTCTTTGGGCATTTCTGTATTTTTCCAAATATCCTACAATACGTATTTTAATAATGGAGAGACAGAGTTAAAACAGATGGACAAACCCTTCTTATGTGGTAAAGGAAATTTACATTTGGAAATCATTTTGAAATTTAAATGAATTTTTCAAAAAAACAGTTCATCAGAAAAAATATTTCTAGTGACGTCACATACTTGAAACCTGTCAACAATCATACAAAAGCCACTATTATTTTCCCTAAATTAACAAGTTTTCCATTTCTTTACTTACACAGAAATAATAATGATAATAATGATAGCTAGCATTTACATAGTGCCAGGCACAATTTTAAGACTTTACAAATATATTCATTTCATCCCCACAAATCCCTACTATTACTAGATATACTGTTTTATACAAGAAGAAGGTGAGGCACACAGAGGAAAAATAATTCGCCCACAGCTGATGAGAGGCAGAGTCAGGATTTAAATAGACAGTCTGTCATCAAGAATATAGAATCAGGACCTGGGATTAGCTCAGTGGTTCCGCCGCCTGCTTCACAAGCGCAAAGACCAGAGTTCAATCCCCAGCACCACCTCCCCCCCAAAAAGAATATAGAATCAACTTCTAAATCCAACTGTTCATTTATACTTTAAATGCTGTTCTCCTCAGGTTGCTAAGGATGCTACTGCTTTGTTCTGAAAGTTCTTCTAAACTACTTTTCTTAAACCAAGAGAAAATATGCAAGTACAGGGATAAAAAAGGTAGCCAAAATTTTAATTGCTTAAGATTATGATTCATTTCCAACTCATTATTTCAAAGCTACAGGACATATAATTTAATCTTCATACATATCAGTAACTGAATAATATTACAAGATCTGAGGAATTAAATAGCATTAATTAAGTTTAATACTGGAAAGTTTTAATAAAAAAAAGTGCTTTACTGATTGACATTATTTGTCCTCATGACTGCTGGAAAGAATCCTTAAAACCAACTGCTGTAGCTGTCCAAAATTTCTATTTTATTGAAATGACGTTTTAGCCATGTTATTAAATAGTTTGTGTTTTTAAAGTACACATCAATATTTACTTTGAACTGTGGCTATAGTACACACCCAGTTAGGTTCACACTAATCCCAATTATTATAATGTACAGAACCTGGGAAAATGAACGTAGCGGAAGCCAACTAATTAAACATGGTTAAAGGTTCTCACATAATTCTGGGGCAATTCAAACTCAAACCAAGCACACGTGTACCACTTTTTCTGCACAGTATCCATGTTATTTTCTTTTTTTCTTTTTTAACTTGCCCACTTTTGTAGATCCTGGATTCTTTTAATAAAGCTCAAATTTCTCCCATAACTGTATTGCTAAATGTCCAGTCCTGCTGAAATAAACAGAAAAATCAACAATTTGGGGAAAGTGATGAATAAAGAATTGAGGTATGTACATGTACCAACTCCCCACACTAAAAGTAATCATCATGTCCTGCAAATATGCACTAAAAAAATTTAAAATTTTTGAAAATTAGAAAAGAGAAAGAGAAGAAAGTAGGAAAAAAAAATCTGCAGCAGGGTGCCTGTTAACTTAGTTGTGCAATGAGACAATCACCTGATAATTGCACCCTTTGGGTACTGGCATACTTGTAAGATGATACAGAAAAATAGAGTCACCTGATTTATTTCAATTTACTTACATGATTTGCAAATCTGTAGCTCTCTGCCATGGTACATTAAGAAAATTAGCATATAAGAAAAAAAATCACCTGCTTATGTAAATTGGAGAATGATTTTTATCAGGGGTAGGGGGGCTACAATCTGGGTCAAATGACTAACTTTATCTATTTGTTCAAATGTCTCTCTACCTTTTTTCTGTAGCTCAAAATAAGAATCTTAGTGTAAGGAACAGATAAAAAGTTGTGTTTATTCCCCTGTAAAAAGATAACTGTCTAACACCACTAGTTCTATATTCCTTAAATTGAAAACGAGACTGAGAACCTTATCTGTATAATAAAACCACAACACTAAAAGAGGAAAGAAAAGAAATCAATAAGAGAGATATCTGCTCTAATAGGGAAGGAAAGCAAACTCGGCAAGGATCAGGTACCAATTTTACCTTCAGGTACTTCAGACAAGGCTTTAAAAAAGGAAAGGTAAATACCCCAACTAAGACAACAGGACAAATTCTCTAGATAATATTATTTCAGTTTGTTTTACAAACATACCTGGTCAAGCTCTCGTAAGTCTGCCCTAAGTTAGATGAATACGTTATCTTGGTCATTAGTGACTGCCCTTCCAGCATCCACAGCTGGTATTCATCCTTCCCACTTACTACTGTCTCATGGTCAAGCAATCCTATCTCCAATTAACAGTGATTGGTTGAAAAGTGAATATATAATTCAGTAAAGGCCAATGAGACTAGAACTGTGCTGGTCAATAAAGGAGTCAGTACATGTAGCTGGTCCAGGGCTGGGGATTTAGCTCAGTGGTTCCGCTGCCTGCCTCGCAGGCGCAAGGTCCCAAATTCAATCCTCGGTACCAAAAAAAAAAGTGGCTAGTCCAAACTGAGATGGCTGTAAGCAAGATGATACAACTGGGGCTGGTCATTTAGCTCAGTGGTTTCGACGCCTGCTATGCAAGCGCAAGGACCGGAGTTCAATCCCCAGTACCAAAAAATAAATAAATAAAAAATAAGATACAACTGGATTTTGTAGATGTAGTATGAAGAAAATGTAAAATACATCATTATAATTTTAATATAAATATATCATCCTTATAATAGTGATTATAATTTGAAGTAACAATGTTGGATTAAACAAATTAAATAAAATATATTACTAAAATTAATTTCACCTGTTTTGTTTTTAGTTCTTTTATTGTGGCTATCAGAAAATGTAAAACTCATATACATGAGTTTCATTATTTATCTACTGGACAGTGCTGCTGGTTTGCTAAGAACTTCTCTAAATATGCTCCTTTCCTCTTGTAGAAGAGCTAAAGGAAACTACAGTCCCTCCCTAGGTACTCTGTGCCCTAAGCTGCTATAGCTTTAAAGGGATTTTAAGGATTATTTTCTGAGAGATCCATCTGTGAACTAGTGAGTCCCTTACCCAATTTCAGAATTTAAGAAAGATTTTTAAAAACCGACTTGCAAATTAATATAAACACTGGCCCCCAAAATTGTCATACCTGATTGATTACTCATCAAAGAAAAGAGGACAAAATACTTAGTATTAAATTTTATTTTAAAAATTTAAAATCTACATCCTCAGCAGTGGGGATGTGCACCAGTGGCAGAACACTTGAAAAACAGCACATTTATAATCTGACCTCAACTTTGAAAACTAAAAGCCATGACACTGGAAGAGGCTGACATTGATCTCATTCTTCCTTTAAACAATTTTAGAAGCTATTCAACATCTGTAGTCTTGAAGACAATTGTCTTGTAGTCACTAGCAGATTTTACTTGCCCACAAATAATGCCACTACAAGCCTGTCATTTTATATTAGAATCTTAGAAAACACAGGAATTCATTCATTCATTCATCCATGCATGCATTCAGTACTGGGGTTTGAACCCAGGGCCTCACACGTGCTAGGTAAGCTACACTAACCCCGATCCCCAGCTCTCCATCCACTCCTCCCCTATTATTTTCTGAGACAAGGTCCCATTAAGTTACTCAGGCTTGGGATCCTTTTGCCTCAGCCTCCAGAATAGCTGGAACTACAGGGGGTTGCCACTGCAACTTAAAACACTTAAAACACTGATTTTATAAATGAGGAAACCAGGACTCAGAAAGTTTAAATAACTTTAGCAAGGTCATAAGACTGTTGGCAGCAAGGCTGGAACCAGGACTTTGTCTCTTAATAAGTTTAGTTTAGTACACTGTTGTCCTGTCATCAACACAAACTCTTCCTCAGGAAATGGCACCTTAAACTGATGAGTTCTCTGATTTAGTAAGCTGGAAAAAACCCCTTGAGATTTGGAAAATTTTATTACTAATAAAAACAAAGTGGTAATATTTAAGATATGCTTTAGAATCAAGTGTTTGTGTGTGTGTGGGGGGAGATCAGTCATTCTCTCAAATGCCATCAATGATCTACTTGATAAATGCAATGGCCTTTTCTACAGTCATTTTCTTTTTTGTTCTTTTTGGTACCGGGGATTGAACTCAGGACCTTAACGCTTGTGAGGCAGACAGCTGAATCACTGAGCTAAACCCCCGGCATCTACGCTCATTTTCTTTGATGTTTTATCTGCACCAAAGATTACTACCATCCTCCTAACAATCTTCTACCATACTGACTTGTCATTCTCCATGAACACATTTTCCTATATGATGGTGCTTTTGTTTGGCCACCAGTAACTTTTTCCACCTACAACAGGACATACTCTAGGACTCAGGCAGAACTCAAGATACCCTTCTATTTACACATTCCAAAAGAATTAAATTTGACCAAGCCACTCTCTTAAAAACTTTCAGGAGTTGCCATTTGCAGCATTTCAACTTTTTCACTCTTACTCGCTAAGGAATCTTTTAAGACATTCTCCCCTAAATCATCCCTCTTGTGAAATTTTAATACCATAGATATGCAGTATATCTCTTTATTTCCTATATTTCTATATATGGTTTATTTATGAAAATAACATTCTTGCTCTCTCATCCCTGCCATTTCCAGGACTGCCAACTCTTCAGCATAACATTCCAACCTCTTTATGATCTAGCTCTAAAATCTCCTCTTACCCCAGGCACTGCACTTACAGCAACTCCAGCCCTGTGGTCTGCATATGAGCCCATCCACCCCCCTGGCTGATTCTTCTATTCTTGAAAACTTTAAAAAGTTAAAGGACTCTCAAGAAAAAGTAGTACCAAATTTACATGTAGGGAGAAACTGACTACCCATTTGTAAACAAGCAGGTTCTCCTCCCAACCTGTTCTACAAAGGATCTGTACCTTCCATAGAAATCCTTCCTCTGTACCCCCATAATATCCAGGCTATCTCTATTGCTATATTTATGGCCCTGAATTATAGTTATCCATTTATAAACCTATCTCCTTGGGCCGGAGATTTAGCTCAGTGGTTATGTTGCCTGCCTTGCAAGCGCAAGGACCTGAGTTTGATCCCCAGTACCAAAAAAACCACAAAAAACAAAACCTATCTCCCCCGCTAGGGAGATTAATCTTCTTTAATCCCTATCATCCAGCACAGTGCCTGGTAAATAGTCAACATATAATAAATGGGTATTATAAAAATGAGTAAAAGCAATATACTCTTAAATTTTAATTTAATGGTCTCAAATTTAGTTTCAACTCTTCACTGAGGCTATGGACTCCCTGAGAGTAAGGATGTGTTATTTTTCATACTGTTTACTTGACTGCAAACTCCTTCAAGCAAGATCATGACCTAAATATCCCTGTATTTCAGCACAAACCATAATGAGGATAACAGCAAAAGCTTGATAAAGTTTTGCAAAATTATTCATAGAACTAAATATACTCGTTCACTATCCATCAGAACACTGGTCCATAGCAGGTTGACAAAAACATATGAACTAGTGAGTCTGAAAAGGTTTCACGGTCTGACTGTAGACATGATTAGCCAAACTAACTCAAAACACAGATGTGAAACTGGGTTTAAGGAAAGGCACAAATCATTATCAATGGCAGATATCCTTGCACACACCCCCTCTACTCACACCATTACAAGGGTTAAAGTTCAGTCTCAACAGAGTTCCCTCAGAAGTCATCTTTCTATAATGTTAAAGTACCAGAATTTTTGCTGTTTCTTGGCTAGGAACCTCAGAACTACTCAAGAGATCTATCATGACTTGTCATATGCTCATTGATAGTATTATAATTGTTGCCTCAGGCACTTTCTATGTTACCCCTAAGCAACAACAGGATCAAATTGACAAGCTATTTTAGTTAGGAAATCATTGTTGATCTGCATTAGATGACCCAGTCAACAAATAATTCACTGGAGTACTGTGGAGGCACAGGGAATCATAACTAAAAGCCAAATATAATCATCCAGTGAAATAATTTCTTTTTTTTTGGTACTGGGGATCGAACTCCGGACCTTGTGCTTGCAAGGCAGGTGTCGGAACCACTGATCTAAATCCCTGGCCCCTAGTGAAACAATTTCTAATAGCTTCATTCCATTTACTGGTTAGGTGACGAATGGAAAATTTTCTGGGACACTGATAATTTCCATCAAAGAAACCAAACCAACATATTAAGGAAACATACAGTATATGAACAGTTGATTCTTGAATTGTTAGGACATTAATAAATTTAATAAAACTCACCAAGAACAGCCACTCAATTATACTACAGAAATCAGTTAAAAAAACTCTGATGCTCCATGTTGTAAAGATAATAAAATATTTTAGTATTCCAGTAGACAACTTTTTAAATTAAGGTACAACTTCCACAGTTGCCATGGTAAGAGAAAAAAACAAACAGAATTTAGATTCAATCATACATACAGTTAAAGCATTTTACAAATATTCTTTTTGTCACATATTTTTCTGTCACAACATGAAAGAGATCTAATCTGCCCCCATTTCGTTTTCTGGACACACACCCAGGGCACTAACTGGTAGCTAAAAAGAAGACATTTAATTTAGAGAAATACTGTTTTAGCTTTTTTGCAAAGAAAGGAAATGTTGTCAAGCCTGGTGACACACCTGTAATCCCAGCTACTTGGGAGGCTGGAGGATCAAAAATTCAAGCCCAACTGTTTTGCAATTTAATGTGATCTTGTCCCAAAATAAAATATTAAAAGGGGTGGGCATGTAGCTCAGGGTAGACCACTTGCCTCCTGAGTGAGGCCCTGGGTTCAATCCCCAGAAGTGATGAAAGGGGGATGGGGCCATGTTTCTAAAATATCTTTAATAAAAAGTTATGTCTTTTTTCTAAGCTGGTATTAAATAGTGTAACATGAGAATTTCCCACAAGAATAAAACAAGATTTTTTTGTTGTGCTGTAGTTTTGTTTATTTTTGGTTTTTGAACATAATTTGGATAATCTTATCAGGATCCTAAATCCAAAATGACTTTCAATGTTATGGACTATGGGGTTTCAATCACCAAGAAACTGATGCAGTATCAATTAGACTGGATTACTCTTATATTCTCTATTTGTTTCTCTATTTTATGACTGTGAACCTGTAGTTGCTAAAAGCAAATTCATTTGTAGTTGAAATTAACAATATGGATTTCCACATTCTAGTTTCACACGGATGCTTTGTTATGTCTAGAAGAGCAACCGGTTCCTTTTTATGGTGCAGGCTCTGCTTCTTCAAAGCTCTTTTCACAAAGCAGCCCCCCCCCCAAAGAATCCAGCTGTGGCTGTTAATCTTGGTTTATAGTAGAGAAACTTCTCAACACTATAGATTCTTAACCTGTAAAACAGTTAATAACAAAATACACTTCAGTATACGCCTCTTTCTGATGCAACTAACTGCAGGATTTTCCCAAAAAATATCCCAAAAGCATCCTCCATTTTTTTTTTCAAATTATAGTTTGCTATTTATGGAGTAAGAGGATCAAAGAAACATCCAAAAGAAAAAAAACAAGCCTCTAATTTTCACAAGTAAAATGAACAAACTAAACAATCTCTCCCGTGCATAAAGGTTTACACTAAATAATTTTTCATTAACTCACACACACTTCCTACCTCACGGGGATCTTCCTAAGCAATTTGCACTCTTTCATCTAAACACAAGTAAAACACATTTCCACTAAAGCTGAACTTTGATAATTAGCATGTCCTTCAATGGCTAAATTTTGAAAAGAAAAAATTAATTTTCTTCGCAGTATATAAGTCAACAATACCTTCTAAAACAGCGCAGGTAATCTGACTAGAAACACCTAACAAACCCATACTAACATGCACCTTTTTGTTTTAATTATTTAGAGAACAGGACAGAATATTTTGCTCAACTAATAGGGCACTCCATGATATTTAAATCACACCTCCAAATACAGTCTGCACGTTGATATCACTTGGTAAATCTGACAATCATGAAGACTCTTCCATGCACATCAAAGAGTTTAATTTTTCTACCAACAATAATACAACAAAAACAGCTAACATTTATTGAAGCCATACTGTGTTTTACTAGTGTACTGACTGGTTCATAAGGATTACCTCATTTAATCCTCATACCAGTCCTGAGATAAGCACTATTATTATCACCATTTTACAGATGAGGAACAGAAAGGGTAAACAATTTATCAAGATCACAGAGCTAGTAACTAAGTATCACTACAGTAAAGCTTAAATTTGGAAAGACATGAAAGTAACTTGTTCAGGGTATTAGAATAACAACACTCAAACCTTTCCAACTTGAAGTACAAAGACAATACACCACATGAATTTCAGGTCTTTGATCTCTTAATTAATCAGACAAGTCAAAAACCAAAACATTAATTTTATAAGGTACAAGTTTTTCCCAGACTCACTTTTATCCAGGTAACATGTGCCTCTAATCCACTATACATCTTATATTGCCAATGTCAAAAACTGTCTTGAGTTCAGCAGTCCTTAAACTGCTCTCATGGTCAATTTCTTCCAACTCTTACAAGTATATACTTCATGAGTACCTGAAGCTCACTGTCTCAATGTTGTCACATCCTTAAAGCACAGCGTTTTTCTCTAGCAAATGTGAACTCTAGACAAAAAAAGTGTACTTGTAATATCTTCAACAAAAAAATGAAGTTATTGTATATGGGTTGTCTTGTGTTTTGTTTTTATATTATTCCATACGGGTGTCTAGAAGCCTTTATATATGATGCGAAGGTCAAATTATATATGATGTTTTGAAAACCCATTAGCAACACTCTATCAATGGCAATGAATGTATCTCAAGCAACCCCATGATCACATTACCAGGTAAACTGGAAACTTACTTTGAGATAAAACACAGCAGACAGTTGTTAATGAAACCTTAATTGAACTGTCAAAGCACCATCTTTACCAGCAAGCTAATGGGTAATTCACTACTTTTACACAACTGTCCAATACTGATAAGTTATTCCACTAGTTACATTCAGCAGAAAGATAAATCAAGTCAGGCAAACTAAACTGGTCCACAATAAATCTAAATGGTAAAATGCTGCATCTCTTTTTGTCTACATGGAAGAACAATATCCCTCAAAATTACATACCACTTTTTTAGCCTCAGTTAATACCCGAGTGCAGGTCCAGAAAAAAAGAAATTGGAGCAGATATAGGTCCTTGTCATCTAATATGCCAGGCCAATACTTGCAAAATGAACTAAATGAATATACTGTATGTTAGAAACTAAGTGAATCTTACATTACTCAGGTAGTTAGTTATATAGTGTGTGGAAAAATGTAACACTGGAAGAATATTTTTTATGTTCCATTGTAATTATTTTAGAAAGTACTTGTTTCAAACTTATAATGTGCTTTTTAAATTTAAAAAGAAAAATCCTGTTTCAGTTAGTTAAAAAGCAAAAAAACAAAAAACAAAAACACATCAGTAACATCTTTAGTTTAGGAATACCAGTACAAATTTACACTGGTCTGGTTTTTAATCACTAGTTTTAACAACCTAACTTCGGTCACAAAGCAGTTAAATTCCAAACATAACAGGCAATTCAGATGCCAAGTCATCAATATGTAAATATGAAAAATAGAAAAGCATTTGCATACTAAAAACACACACCTGGAACTCTTTCCTTTTTCATATTAAATTGTATTTCACCAGAAACAGCTGATAAAAACACTCAATGTAAAAACTAGAAAAACTTGGTTAAAATACAAAGGACTAAACCATCTGAGGACACCGCCATGTAAGGACACAGAGACAATAGCCAACATGAGGAGTCTCAGAAGAAACCACACCTGCTAACACCTTAATCTTGGATTTCCAGCCTCCAGAACTGTGAGAAATGAATTTTCTGTTGTCCAAGCAAAAACAAAGGATCTGACTCAGAGATCAACCAACCAAAGAGTAAAGATACTGTAGTACTATGCTAGGTGCTGCAAAGAAAAAGTAGTTCAGTACACAGTCCTTCCCCTCAAAGGGCTTACAAAATGCAGTGAGATAAGGCAATTGTGTGTACAGCAGAAGATGGTGCACAGAGGTACAAACTCCATAGCTAGAAGAAGGGGTCAATCAATGAAGCTCTAGAATGTTTGATTCAAGTCAAACATATTTAGATTTTCAGGTATGGGTGATTCATAGTGCCCACCACCAGAATATTTGCTGTGAGATAACACAGTACTATTGCTCTTTACTGCTCTTCCCTTTCAAATCTTTTCCCTTACCAGAACTTGAAGTTAAAAATTCTACAAGTTAGCCGGCTATGATGGTGCACACCTGTGATCCCAGCGCTCAGAGGCTGACATAGAGGATCTCCATCCAGTTCAAGAAAAACTTGGGCTACACTGTGAGTTCAAGACCAGCCTGAACTACATATCAAGATCCTGTTTTAAAACAGAATAAAACAGGGTCGGGGATTTAACTAAATGGTTCCGCCACCTGCCTCGCAAGTGCAAGATCCCCAGTTCAAACCCCGGTACCAAACAAAAACAAAAACAAAAAACCAGAATGAAACACTTCTACAAGTTTCATCACCTTGTGATAGAAATATAATAATCTCTTTAGAATATATTCAAGAATGTAGCAATAATGTTGCCTTTCCAGTATCTCTAGTTCTTAGCCTTGTATACAACGTACTAAAATGAGAGCACATTCAGATAGAAAAAATCCAAATTCTCAGTTAGTAAATGACCCAATTCAAAACAAAGAGCAAGCTTTTACTTATCTCCTCCCCAACCCCCACAGCTTGGAAATCCACAAGAGTTAGGCAAAGAACGGAAGTTCATAGTGAAATCCCCAAGGATAGGCTACGGAAGGGAAAAGAGAAAGGCAGGTCGCAGAGTAGAGGACTGAAGAGGCACCATTATCAGCTATACTCCTTCCCGCCAGGAATCCCACACACCTTGGCAAAAGGAGGATGCAGCAGCAATCTCCTTAGACAGCAGCTGAGAAAAACTGGACTACACAAGTTAAAAAGAGGAAAAAAGAAAAGAATATAATTAAATCACTTAGTTGCCTAGATTATAAAATCTGAAATATAAAGATGGCTAGTTAGAATACAAATGATACTCATGTCAATTTCAGCATCAAAACCAAGGATGAAAGGAAATATTTACCAGAACACTTCCAGGGAGTGTATTTTCCCATGGTGATGGGGCTTTTCTAGACATTAACAAGAATCTATTTTTGAATGCACTGAAAATATCAATTCATCTATCTACACTGGAATCCTTAATCCTTGAATAAAACTCAGTTCTAGTTTTGACAGGAACACATTTTATTATCAACTTCATATCTTCCTAAGAAGAGCAAACAAGACTAATATGCTCCATTTAAGAAACCCTTAGATTTTAAAAAATATCCTACCACTAGCAAAAGTAAAACAGTTTCATTTGTTTAAAAAGTATGCTTCCTACAATAGCAACTGACCAGGAGATAAAAGCAACTTAAGAGGCACTAAGTGACACTAAAACATTTCACTGAATGTGGGCCACTGCATAGTTACAGTCTACTAACCTCATTTGTGGTACTCATGTGTGATGCTATATTTAATGCATTCTTATCAGAAGGCTAAAGCTACGGACTTTCCAAATGTAGTTTTATGGTTTAAAATAAAACACTCAAGCAATGATTTTAACTGGTGCAATCATGAAATCTACCTTCCTTCTAGGGATCAAGATCATAAAACAAGGCATGAAAAAATGTAAAGGCTAGGAAAGTAATGACACAAAGTATATTCAATTGACAAGACTATTAGGAAGGAAACAAGTCAGGGTCACTCATTGATATCTGCTGTGGCTGGGCAACTGATCCAAACTAAATCAAACACACGAGAGATGATCAAGGTCTTTGTAGGAATAAGTATTTTATACATTCATCTCTTGATCTTACAGCCAGTAGATCGCTTAGGTTCTGAACATGAAAGTCTGGTAGTCAGCAAACTTATGGGTCCCACTGATGAGAAGGTATTCCACCAAAACTTGCCATGAGTCAAAAGCATAGGCCTACACGGCCAAAGCTTTAGGCCTCTTTACCATGAAGGGTGGCTGCCTAGAGTTGAGTCAAGACTCTCGTTCCACGTTGGTCAACATGAAAAAACCATGAGCAATGACCTGCTCAATCTGAACCATGAAGAGGAACCACAAGAAGTTGTGTTTTTCTTGATACTCACCAGACAACACCAAAGGCTCCATATCCAATAGGTCTGTCCGGCTCAATATCCAGCTGCTGTTGTGGATGGTGTGAGTGCTGATGATGGTGCGCCTTAACTGTAGCAGCTGCGGCAGCCTGTACCTGAGCTGGGGCTGCTGCAGCTGGTCCAGGAGCCTGACCCGGTGCCGGTGATGGGAAATATGGCTGTTGTTGCCCAGGGTTTAACATGGCTGCAGCTGCGGCCGCTGCTGCGGCTGCCGCAGCTGCCGAAGAGGTATGCTGCTGTACAGGGTGTACAGCAGCAGCTGACCCCGGATGAAGATGGTGTTGAGCGTGGTGGTGGTGGTGAAGGTGAGGAGGAGGAAGGTGTGAAAGGTGGTGATGATGGTGGTGGTGGTGACCTGCTGCTGCTGCAGATGTACCGCCATTGTAAGCCGCCATCATTTTTGCGTTGGCTCTTGCGCCACAAAGAGACATTCAAAAAAATGCTCTTTGATTGGAAAGCAAACTGGGTCAAGCTGTCATTTGGCCATTTAAAATGAAGAAAAACCACTCACTCCACCTCAAAAAACATAGAGCGTAACTGGCTTTATGTCTTCATCAGTCAATCCAAACAAGTTAGAGGATCTTGGTGTTTGGTTTTTGGCTGAGTGTGTGGAAGAAGGTGGGTTGCCAAAAGAAAAAGAAAAAGAAAAAAAGAAAAAGAAAAGAAAAAGGAAAAAAGGACCCCTTCCCCCCAGGATTCCTGCCACAAGTGGGTACTAAAACTCCATTATTAATTTGGAGGAGGTTCCAACTTTGAATGTGGGAATAAAGGCCAAACTTTCCGACCCCCTGAACTCCACACAGGAAAAGGCTCAGGTAACACACCACCCTTGCAATCTTGTAAGAGGGTTGACTCATCTACCCCTTCCATTCCCACATCCTTTTATAAACACCTACCACCTCCTCAAAAACACAATTTTTAAAAATTCCAACCACTCTAAATTTAAAAGATAGGAGGAATTTTTCAGGGAAACCAGCTTCCAGCTTCCCCCCGCCTCGAACTCTCAGGCCTTCCTACATCTCCCCCTAATCCTAGTCTGCTGACCTGAGGGAGGTGCCACCAAACTTTCCGGGGCAAAATGAGCCAGGGAAGGAGGCTGGAGGGATACAGTGAAGAGAGCAGGCGACAGTCAGGGCAGAGAGGAGAAAGAGAAGCCGGGGCAAAAGTGAAGGTAAGGAGGTGCAGGGAGGAATGAAAGAGAGGTGGGCAGCACTCGGACGCCCAGACAGAGGGAACCGCCCCGGGAGGAGGTTAGGGTCCCGGGGCCAAAGAATAGCAGCCCCAGGAGGCGGGCGGAGAACGATCTGAAACGGGCTGAGTCCTGCCCCCGCCGCCGGCTGCTTCTGCTGAGGAGGGTTGGGGGGGAGAGCGGGTGGGTCCCCCCGCGCGACGGCCCCTGCAGGGCTCAAGGCTGCTCCGTCTCCCCCCCTCCCCCCCACCCGGCTTCCGTCTCCGCGGCCGCTTTCTCTTCAGGCGCCGCGGCCGCTTTCTCCCCAGCCGCCGCCTCCTAAGCCGCCGGTGCCGCCGCGGCCGGACTCACCTCCCCTAGCAAAGCCGGATAGAGCGGAGCCAGCGGCGGACACGCGCAACTAGCCGCCGAGGCCCCGCCCCTGCCTCACACTGACCGGCTGCCCTAACCAATCCACGCCCACCTGTCCGTGTCCGCCTCCAATCCTGGGCCGGGAGCTTCAGACAGGCGCACTGTTCCACCAGTGACAACAAGGTGTGGGTCTCATGGGGAAATCCCGCCCCCAATCCTGGATGGGCAGATAGAAGAGCCAATCAAAAGGTAGAGTTTGGTCTGACCGACACGGCTGAAAACCAATTAAAAATCAAAGATCTCCGTGACATTTTTCTTTCGCCTCTCTTCTCTTTTCTTTTTCTTCTTTTATTTTTTTGGCAGGAGCAGGAAGCTGCGTGCTAATCCCGCCTGCAAGAGGTGGAAGAGAAGGGCGGAACGAAATAACCAATCATGAGCCAGGAACAAAGAACCGAGCAACCAATCCTTGGGTTGAAAATGAAGTGGGATGGAATTGGTACCAGATAGACATATAATTAAACAAATGGAAAAAAGATTGGGCGAGATCCCGCCTTTCCGGTTTCCTATAGGGTAAAATTACGGAGAATTCATTGTCATGTCAGAGACGAACTCTCCAAGGGGGCGGGGACACGAGAAGAGGTGTGGCCTATTGGGGGGGCAGGACCAAGGCGAAGAAGGCGGAGTCCAAATAAGCCCTACTCCTTTGATAGCCATCTACTATCCGTTTGAAGGTGTAAACGTGGAAAGATGAGGGGAGAAAGGGATTTTGAGCTTCAGAAACTCAAGATCCAAGAACCTTCTTTAACAAGAAGACAGTTACAAAACCAGCCTGGTCAACTCAGTGAGATCTTGTCTCAAAAATAAAAATAGAAATAAAAGAGTTGGGGAAATACTTCAGTGTTAGAGCTCTTGCCTAGTATGGATGAGGCCTTGCCTTCACTGAGGGGAGGGGCTGTCAGAAACGTAGTATGTAAAGCCTATGTCTTGTTCTTGATGGTTAATCTTGATCTTTGGGGGAAAAAAGTTATCTCCAGCATTCAGAAATCCCTCTTAACAGATGATAAAGCTGTTGACACAAACAAATATAAAACAAAGTAAACTTAACCACAAAGATAGTAATTTTTCTCCCCTTTTTTTTGGTACAGGGGATCGAACTCGGGACCTTGCACTTGCGAGGCAGGCGCTGTTTCTCCCATATTTTTTAATCAATTAAGTTTTGGTCTTTTGAAACCTTACTAAAATAACATCATTCTTTTACATAGTTCCACTCATCTGCATTTATTTTGTAAAATGTGAAATAATAGGCTTAAAGGACCACCTTCTCCTCCTCTTCCTTCTCCTTCACCTTCTACTTCTCCCTCTTCTTCTAGAGATCAAATCCAAGGCCTTACACTATACTACCGAGCCACACCCCAGCCAGTCAGCACTTTATTATTATAAAACTGTGCTCAGAAACCTGGAGGTCATCTTTGATTCCTCCTTTACCTGTCTACTCTTCTCCTTCCAATTGATCATCAAGTCTTAAACACTTCTAAACATCTGCTCACCCCCATTTTTTCCCCATCACCACAGCATTACACAACTTTATACCACTAGCATCTTTCATACATTCCCCTGCCTATAGGCTGCTCTTCTTTAACTTATTCTCAGCTGATGACATAGTAACCTTTTAAACTCCCATCATCTGGGAAGGAGTTGGCATTAAAGACGATTGCTACCACAGCTTCCAGTGCTTTGACATGTCCCAGATGCCTAGTCTTCTAGCCAAGCATCTGCAGTTTCATATTGTTGGAGCATTTGTTGTTCCCCTGGGGGTTTCAGTTCTCTTTAAGTTTGCTATGGTTGAGCCAAGAAAGAAAACATATGCAGAATTCTACAGAAATTATGATTCCATGAAAGATTTTGAGAAGATGAAGAAAGCTGCTATCTTTGAGTGCAAAGTGATTTTGAAGTATAAAAAATGTCTTTGGATTGAGTTCCACAGAAGTTTGTCACTGACTTGTGTTCCTGAATTTTGAAACATAAATACATGGAGTAAAGAAATATTTGTTTTGATAAATAAGCAATTAAGAATAAATGAATAAGGATTAGGAATATAGTAGTCTCCTCTTATCTGAGGTTTTGCTTTCCACCAGTTTTATGCATGGTTCAACACAATCCAAAAGTATTAAGTGGAACATTGCAGAAATAAACAATTTCTAAGTTTTAAATTGTGTACTGTTCTGTGTAGTGGGGTGAAATCTTGAGTCATCACACATTGTCCTGCTGGGCATGTAAATCACTCCCTTTCCAGTGTATCCACACTACATACACTCCTTGCCTGTTAGTAACTTACTAGCCCTCCCATTGATTAACTGCTCAGGAAGGTTTATATTCAAGTAGCCCTACATAGTAGTCTACCACTACGTCGCAATGCCAAAATCATTCTCCTCACTTCATCTCATCCCTAGGCATCTTACATCATCTCAAGAAAAACAATGAGTACAGTACAATGAGATATTTTGAGAGAGATCACATTCATATCACTTTTATTATAGCATATAGGTTGTGCATCCTTAACCTGAAAGTTTAAAACTGGAAATCTTCCAAAATCCAAAACTTTTTGAGAGCCAACATGATGCCACAAGTGAAAAATGCACTCCTGACCTGATATGACAAGTCATATGAAAACACAGGTGCACTGATAATATTGTATAAAATTACCATAAACTTATGGGCAAAAAGTGTATACAAAACATAAATGAAGTGTCTTCAGAGTTGGATCCCATCCCCAAGGATATCTCATTATGTATATGTAAATCTCTTATTGCACCTAATTTATAAATTAAACTTTATCATATATATGTATCCATAGAAACAACAATGTACATAGGGTTAGGTACTATTCACAGTTTGAGGTATCCATTGGGAGTCTTGGAATGTGTCCTCTGGGGATACAGGGGAAATGGTGGACAAGTGTGACTATGCCTCTAGCCTTGAACAAAGTAGACAGTTTGAGGTATCCATTGGGAGTCTTGGAATGTGTCCTCTGGGGATACAGGGGAAATGGTGGACAAGTGTGACTATGCCTCTAGCCTTGAACAAAGTAGTAAGTCTAAATAGCCTGGCATGACCTGATTCCTTTCTATTGCAATGACCTATTCTCTATAGTTGTCTGTAGAGATGAAATATACTATCTATACTTGCACCTCCTGTACTTCAAACATTCTAAACTTTCAGTTCTCAAGCACTTTGCTTTGCTTTTTTTTGTTTTGTTTTGTTTGTTTTGAGACACGGTCTCACTATGTAGCCCAGGCTGGCCTTGAACTCATGATGATCTTCCTGTCTCAGCTTCCTGAGTGCTGGGATTACAGGCATCCATCACTACACCTGGCTCAAATTCTTTGTTGCCACTAAGCTTTCATTGAATATCTTCAGCTTAGAACACTTCTCACTCTCCTTCCACTCCACTCCTCTAATTCACCCTTCAGGTCTTCATGTAAATTTTTTTTTTTTTTCTTGGAAAATGTTCACTACTACTATTCTGGCCTCTATGTCTCTGTTAGGTATCTTCATGGCACTGCCTCCCTCATGACACCCTAGAACTCTCTGTTGCTTATTGAGTTAACTGGATCCAAGAGCTTGTTTGTCTCAGTGCTGTATGCCCAATTCCCTGGCCAGTACCTGGAAAAGATGAAGACACTGCAGATTCGCATGAGTTACTGAGAGCAGGAGAAGCAGGTACAAATCCCAGTCTGTCATTTACTACCTCTATGACATCCAGGGATGGTAAAACTTTTAGAGCTTTCAATGACACAAACAGCCCACTGTGGCACATGTGCCATAGGTTTGCCACCACTGAAAGTGATTTAACTAATCTTTCTCTGCCTCAGTTGCCTCAATTGAAATAATCATATGTACTTTATCAAGTTGATATGAGGATTAAATGAGTTACTGTATTTAAAAGTGCTTGGCAAAGAGTAAATTTTCAATGTACCTAATTCTCTTCTATCATTCTCATACTCTATTTGGGATGCCCTTCCAATTTTCCAGTGTGTATCAATCTTTTTTTTTTTTGTACTCGGGATCGAACTTGGGTCCTTGTGCTTGTGAGGCAGGCGGCAGAACCACTTAGTGTGTATCAATCTTATCTAAGGTGCATACTTTCTTAGGCCAGGGATTTAGCACAGTGGTTTCACCGCCTGCTGCACAAGCGCAAGGACTCGAGTTCAATCTCTGGCACAAAAAAAAATAAGTAAATAATATAAAGTGTGTGCTTTCTTTTTTTTTCTTTTTTGGTACCGGGGATCGAACTCGGCTCCTCCCGCTTGTGCAGCACGCGGTGAAACCACTGAGCTAAATCCCCGGCAGGTGTGTACTTTCTTAAAAGCAGTTGCTCTTTCTCCTCCTTTTTTTCTTCTTTGTGGTACTAGTGATTGAACTCAGCCCCTTTATATTTTTTATTCTGTGAAAGGAAGTCTCTAAATTGCTTAGGTTGGCCTCAAACTTGCCATACACCTGCCTCAGCCTTCTAAGTAGCAGAATTACAGGCGTGTGCTTTTTTGTTTTTTTTGAGACAGGGTCTCACTGTATGTCCAGGCTGGGCTTGAACTCACTATGAGGCTCAGGCTGGTCTTGAACTCCTGGCAATCCTCCTGCCTCAGTCTCTGGAGTGCTAGGATTCCACCAGGCCCAGCCAGAAGCTTCTTAAACATGCAAATTCTCTGGTTTTATCCCAGACTGACTGAATCAGAATTGGAGGTAGGAAAGAGGAACAAGAATCCACCAAGCCCTCCACATAGATGACTCTTATATTGAAGTTTCAGAGGCACTGGGCTAGAAGAATGGGGCTTAGTCTTCTTAAAATTTTACCTTCAGCACCTGGTTTACTACTGCACAGAGAAACTGCTAAGTACATGTGAAATACATAAATTAATCTAATCGAACAAAAAATTATTGCATAAGAGTTATTCTTTCTGCAAACATGTACTAAGCACAAATTATCTTTCAATGTGGTGCTAACCTCAGTATGGGAAGGGGTACTTATGCTAGAGTCTCTGCCCTTCAGGAGCTCTGAGTCTGTCTGGAGCAGGAATTTCCAAAATCAGGTGTGCACACCCCAAAGGGTACACAAACTGACCAATTTGGCTCTTTGAAAAAATTAGTATAACTTCTATTTCTATTTGTTTTTTATTTCATCCTTTAAAAACTCCATTTTGTGGGTGTTTGATAATGTACATAATATTATAGAGTAGTAGTGTACATGTATATAATTTTTTTTTTTTTTTGCAATACTGGGTATTGAACCCAGGGCCTCACACATGCTGGGCAAGCACCCTACCACTGAGCTACCTTCACAGCCCCTATATAACTCATAAATAAACTACACAAATTGAGATGTTATACTCAAAAATATTATCAAAAATATCAGGAAGTCATTGGTCTAGTGACCATCAAATATTTATGGTTTAGATCAGCACTCCCTTGACAAAAATACAAAAACCACATATGAAATTTAAAATATCCTAGTAATTGCATTTGAAAAGTGAAAAAACAGACAGAATCATTTTTAATATATTTTACTTAATCACTATATCCAAAATATTGTCATCTTAACATGTAATCAATATAAAATGATAAACACACACATATATTCATACTAACTCTTTAAAATCTGGTGTTTACTCTGCAGGAACAAACAGCATCACTCAATTTAATTAAAAGTTCGGTTTCTTCAGTCACTCTAGCCATATTTCAAGTGCTCATTAGCTACATGTGGCTCTTGGCTACCACATTACACAGCACAGATCTAAATCATAGGTTTCAATCCTTGCTCTGGACCTTACTAGCTGTGTGACCTTAGTCAAGTTCCTTAGTGTGAATTCCCAAGTGTGAAAGTCCTTGTCTGTGAAATAGAGTCCCTGACTCTCCAGCTGTGATGATTCAGAGGCAATTGGTGGAAAGCACATAGCCTGGGGCCTGCTCCTCATCAGTGGCTGTAAGTGGTGTGGTTATTATTAGTATTACAATCCAAGGCTACGTGTCCCAAGTGTCAGATGAGAAATGCACTTTGGGCATGGCTTGGCTCATGTTTCCTGCATTCTATCTATGTAGGGTGCCTGTCCCCTTAAATTCCTCTCCAGATAGTACAATTTCCGGCCTTTTCCATACTGTTCCATTTTCAGGAGCTGAGCATGATGAACGGGAAGTCGGAAGTGAGTCAGCAGGATAGCACTTAGAGCCTAAAAAAGCAAGCAGGGGATCAGAATACATAAGCAAGAATATAATGTGCAGGAAGTGGGAGGTTTTCCCCTTCTTCCAAGAACTGGTTTGTCCCAAAAGTTGTCTGTAGGCTCTTTGTAGAACTTGGCCTGAGTGGGTTAAAGGATGACAAAGAGAGCACCTCACATTCAACAGTGCTGGATGCTCAATATAGTTTAGCCCATGTGATAAATCACCAACCCATTCCATTCTGCCAAAGAAGAGACAGACACAGGTAACTTAGGGAACTCATACAGCTTGTGAGAGACAGAGCTGAGACTGGCCAGCTCCTCAGTGCCCCTCTCTCCTTTCCAGAGCACCCCACAGCTGGAGGGAATGGCCAGGAAGTAATGCTGAGAAGTAATGGGATACAAGGAAAACTTCAGGCAGAAAATTATTCCATTTTCAATCTTGGCAGTCAAGGACCTCCCTCACTGGGTACATGACACCGTTTTTTGTTTGTTTGTTTGTTTTTTTTGGTACCGGGGATCGAACTCTGGACCTTTCAGGCACTAGAACCACTGAGCTAAATCCCTGGCCTGGTACATGATACCTTTTTAACAATTTTTACCCCAAAACTTTGCCTCTGTCCTTTCAACACACACCCCTTTTGGGTTGTGGTTCCTCCATGCCCTGGCTCCTCCCTTCAGTCCAGGCTTATCCTTCCACCTCTTCCACCCAAGTTCTACTCAGTTTCAAGGCTCTGCTTTTGGCGCCTCAGATCTTTCAAGAAGCTTTTTTCTGACACTAGGCCTTCTGGATTGCTCGTAGCCCTGAAGAGCTTAAATATTCAATGTCTACTACATTTATTGGGAAGATGCAATGCTGTAGAAAAAACTTTCTAGCTGTGTGACCTTGAGCACCTAACATTTCTGAGGTTCACTTTCCTCGTTTGTGTACTGGGGGTAGTAATACTTATTTTAAAGTAAAAGTAATATTGAGAGGATTAAATAAGATCCTGTGTTACCGTCACTGGACTAGGTCCAAGGAGGTTCCAACAGTGGAAACGGGAAACGTAGGTGTGCCCTAGATGTGGAATAAACTTGCAAGTTTGCTGACTCTTGTCACAGAAAAAGAATTTTCAGGACATGTCAGTAAAAAGCATGAAGGGACTTATTAGGCAGAAACTTAAAAGTACACACCCAAAGAAACAGAGCGCAGGCCCTCATGAGAGAGAGGCATCCACAGTCTGGAGCTGGGAGTATTTGTGGTTTTGGTGGTGGAAATATGTGGAATTTATGAGTCTAAAGGAAGTTATGTCTTGGTCTTGGTTTACAGGAAAAGAATGGCCCACCGAAAGACAATTTTACAGGTGAAAAGATGAGCTCCACCTTTTTTTTTTGAGATGGGTGTTTTTATTTTAAGATCAGGTTTCTGACCTTTACTTCTAATTTATGGATTTAAAGTATCTTTAAAGGATTTTGAGTGTGAAGGGCCTAGAAGAAAAGAAGCATAAACGATATCGATAACCTTGGGTAACTTTTTGTCCTGAGGTTGCAGTCTTCTTTTTGATTTTTTATTTTTTTTGAGACAGGGACTCACTATAGTTCAGGCTGGCCTTGAACTCACTATGTAGCCCAGGCTGGCCTTGAACTCGGAGTGATCCTCCTGCCTCAGCCTCCCAAGTTCTGGGATTACAGGTGTGCGTCACTTCCCCTGGCATGCAGTCTTCTTAAAAGTACAAATTTGGGGGGTTATTATTTTCCTTGTCTTTCGACCTATCTTTATTTCTTCTATCCTACCTTACTACTATATAAAACATTTAGTACAATACCTGACCCAGAAGAGCCACTCAATATAGGTAGTTTCCTTCCTCGCTTCTAAATATTGTTCCCTTGTCATTTTTTTCCTGGTTTCTCTATTTTCAGGGCTCTTCTCTTTGGGAATTTGGTTGTGAGGAGAAAGGAGGATGAGAATTTAAATCTTTTTTTAAAAAAAAGTTTTATTAGTATCTTTGCACTATGTAATAATTATATTTATTGTGTGGAATTGGTACATGTACATAACACATCTCAATTCTTTTCTTTCCCTCCACTCCCCCTGCTTTTTTCTCTTTTACCAGCATCAGGTTTATTTATTTTTTAAGTCTTTTTCAAAATACTTAAATCTTAGTAAATTGTCAAATGCTTCTTTCATTTCTCCTGAAATGCAGGCCCGATAGGCGGGACTGTGAACAAAGCTACAAAAATGTTCAGACATTTGAGTAGTGCTGTAGGACAGGGGGCATGTTCAGGATCAGCTATAGCAGCGATGGAGAATCTTTTAGAGCTTTCAATGATAACAAACAGCTGGCTGTGGCATGCATGCCCTAGGTTTGCCACCACTGAGCTATAGGAAGGCCCAACAAGAGAAGATGAAGAGGTCAGCGGAAGAGTCACTGTAGGGGGCAGCAGGGAGGAGCAGGAACACAATGTCAGGAGTAAATAGCACATGAGTCAGGATGTGGCAATGTGCTGGGGACTAGGAGGGGCCAGGGCAAGTCCAAGTTCATGCATATCCTGGACCTTCTTTCCCCACAGCTGGCCCTCCACCTGTCTCAATAACACAACCTCTGAATCCCAGGAGAGTTAGGAGAGTTCTCTTTGCGTGTATCTGAGGAGTTTGGTCTCATCTTCCCCCTCTCCATCTGTCAGGCCTTGGGTGGGATGTTCACCCGAGCTATAAACCTCAGCCCTGACCTATGTCCTTGACCAGGTGAATTGGGCAATGTCTCAAACTTTCTTTCTTCCTAGGTGAATCAGTGAGGATCATTTATCTTAAAGTTAGCTTTTTAAAAAGTTTTAAAATATATTATGAAATCATCATGCCTAACATTTGTAGGTACTTTTTTATTGTTTTGACTTTTTAAGTCTTAATAAATGAAACTGAAACTTCATATGCATTAGCTATAGCGCTAAAACAAGACAAATTTCATAATGTTATATGAGAAATGTCCTGTGGATTAATTTTCATCGTGGAGTCCAAATACAAGGTATTTTTCATCAAGGAGGGAATAAGAAGCCATGCACAAACTTTCACTAATTTGCCCCAATACACCAAGTTACAGAACTTAGCTTCTAAAACAGAATAAAGCTTGCTCTCTCTGAAAAGTCACCAAAGTCAGTGGTCTCAGGTTAGAGAGAGAGAGCTGCAGCCTTAAATAGTTATGCCTAGGGTTAGCAGTGGAGAACAAATTTCCTCCAAGGCTGATCTGTTTCAAAATGCTAAA
Source organism: Heterocephalus glaber (assembly GCF_000247695.1). The sequence goes on along the minus strand of NW_004624786.1, from coordinate 754,281 downwards.
TTAACTCCCTGAGCACAGTATGGGAAAGACTAAGATGATGGTGGTTTCCAGGGCTTGCTGCACATTGAAGTTACCTGGGGGTTTTAGCAAAATAGATGCCTTGGGGTGGGGGTGTAGTTGAGTGGTAGAGCACTAGCCTAGCATGTGTGAGAGCATGAGTTCAACCCTCAGTCCACACAATAAATAAATAAAATACTGATGCCTGGCTTCAGGGACATGCTAATAAAAGTTTAACAATTGGCTGTTTAGAAAGAAAAATAAATGTCATGATTGCAGCTGATGCCCATGGTAATAAAAACAACAACAAAACCCACCATAGTTGAATTTAAGCTACAGCAGAGTTGGAAGAGATACACATAATAGGCTTTAGCCCACCAGAGCCTGTCACCCCATCCTTCCACTAGGTATGAAGTGTGACCTAGTTATAAGGATTTTTTAAAGCTCCCAGTAGATCCTAATGTATAGCAAAGTTGGGAACCACTAGGCCAAGAGGCCTCATAATAAGGTCTTGGAAGCAAAAGCAGGGCACTTGATTGCATTCCGGTGACAGCTGGGTGGTAATCCTTGCCTCCTCTAGTCTGTGCATTTTCTCCCCCAAGCAGGCCTCCATGGAAAAGGAAAGCATGTGCAAAGAGGTTGCTTAGTGGGCGTGGTCTCAGAGCATAGGCTGGGTGCAGGGTAGAAATGGAGTTTGGAGGGGAGGCTCGTGGGAGATTAAGGAGGCAATGTCATTGTGTCCTTGTAATAGATTGTAATTGTCTGACTAGAAAATCCTGAGGTTGCTGGAAACACTGAATTTTTCCCTCCAGGGCACCCCTCTAGGGATATCATTATCCTTCTATTGAAACTGTTTTTATTCTGACTGGGTGGCAAGTGCTTGATTTATTTAACTCTCAATCCTTATACCTTTAGCTCTGTTGATTGTCCTTTAGTCATTTTGCTTGAAATGTACCTAACCTTCTGTAGGGGAGAGGGGGGAAGAATGACACTTCTTCAGATGGCTGGGTGGGCCCCACCTCTGGGTTCCTGCAGTCCTTTTGCTCACTTCCGTCATGGTCTTTGTCACATGACCTTGCAGATGTTCACTGTTGTTTTTTTCTTTTTTTTTGGTACCGGGGATCAAACTCGGGTCCTTGTGCTTGCGCAGCAGGCGGCGAAACCACTGAGCTAAATCCCCGGCCCCTTTCACTGTTGTTTTTAATGCTCTAGGAGCTCCCCAGTGGGAGGACCAGGCCCCTATTTTAAATCTTCTGTGTCCCTGTTGCCCAGTGTTTGTTCTTAAGATGAAGTAATGATGGCATACACCTGCAATCCCAGCACTCTGAGAGTCTGAGGAGGAGGATCCCAAGTTCAAGTCCAGCTTGAGAAATTTAGCAATTTGACAACACCCTGTTTTAAAAAGAAAAAAGGACTGGAGATGTAGCTCAGTGGGAAGGCAGCAGCACCCTCCCCCATGAAGTAAACCAAGCTCTGCAATCCCATTAGAAAGACTTTTATCTTACTTTTTAAGACACAAATAATACATGAATAGAGTATCATTTTTAAAAATTCAAAGTTTGCTATTTAAGCAAAACTTTCCCTTGATCCTCTTATTCAGTCCTACTCCACTTAGAGGTGACTGCTATCATTAGTTAAATGTGTATCCAAATAGATAATTTCATGTGCAAATAATGGTCACATTAACAACCTAAGACTGGATCTATGAAATCTTTTATATATATTCACCAGTACAGTGCAAGGATGCAAAGGGAAATTTATTAAACTTTTCAACTCAAAATTTTTTCTTTTTAACTCAACTTTTTAAAGCTACAATTTACATCTAATAAATATTTTAAGTTCAATGAGTTTTGATGAACCTATATAGCCATTACCATAAATCAAGATATGGTACATTTCTATCTTTGCCCCTTACAGTTAGTCCCTCCTACTTGGACCCCAAGGTCTATCATTATAGATTAGTTATTTGTTTTGCTTTTCATCACTATAGATTAGTTTTGCCTGTCTAGACAGTTTCTTTCATACCACATTTTTTTTTTTTTTGGTACCAGGGATCAAACTTGGGACCTTGCGCTTGCAAGGCAGGTGGTAGAACCACTGAGCTAAATCCCCAGCCCTCATACCTCATGTTTTTGTGATTTACCAGTGTAATTCTTTATCGCTGAGTAGTATTCCATTGTATAAATGAATTTGTTTATTCAACCACCTATTGGTGGACATTGATTGGAGTTATTCCTAGATTTCGATGATTTTGAATAAATGTGCTTGTACAGGTTTTTGTGTAGACATGTTTTCATTTCTATTGAATAAAGAGAAATAAGATGGGTGAATTATAATGTTTAATTTTAAAGACATAGCCAAATTATTTTTCACTGTGTTGTATCATTTTACATCCTCATCAGCAATGTTTGAAAGTTCTAATTCTCATTTTCACCACTCTTGGAACTGTAGTCTTTTTGATTTTTGTCATTCTAGTGGATATGTAATGGTAACACCTTGTGGCTTTAATTTGCATTTCCCTTGTTGTTAATGATGGTAGTATTCTCCTTGGTTGTTTGTATACAATCTTTTGTGAAGTTTCCATTCAAATCCTTTCTCCACTTTTGAAACTGAATGGAGGGCTGGGGATTTAGCTCAGTGGTTCCGGAGCCTGCCTCGAAAGCACAAGGTCCTGAGTTCAATCTCAGGTACCAAAACAAACAAACAAACAAACAAACGAAAACTGAATGGAAGTGTCCTTTATACTATCTAAATACAAGTCCTTTGCCAGACATCTAGATATATAGATATTTCTCCCAGTCTGTGCCATTTTCATTTTCTTAATTATGTTTTTTCTAGAGTAGCAGTTTAAATTTTGATAACATATAATTTAATTACTTTTTCTTTTATGGCTAGTGCTTTTGTGTCCTAAGAAATCTTTACCTACCTTAATGTTATAAGATTTTTTCTAGTATTTTTACCTTTTACATTTAAGTTTATGATAACTTCAGAGTTTATTGTGATTTCATTGAGGTAAGGGTCAAAGAAATTTTCCCCATTTGAATATCCAGTTTTCCAGCATAATTCATTGAAAAGATTATTTTTTTTCTCTTGGATTATTTTAGCACCTTTGTTGAAAATCATTTGATCAAATGTATATAGGTCTATTTCTGGTTACTCTTTTCCGTTCCATTAAATTATATGTCTGTACAAATACCACATTACCTTGATTAATATAGTTTTGTAGTACATTTTGAAATCAGGTAATTTAAATCCTCCACCATTTTCCCCCCAAATTGCTTTGGTTATTCTGTGTCATTTGCATTGCCATATAGATTTTAGGAACAGTTTGTAATTTCTACCTCTCCTCCCTGCCCAAAAAAAATCCTTCTGCCATTTTGATTTGTATTTCATTGTGTTTATAGGTCAATTTGAAAAAAATTAAGTTTTAGCATATTTAATATAATTAACAATTAACATATGTAACAATATTGCGCCTTCCAGCCCTTGAACACAATGTATCTCTCCACTTGTTAGCTTTGGTTTTGGGGGTGCTGAGGATTGAACCCAGGGCCTTGCCCTTACTAGTTAAGTACTCTGTTACTTAGCCACATTCACAGGGCCCTTCTTTGAGTTTTCAAATTTTATTCCTGTGCAATATCTTGTGCTTTTTAGTTACATTTCTGAGAGCATTTCAAGATTTCAAACATTATTATAAATGGTATTGGTTTTTAAACTTCATTTTTCAGTGACCCATGTTGATATATAGAAGTACATTTTAGTTTTTTTTTAATATACTAGCTTTGTATTTTGTGGCCTTGCTAAATTTATTTATTAATTCTAGTACCTATTAGTTCTAGCAAGTTATTTAGGATTTTATAATTGTATTACTCTGTGAATAAAACGTTTCATTTCCTTCCAATATTTAGGTTTTTTTCCTCTATTTTTCTTTTTCTTTTTCTTTTTTTTTTTTGGTACCGGGGATCGAACTTGGGACCTTGCACTTGTGAGGCAGGCACCAGAACCACTGAGCTAAACCCCTGGCCCTTCCTCTATTTTTCTTGACTTATTACATTGGCTAGGATTGCTAACAAACTGTTCAATAGGAGTAATGCGAGCAAAATTTTGTTGCCTTGTTCCTAGCCCTAGGAAACAATTTTCTACAATTCAATATGAAGTATGGTTTTATTGGTAGGTTTTTCATAGATCTTTGTCAGTTTCAAGAAGTTCTTCTCTACTTTTAACCTATAAATCCTTTTAGTTCCAATTATTTATATTTCAACATGCTAAAGGATATTGAGACTATAAGTCTTGGCTCTCTTTTCTCTAGTAACATTATGTAGAGAGCATAGTTTTAGAGTCAAATAGTCTTGTACTCTGCCAAGTCCTCTTATCTTCTGCTTCAAATTCCTTACTTGTAAAATGAAGAAAACTACTTTACTTTTCAAAATTATTGTGAATAATATTGGGTTTGCTTACATGTGTGACACATGGTAGAAATTTATTAAAAAATATCATTACTTCTCTCCATTCCTTATCTTCTCTTAGTAATATGTTTTTTACTCTATAATGACATTTATTTTGTCTCTCTAAATGTTCACAGTAGGGTTTTTTTTAAAAAAATGAGTATTGGTCACAAGTGAATATCAGAATCTCATCTGTGGACGTTCTCTGGGGGTTGCGGAGGCATGCAACATCCACTCAGATACTTCTGCCGACTGCAGATTCCATAATTATTCCAAGGCTAGGACTTCCTGGGATTAACATGTTGTCCTAACCACTACAACAACAAATGGACTGTTCCAAATGATACCCTAATTATATCATGTTCACTGCTTTTAATAGTATGTCCAGAAAGAATGATTCACAAGTCTTGACTCCAACTCATAAGTCCAAAGAACCTTTATTGTTAGTCCATACCTGTGTATTCTTAGGCATGGAATTCTCTAGCTCTGAATAAAGCAGGAGTCAAGGATACAAGACCAAAATGTGTAAAAATGATATTGTAATTCTCAGAGCTGTGATTCCAAATGTCAGTCCCAGAGCAAGTGCCTGATAAAGTGTTTGTCCCAGATCTCTGTAGAACAAGAAATATAAGAATGATTTGTGAGTTCTTCATAAAGCTAAATGTACTTATTCTGAGATTGCATCTCTCCTACTTTTTGGATGTGAAATGTCTCTATATGTTGTTTTTCTTAATGATTATCTATCCTTACTTGGTATAAGTTAGCAAAATTACCTTAATCAACTACATACCAATAATTTTAATTTACTACATACCTGAAAAACAACCAGGAGACATCAAAATGCCTACATTTGTGCTGTGGTAACAGTTGACCCTGACTATTATTAATTAGGGCAACTATGGACTTGTGTGGAGTCACTTCAGCCTCTATTATACAGCCAGGGTTTATTGGCTCCCATGACAAAGAACTGCAAGGAGCTAGGTACAGAGGGCCTTTGCTGCTCTAGCAGATTGAGATCAGCCTCACCTAACCTGAAAAGAAGTATAATGATTAGCTCTGTGGCTCAAAACATGGGGAAGTTTTGGTCGAGTTCAAAAAAAGATGGATAAATACTAAGATAGAGGGCTCACACCAACATGTTGACTATTTGGGGGGAACCTAGAGGGAACCTATTTGGGGGGGAATCTAGCTGCTAAGTAGAAAAGATCACCCTGCCTTGCTTCTCTGGAGAGTTTGCTTGCAGAGAGAATGATAATGGCTAGGAATGCTTTGCAAACTATAGCATCCCTGGCAGATTTAAGAAGCCTCTTTTACTTTGTTGACGATTGAGAAGGCAGTATTTCTAGACACATGACATCACTCCAGGCAGTCCCTTCACTGAGAAGTCATGATGGAAACGTACATGGCCTGTAGGCTAAATACTGTCAGAACATGTTATCACCAAATAAATCTGGACAATTCTATTTTTAACGTCATGTTCCCAAACCTAATAACTAAGCAGAGAGGCTCAGTTCTGGTGAGACGCTGGGTGCAAAGTGAGGCCAAAGGTTCACAAAAGGACAGCCAGGGGTTATGTCAGCTGCTCATGTCTCCAAGTTCTGAGCACATTTCTCAGACCGTATTTGGGCTTGCAGGATATGCTGGTATAAATTCAGAAAATAGTTCTTCTGCAGATCTATCCTAGCACTAGCAAAATTTGCAATCAACAATAAATGATTTTCACAATCCAAAGGCCCATGTTGTTTGTATGTGTTCAGATCACAGTCACTTATTTCATAATAATAGTTGTATGTATTGAGCGTTACCTGTGCAGGGCTGCTATTTTAAGTGCTTTAACATATTATCATATTAACATATTATCTTATTTAATGCTTCCAGAAAATGTATGAGGAAGGTACTATCATTGTCTTCTTTTTTGTTTGTTTCTTGGTGCTGGAGATCAAACACAAGGCCTTTTGCAATCTAGGCAGGTAGTCTGCCACTGAGCTACATCCTATCTCTATTGTCTTTTTTCTCTTTTTGTTTGCAATACTGGGGATTAAACCCAGGGCCTTGCACATACTTGATTTACCTTCCCACCCCTTTTTATTTTATTCTGAGTCAGGGTCTCACTAAGGAGCCCAGGCTGGCCTTAAACTTGTGATCTTCCTGCCCAGCCTCCCAAGCAGCTAGGATTACAGGTGTATGCCAGGATGCCTGGCTCCTATTGTCTTCATTTTTAACATGAGAAAACTGAAGCATAGAACTAAGTATCTTATCCATGATCTTACCAAGGTAATGGTTTTGTTGTTTTTTTTTAAGGTACCAGGGATCAAACTCGGGTCCTTGCGCTTGCGCAGCAGGCAGTGAAACCACTGAGCTAAATCCCTGGCCCCACCAAGGTCATGTTTTTAATAAATGACAGAGAGTGGATTTGGACAAGGCTGCTTCATCCCAGGTCTAACCTAAACACAGAACTCTATTCCAAGCACTGGACAGATAAGCTAAAGGGACTAATAAAACCAAATCTATGTCATCAAAAATGCTCAGTCTAGTGGGGAAAAGGAAGCCACAGATAACTATAATGTAATATAATAAGTATTAAAATAGACATGCTTACCCCTCTGACTGATTTTCTCCAAAGCATCCTTTACTGTCATCTAGCAAAGTATATATTTACTTGTTTATTATTTTAATATGTCTTCCTCTACTGAAACTATCGACTCCATGAGGCTAAGGTTTTTGTTTTGTTCACCATATACCACAGTACCTAGAAGAGTTCCTGGCAAGTAAATATATTTAGGAACTAACTTCAAGGAACAAGAGTTGAAATCAAATTAAAATGAAGGCAAAATGTCACCAAATATCACAGGATCCTTCTTTGGTAATCTGAACTGACAGAGCCCTCATGGACTGGAGTGTGACAGAGCGCTCCAGGAAGAAGAAAGCTGGAACCCAGGACTGAAGTTGCCCTTTAAGCATCCCCAGTTGCACAGTAGGTGTTTGTGCTTCGGTGCTTCAGGCCACACCCCCCCCCCCCCCCCCCAAGCCTCTCTGGCTGTATGAAGCAGTTTGTTGTTTTCCACAAACTTAAACCTTCACATATTCTTCCCCTTTCCCAGAGGGCTTTCCCCTGTGCCCCTCTTACCCTTACCTCCTTTTTGCTTTAACACCTCCACTTTATCCTTCAAAACTCAGACTGGCTGTCATTTTTTCATTGAGATGTCCCAGCATGTTTTCCCATAACACTCTCTGCTAGTGCTAAAAAAAAAACCACACTGTTTTCCCATCCTGCAGGGAGGTATAGAGGTCCCTGGCCCTGCACCAAAGCACCTCCTTGAGATTAGAGTCCATTTCTTATTCAACCTGTAGCTCCAGAACCAAACACTGTGCCTGGTGTGAGAATGACACTATATCCAGGGACAGTGGTGCATGCCTGTAGCCTCAGCTACTTAGGGGGCTGAGGCAGGAGGGTGGCTTGAGGCCAGAAGTTCAGGAATAGCCTGGGCAGCATAGAGAGACACATCTCTTAAGAAAAAAGAAAATGATACTTGGACTCTATCCCCATATCAGATTGCCCAAATGACTAATAATGTTAAAATTCAGTGTTGATTATGTTATAGGGAAATGAACCATTCATAAATACTGATGCCAGGACTATAAATTTCTTTGTTTGTTTGTTTTTCGAGACAGGGTCTCGCTGTGTAGATCAAGCTGGGCTTGAATTAACGAGGCAGCCCAGTCTGGCCTCAAACTCATGTTGATTCTCCTGCCTCAGGTTACAGATGAGCCCCACCATCTCTGGCCAAGACTGCAATTCTTATAGCCATTTTGGAGAGTGATTTATTAATATCTTTAAAACATTAAAATATTTTTGATTCTAAAATTCCAAATCATAACAAATAGTCATAGATAGGTACAAAGATATAAGTTCATAGTGAAATTCTTTTTTTTTCTTTTGGTACCGGGGATCAAACTTGGGACCTTGCGCTTTCAAGGCAGGTGGCACCATCACTGAGCTAAATCCCTGGCCCCACTGTAGCATTCTTTTTTTTGTCGTTTAATTTTTTTTCATTTTTGCAAATTTTTTTTCCCCCATTAACTTTATTGGTACATTTTAGGTATATGATACAGTTACATTCATCATTGGGATCTTGTACCTTTACATGAGCCTCTTGGCTCTTATTTATTTTCCCCTTCCCTTGCCCTCCCTTCACCCCTTCCACTCTTCCCTATTTGCAAAGACCTTGTTTCCATTTTTTTCCTCTTCTCATATTGTTTCCTTTCCCTTTTTTC
>NW_004624786.1:701547-742709 GCF_000247695.1 Heterocephalus glaber | reverse complement strand
GAGTCCAGGTGGTTGAGTATCAGATTGTTCCATCTCGTTTCCCTTTGGGGTTGCCGTAGGTGATCTGGAAGTCTCTTTTTGAGGCTTGTTTCTGTGTCTTCTCATTTCTGCGGCGCGGGGGGGGGGGTGCTTCTGGCTCCCATGCGGCTCAACTTCTGTGCCCTAGGAGGTTGGGATGGCAGCAGGGGAGCTTCCTTCTGGGTGCTGGGACCGGCTGAGCTTCACTGCCCTAGGACCCCACTGTAGCATTCTTTATAAAAACAGAAAGAGAAAATGAAATGCCTAGCTATAGGGGATTGGTTATGTAAATCATGGAATAACTCTATGCTGGAGGAATGTGCAGCCTTGAAGAGACATTGTAGAGAAGTAGATTTTAGATTCTGCTTCTAAGAATTCTGTAGAAAACTCTCTAGGACCCTACTGGAAGGTAATGAAAGGGTAAATGTAAGATACAGCTCACCTCCAACCCTTGCCTCAGCCAGAAGAGCTCTCTTCCTGTCAATTGTATATATTCAGGTTCTGATTCAGAATCCACTGAAGGGGAGGTGGGGGTGGTGATAATTTCATTACCGTTGACAAAACTATCATTGTCGGAAAATGTGTTTGAAGCCAATAACTGGTCTTTAAATAAGTTGTTCAATTTCACCAGGCCCCAGTTTCCTAACCTATAAAATTGAGGAAAACAGCTAAGGCTGTTGCCAAATGAGGATTCTAGGAGGCTAGACTACCACTGCAGGTATCAAGTGACTAAGCCTGGTCCAAATCCATGTCTGCTTCCACCCTGAAGGTTTCTCCTTGGATGGCACTGCAGCAACAAATTTCCTTCAGGGCCATTATGGAGACATAGGAGCCCAGTGCTTGGCAGAAAGTAACAATGTTTTGGATGTACAATACCTTTTAAGGGATGGATAGATAGGCAAGGAGCTCACACAGACGAATCAGTCCAGGACTCTGTATGGGGATGACAGGGCTAAAACGTGTTATAGCTGCACTAGCCCTAATTGCTGCATTTTAAAAATTTTAGATTTGCAAAAATATTGCTAAGATAGTATAGAATTCCCCTATCATCAACATCTTACATTACTATGGTACTGGGAATTGAACCCAGAGACTTCACACTGAGCTACATTCCCCAGCACCTCAACCCTTTCACTGTTTTATTTTTAGATAGGATCTCGTTGAGTCATTCAACTGCCCAGGCTAGACTTGAATGTTTGATTCCCCTGTTTCTGTTTCTCAGAGTGCTGGAGGCATGCACCATTATCCATCACTGGTACTTTTGTCACAATTAAGGAACCAACATTGGTACATAAATGTTAACCAAATTTCACACTATCAGATTTCACTGATTTCTTTCCAATCCATTTTCTGTTCCAGAATCCCACCAAGGATACTGCATTACATTTAGTTGTCATGTCATTTTAGCTTCCTCTGGTCTGGGACAGTTTCTCAGACTTCTCTTGTCTTTGATGACCCTAAGGGTTTTGAGTGGTACTGGTAAGGTAGAATGCCCTTTGATTTGGCATTGTCTGATATTTTTCTGATGGTTAGATTGGGGCTATGGGGTTTTGGTGGACAGGGAATTGAAGTAAAGGGCCATTCTCACCACATCCTATCATTGGGGGATGCTATCAAGATATCTTTCCTCTGTTGATGTTGATCTTGATCACCTAGTAATGTACTGTCTGGCATGTTTATCCATTGTTGTGCTCCCTGCCTACCTCCTTCCATACCATATTCTTTGGAAGTGAGTCAGTAACCATAGCCCATGCTCAGAGTGGGAGGATATTGTTCGTGTCCTTTTGACATAGCTTCCTGATTTAGTAAGGAGCCCTCACTTTGGGAAGAGTAGCCACTCTTAGAATGTCCCACTGGGAACAGTATCCACTCTGAGACAGATTGTTGTGGATTTATGATTGAGACGTTCCTGGATAGTGCTATTTAGAAGCCAATTAAAAGTGGGGGGCAGGAAGAAAGGCTACCAATGGTCAGATTTATAGCACTTGTCTGATAAACTTTTCCCTTTTCCGGAGCCAGCTCTCCCCAAATCCCTACAGAAGATTTGGCCCAAAGAGTTGATCATGGGCTTTTCATCATCATTTAAAATTGGTGGAGGATTTAAAAGAGCAAGAAGTCAGAGATGGTCAACAGGCTTTGATCCATGAACTAATTTGAACTGATCAGGAGAGGCTATGTGAAGAGTGTTCTAGATTTTCAGAGTCCCAGCATAGCCTGGGAAATGTTCAGGCCAGGAGCAAGTTCTGTGGTTGTGATGTTTTATTTGGTGGTGTTGGGGATCAAACTCAGGGCCTCACACATGCTAAGTGTGAGATCAACTGCAGTTTAGTGCCCAAATCTTTCTCCATGAATTCTTTTATTTTTATTTTTTGGTACCAGGGATTGAACTCGGGTCCTTGCGCTTGTGCAGCAGGTGGTGAAACCACTGAGCTAAATCCCTGGCCCCTGCTTGGTGTATTTTTAAACTTGGAATTACTCCTTTTTCAATTGCAAGAATCTCCAAGTCTATGTTGGCACAGCTAGCATCTTTTTAAAAAAATGACATTGATACATATTCACTTAAATATATTACTGTACCCTATCTCAACAATTTCCTTTGACTACATGGGCAAACTTATATTCCAAATCACGTGACCCTAATACTAAAAAATTAAAATAAAGCTTCAGGAATTATGCGATACATTTGTTATGAGTATTCAATGAGATGACTCAGCATTTTACATGGTACCTGGCAGCTAGCACTCGATGAGTATAGGCTGTTGTTACTGAGAAATACTAGTCTTTCTTTTTTAAAACATTTTTTTCTTGGTATTTGTCAAGTTATATCATTATGCTGAGGCTTGAATAGATAGTGAGACTAAGGAGATAAGGGTTAGGGGAATTTCATGATTTATCAAATTTTGAATATAAAAGCCTTACTTCTTTTTTTTTTGGTACCCGGGATCAAACTCAGGACCTTGCACTTGTGAGGCAGGCACAGCGCCATTGAGCTACATCCCCAGTCCAAGCCTTACTTCTTACAAAAGAAAAAGCACTAGAAAGGCAGGATAAAAAAAAGAACAACAGTGTGTACCTGACAGTAGTGTTATAAGTCAAGTATCTAGGAAAGGCCAGCTGGACCTAAACTTGCATTTTAGTTTGTTTATTAAAAATATTTAATGAAAATCTACTATGTGCCAAGCATTGAATTAGATGTTAGGAATTCAAAGAAATAGATGAAAGAAATAGATCTGGTTCTTGCCCTAATGGACTTTACTGTTTGCTGGCAGACACAGCAGTTAATAAAGAAGTAAATAAATGAATGTGTAATTGCAATTTATGATGAACTCTACCCATGTCTAACAACTCAAACTCAAATTATCCAAATTGAATTCTTCTTTTCTCCTTTACTTTGTCCAGGGTTTTCTATTTCTGAAAATAGAATCACCATTCATCAGTTACTAAGGTCAAAACTTTTGGAGTGACCTTTGATTCAGCTATTTCTCATATTCCAGACAAGACTATCTTTTGGTTTGACTTTCAAAAGATATCCTTAATCCAAACTCTTCTTGCCATTCCTAAGACCATTATATTGTCCAAGTCACCGTCTCTCACCAAGAATATTCAACACATCTCCCTGCTTCCAGCTTTTCCTTTCCCCATAAAGTCTATTCGAACACAAGTAGGGATGGTCCTTTTGGCCCCCTCCAATACACATATGATCTTGGGTTTAGCAATGGACTCCTAGGTATGACACAAAACGCATGAGTACTAAAAGAAAAAAATAGACAAGTCAGATTTTATAAAATTGTCTGTGAAAGGTTGCTATTTAGAAAGTGGAAATAATTTACAGAATGATTGAAAATATTTATAAATTATGTATCTGATACAGACCTACTGTACAGAATATATAAAGAACTCTTACAATTCAACAATTAAAAAATTAATTAATTTTAAAATGGGCAAAAGCCGAGCATGGCAGTGCATTCCTGTAATCCCAGCACTCTGGAGGCTGAGGCAGGAGGATTGCCATGAGTTCAAGGCCTGGGCTACATATTGAGTTCAAACCCAGCCTGAACTCCGTAGCAAGACCCTATCTCAAAAAAGTAAAACAAAACCAAAACCCGAAAAAAACACAAAAAACTAAATGTGTATAATTCCTTTTCCTTTTGTAAAATACATGTATGTTTTAATGGATACTTCATTTATAGCTCCAAAACTTGGGAGCTACAACACACTCTAAATAACCCGAATCATTAAATCATTCTCTTTAAAATGTTTGTTTTTGTAGTATATGGATTTCACCTGAAAAAAAAAAGGTTCTCTTTAAAAATGGTTAGTTTAAAAAAAAAAAAGGTTAGTTTTGACCATATTAGGCAAGGCTTTGGGATCATGCTTCATGGCTGCCAAATAACACTCAATCAGGACCCAGGATTTAGCTCAGTGGCACCTGCGCCTGCCTCAAGGCAGGTCCTGTGTTCGTTGTGGGAGTGGAAAGGACAGGGAACCAAAACTCCCTATGGAGCTTTTCGGAAGTTTATGTGGTTGACACCCTACTCCTGCCCCCCCCCCCCCAGTTTTTATAGTTGGGAAGTTTGAAGTGGGAGGAATAAAATAAGCATGGGTATTGTAGATAAGCTCTACAGTCAAGTCTGCAAATCTTTCTCTTCCTCTCTGGTTCTTGTGAGCACTATCATAAAATTCAAGGAGTCATTGACTCTGGGAGGGAACTTGACACACACAGATCCTTATCAAAGGAACTATGCCTTTAATCTGTGGAGCCAGAGCCCAGCTGCTTTTGAAGAGCCAGGATGATCCTACAAGACTCCCTTGGATGCTTCTCCATCAGACAGGTCTTTGCCACTATTTTTGTTTCAGAACCACCCACCTAGTTGAAGCTTTCTTTCTCAGGGGAGGCATTGAACCACAAGAGTTTTCACCCACTAGGGAGTAGGAAAGAAGAGGACTGGTGAAAGTAGGAGCTACAAGGCAAAAAGAGTATTTGCCACCTGCTGACTGATGCCTCTACTAGTGCAATAAGAAAGGCAGCTCAAGGATGTTTTGTTCTCACTATCTATCCCAGGCTGGCCTCAAACTCACAGTGATTCTTCTGCTTCAATCTCCAAAGTGCTGGGATTATAGTTATGCACCATAGCACCTGGCAATGCTCAAGATTTGTAGAACAAGAAAGAGTGAATGAATTCACTATCAACTTTGTGTAGTTGGGCAAGATGGAGCATACCTGAAGTTCAAGCCCTTGTCAGGCTGAGGCTGGAGGATCACTGTGAGTTTAAGGCCAGCCTGAACTACATAGTGAGACCCCATCTCAAAAACAAAAAAACAAATAAACAAAAACCAAACCAAACCAAAAAACAATCACTTTTGTCATGTAGATGGTAAAGACAAAGATTGAGTGTCTTTTATAAATGGTCAGATCCTTAAATCACTTGTACTCTGGGTGGATAACATCAGAATGCAATGCCAATTTCAAGTTACTCCAGTTGCAAACAGTGGTGTTTATCTATGGAGATACTCCTTCTCTATGGGAGACGTGCAATAGAAGAGGAGAGAGAACTAGTATTATTGTTGGTATTCTAATGGCACTGAATTGGCTACTTGACTTTTTTGAGTCTGGACAGCAATCATATATGAATGATTTTTAGCAATGGAATTTTAAGTCTGTCTAGATGTCAGAAAGATGTTTCAGAACAATTTACCAGGGTGTGTGTGTGTGTGTGTGTGTGTGTGTGTGTGTGACAGTAAGAACTGGCTTTGTCCTAGCCCCTTTCCCTCAAAGCAAAGACCATACTAAGTGCATCACCCTGACAAGGGGCCAGATCAATACAGCCTGGAGTGATTAAGTTCTTTAGAGTTGTACCTTCCAGAATGGAGTGACTTTTTGGCAGACAGGAGCAGGTATAACAGCCTTTCCTGAAGCCAAGCAAAACTCAGGGAGGGGTTTGTTTTCTGCTGAGTTTTGTTCTTAACAGAGTTTGTAAACTTCCCAGATGTCACTACAGAAATCTTTGGTTGGCCCAAACAAAGTATATTTTTAAAATTTTAATTTGAGCCGATAGTTAAAGGTAATTGTACAATATCTTGTCCCCTCCTCACCCTGAAATCATAAGCTCTGGTAATGCCTGCATTTCTGCATGGTGAGAATTGACTGGAAACTGAGAAGGATCTCCCTTTAGGAACTGTTTAGGATCAAACCTTTAGGAACGATAGGAACCATTCATCTTGGTTCCTATCACATAGCACATGAATGTGCAGTTATACCTAGGGCCATGGGACCTCAGACCTCTTTTAGTGTGCAGGTTGCTACACATGTGTCCCAGACCCCTGTAACCACTCTCCGGCAAACACACAAAAAAGAAGAAGCATCAGATGCCTATTCAGAAAGTCCAAAGATAACCTATAAGTGCAAGCCTTCTGTAGGTGTAATGAAACAAACACAGGGAAAGCTCCCCAAAGATAAATTAGAAGACCTTCTGAAAGAGGCATCAGAGAACGTGATGGCTGCACTGTAATAATGCACAAGTAGTTAGGATTGATCTTTGAGGAATCAGTTATTTCTTACCTCCAATAAGTTCATTTGTAGCCTCATTGGATAGTCTTAATGTCATGTTTCTCAGCTGAGGTTTTGAGGTTCTTGGTGTTGATACATGTCACCACTCCTAATTGGAAATCACTTATCTAACCATTTTCTGAGTGCTGTGTGTGATCACTTTATGGGGACTCTACTTCTGTCTTCAAACTGTGCCTTGGCTCTGAGTCCGTGAGGATTGTCTTATAACTAACAGCAGAGGGGAAATTCTGAGGCTTATAAAGACTGGCCAAAACAGTAGTTTTAAAATCTGTGCAGCAGAATGGCCTAGAATTTTTTTAATCATTCAGATACCAAGATTCTCATACATAAGTGCTCAGTTTGACTCTTTGGAGATGGAGTCCAGGTATTTGTATTCTTCACATGCTCACTAGGTGATTCTAATGCAGCCATCCCAGCATGAACCAGTGCTTCTAAAACAGCTTTGGAGAGGCACTGCTGACTGCTGTGGAGGATGCTCTTGAACCTTCCACATTCATCCTGGAACCAGCAACCCCATGTCTAACTTTCAGATTCTGTTATACCTGCCAAGGCTTTTCCCTTACTGGAGTTTCTGATGTTCCAGACAGTGGCTTTACTACCATATCTGGTGTTAAGATTTACCTGAGTTTGAATCTTGGCTCTGCCATTTGCAAAGAGTGGTAAGTAAGTTATGACCCCTTCTCAAGCCTCAGCTTCCCCATCTGTGAAGTGGTGATAGTAATACCTACCTCCCAGGATTGCTGTGAGGACTCCTTGAAATAACATTTGTAAAGCATCTGACTGAGACTCCAGTCCATATGCTGTAAATGCTGGCTCACTTTCTCAGCCTTGCAGAAGGGAGGTCAGTTGAGTATTCTTAGGATTCTCAACTGGGGACTCTTCCAACAGGCACTGTAATACCAGAGTGCTGGTGTCAGTTCAGGTCCCAAATTAGAGAAAAAAAGATTCCAATTAAAGGAGCTGTGAAAACAACTTGCAGCTTTTGATATTTTTGCTTTATATGTCAAAATTTAAGAACCTACTGTAATTGTTAATGTTCATATTTTTCACTTCAGTTCCTTTAAACAAAACAAAAACAACCCTCCATGACATCAGATATTATTCTTCTTTCATAGGCCATGCCGGTCTCTGGTGGACAAGAGAAAGGGAAATAATTTAAGCTACATATTCTCAAAATAAGATTATAAACCAAGCTCCACCCTGAATGTGTCCTTAATCCCTTGATAATTTGTAAAAAGCTGAGGCAGCTGCATAAGCATTTTCCTAAGACGTGGAGAATAAAGTCAGAGAGAGTGAAACTATAAGAGATTTTAATTCCAACCCAGTAGGGGCTCATTTAAAGCTTTAAAAAGTTATGCTGTGTGCAAAACATAAACCTTATGTCAGAATCAGCCTCAATAGGTAACAGTGCAACATTTCCTCAGACACTGAAGTCTGTAATACAACTTTAGAAGTTTATATACCTGAGAAAATTTTAAAAAAAATTATCTAATACTGCACAAGCACAAGGACCCGAGTTTGATCCCCAGTACCAAAAAAAAAATATTATCTAATAGGCTGGGAATGCGGCTCAGCAGTGCAGTATCTGCCTGGCAAGCAAAAGTCCCTGACTTTTTCTCCCGGTACCCAAAAAAAAAAAAGTTGCCTAATCTGCTTTATTTTTAAAAAGTAACTTTTTTTTTTTTTTGAGACAGGGTCTCGCTACGTAGTTCAGGCTGGTCTTGAACTCACTACGTATCCCAGGCTGGCCTCAAACTTTCAGTGATCCTCCTGCCTCAGCCTCCCTAGTTCTGGAGTTACAAGCATGTGCTACCATGCCTGACCTAAAAAAATGTAACTTTAGGTACCTTTGGTATTCCAAACCCATAGATTCTGGCCCAAGTGCTAAAGCCATGGCAAAACAAAAACAAACAAAACAAAACAAAACAAAACAAAAACATGAAAGGCAGATGAATCGTGATCAGAACCATGGGCAGAGCCAGGTTTCAGGATTAGAATTAAGGAAGGCCTGAGTAAGGAGCTGTCCATGCCTTTGGTGCTGACAAGCCTGGCAGGTTCCACAGTGAGGCTACAGACAAAAGCGGTGTATTAGACAATCTTGGGGTCATGGGAGAGCCTTACTAGTAAATTTATATACCTCAAATGGGGTGAGGATATTCCTAGATCAGGTTGGAGTGCACTTGAATCAGGTAAGGCCATCAAAGCTTGCTATCCTTGCTCTGCCCAAGTGTATAATATGACTCACAAACACCAGCAGGGAGTGAGGCTATCACATCTCTCGGATCTCACAAAAGGTACAGAATATGGGACAGACACTTGCTGAGCACTCAACCACTTCTTTTAGGCTCTTACTTCCAATCACTCATTTTAGTCTTAAAAGACAGGTATCATTATCCCTATTTTAAATAGGGGAAACCAAGACTCAGGAAGGTTAAGCAAATGTACCTAATGTTTCTTTCCCACCTAAGAAGTGGTGTGTCATCCTCCTTGAACCTCAACCTCTGTACATGAAATCTGTCTAGCTTCCCATCTTGAATCCTTTTATCAATGTGAAATTTACCTAGGGCTGAAACCAAGATCTGGGCAGAACCATACCTATTGGATGAGAAGGAGGGTGGGTATGGAAAATCAAGTTCTGGAAGCAGGTATTCAGGTAAGAATCTAGAATCTATGTTCTCCCCCTTGCCTCTTTTCCAATAAGGGTGTCTGAGGAAAATAATGCTCACCTTTTTCACACCAGATGATGGTTACTAACAAGATGCTTATCAGAGATCAACTAACAATAAATGGAGTTGATCTCAATTCTAACATCTTTTTCCATATAGAGAATACTGTAGAAATTTAATATGTCCCTAATAAACTAATTCCTCACCTTGTTCTATCTTTCCTCTTGTCTACTCTGCCTCAGCTGTTTTTCCAAACCAAACTGTAATTATGAGAACTGTATTTGACGGATTCTTCACTCTTGTCCACCTGACCCTATCAAGATCTACTAGTCAGTGTTACCTCCATGGGTCTTTCCAGTTCTTCTATTTGTACTGCCACTGCTCATTATCTCCTGCTTAAACTATTGCGGTAGACTCCAAACTGGTCTTCCAATTTTGTCCCCGACAAGTCTGTCAAAGTGACCCACACTGTAAATCTGACATGTTCTTCCCTCACATTTAATATAGTGAGCATTTTATAGAGGTTAAGAGTGAGAGCTTTGGGGCCAAACTACCTGTTTTTGAATTTAGCTCTATCATTTATGTTTAACTAGGCTGGCCTCAAACTCAAGGCAATCCTCCTGCCTTGGCCTCTGATTGCTGGGACTATAAGTGTGCGTGATCATGCCCAGTGGAGAACTGTCATTAAACCTTTTATTTCTATATACATTCAAACTATTTGGAGACCTCATTTAATCTGATTTTTAAAAAATATTATTTTATTTATTTAGTTAGTTATCTATTTATTATTTATTCTGTGGATTAAACTCTTTCCAGTCTTATTTATATACTTAGAGGCAAAGACTTGCTAATTTTCCCAGGCAGGATTTGAACTTGTGATCCTGCCAGCTTAACTACCAGAGTAGGGGGAAGTGTGTGCAGTCTGCATCCATTTTACTCTCATATTTATATCTCCAGCCCAGATACTGTCTCCAGAGACGAGATTTACAACTATCTACTTGATATCTCCACCCAGAAGTTTCTACTTCTCAAACTTAACCTGTTTGAAACCAATTTTTTCCTAAAACCAGATTTATCCACATTCTTTCCCATTTTAGTTAATGGCAATATTCTTCCCATTACTCTGGCCAAAATTTTTGGAGTAATTTGTAGTCTTTTTTTTCCCCCTCTCAAATTCCATATCTAACTTGTGAGGAAGTATGTTGATTCTCCCTTCAAAATATATCCAAGATCAGATCAGTTTTCACATCCTCCACCGTTACTACTCTGATCCAAGACACGATCATCTCTCTTCTACATTGTTGTGATGGTTTCTGTCTTCTCTGTCCTTCTCTGTCCTTAGTCCTCCAATTCCAGTGGCATTGCTACTGTTCACAATTTGAGACTCTAGTTAGTCACCCTTCTTCAAAAACAGTCAGAGTCATCCTGTGAAAATGTCAGATCCCATTACTTCTTTCCTCAAATCTCTCCCATTGTCAAAGCCACAACCAAAGTCCTTACAGTGTCCTACAAGGCCCTGCATGTTCTGTACCTTTGCTTCTCCTCTGACCTCAGCTCCTGCTAGCCTCCCCAACTTGCCTCATTCTAGCCATCCTGGCCCCTTGAACAAGGCAAGTACACTGTTGATTCAGGGCCCTTGTATTCGCTATTGATTTGCTTGGGATAGTCTTCAGCCTCTGCTCTTGGCTCACATTCACTGCCTTCAAATGTTTGCTCAGAAATCATCTTGTCAATGAGGCTATTTCTGATCTCCCTTTGAAAAGTGGCGCCTTCTCCAGCACCATTACACTGACCTCTTTTGGCATCATTTTCCTCCATTGTACTTATTACCATTGAACATACCATAGGTTTTCCCCATTCATTTTGTTGGTTTGCTCCCCTAGCTCGAATGTAAGCTGCAAGAGAGTAGAATTTTAAAATATTCTTCACTGCTGTATCCTAGAATCAAGAGCAGAACCTAATGTGGGGTAGTTCCCCAGCAATGGCTTCAAGGGCACACAATCAGTGTCACTGCACTAGGCTCGCTCTCAAAGGGGGACTCTGCATTTGGCATTTAACGCTGTGTGGTCACAATCTTGAAATTCTTAAGAACTTTATCTTTGAATATGTGTTTTATAAGTGAAGTCTGATTAGACAATGGAGTATGCACTGGGTGCTGGGTGCCCCAGTTCACCTGGGATCCTGCCTTGGCTCCCCCCACCTCTTCCAGATGGGTCCTCACCTACCTCTTCCCATGGACTGTGGCCACCTCATGCCCCGGAGAGGCCTTGGGCATGAGCAAGGGGCTGGTCAGAGTTAGGCACATATTCCTTGTGACCCAACTTTAGGGTGGGGAACTGGGTGTCACTTCCCTGCCAGTGTCCCTGTGCTCCAGGAATACAACATCACATTGGAAAAAAAAAAAAAAGCTATAACCAGAGGAAAGAGAAACTGCAAAAGAACATGCAAATCTCACTGCTGTTGAAGAGGGGTGGGCTGGAATTTCCACAGCACTGAAAATTTTCACCTGTACGTCATGTAGCCAGCCCCATGGTGTTCAATAAATATTTGTGGAATGAGTGAATGACTACTGTGTGTAAAGTTCTCTTAGAAGTATCTGGCATGCTATCACTTTGTTAATGGCCTCTTTTTTTTTTCGGTTGTTTGTTTTTTTAAACAGGGTCTCAGTATGTAGCCCAGGCTGTCCCTGAACTTGAGATCCTCCTGCTTCAGTCTCCAAGTGCTGGGATTACACTCACTAATGGCCACTTTTTACCTCAATTTTAGCCCTCAAGTTCTATCCAGTAATGGTTTTCTCCCCCATTTTGTGTTGTTTCTGACAGATGTGTCTTTGTTTAGTGTCTTCTCTGCAGGGAATTCCCTTCCCTTTTCCTCTTCTCTACTTTCACTGACACAGCTGTCACTAACCTCAGGCATTACTTCCTCCAGGAATTCTTCTCTGACTCCTGGGTCTGATCCTCCCCTGTGTGCTCATTACCTTTATCCTCTTCCTCCATCTGGTAGAGTTCTTCCAAGGTGTGTTTGTGACTGGGCTTCATTCAAAGGTGACTGTGCCACTAACCCATCAAAGTACACAGTTTGCTAAGGGTGAGGTCTCTGCCTAACCCTGGAATCCTTGAGTTGAGCAATTGCTCTTCCCCTGCCTCATCCCTTCTCCAGAGCCAGTTTGATTGCTCTGCCTTAGTCCCCAGGGTCCCAATAGGACAGGGACTTTCCTGGTATTGGGATCCAGATACTAATCCTAATTGTGTAAACACACAGTTCTTCTTGTGCATTTTCTTTTCTGTGTGCTTGCATTTAACCTCTACGAGCCTCAATGTCTTCATTTGTGAAAGGGGAACACAAGTGTCCCATTTGGCGGGACTGTGGAGAACTTTACATAAAGAATGTCAGCCCAAGGGGCTGGGGTGTAGCTCAGTGGCAGAGGGTATACTTCGTGTGTGAAAGGCCTGGGCTTCACAAAGGCCACCTCAAAGTAGGAGCTCAGAAAAATGTTTTCTCCCCTTTCTACCAGGTGTATTAGTAGCTACTGGCATGGAGCATTCCCATTTGCAAGGGTCCCCTGGCTACCATGCTGCTGTGAGCAATTTTAAACTGTGCTCTGCCTCCAGCCTGTATGATGTTGGTCCTGCCTCACTGTTAGTCTCCATCTCCTCAGTAGGTCCTCCTGGCTTTAGAGAGGGGGGAAAAAAAAAATTGTTTTGGTTCAAGTGTGATAAACAGTGATTGACAGTCCTGAAAAAGAAGCTGTTGAATAAGGAGGAAAAAGCCTCTAATTATTCCCCTTAACCTGTCTGTTCTCCTGTCTGTTCAATTCATTCTCTGACAACTGCCTTTCCCCACTGTGTTAGCTGTTTAGGAATAAATTATTTTGAAGAAATGTGTTTTCAAATAAATTTGTTAAGGCTAAAATGTTGACGTTTGAGAAATTCTCTATATTGTGAATCCAAGCTCTCCCACCCTCTACTGAGACTCGGAATGGCTCTTGTTGGGGGAAATGTGGATGATGGAAGCTGATAGGGGGCTCAGGTCCAAGTGGGGAAGATCAGCTTCTGGTTGTAGATCATTTGCAATTAGTTGTGTGGCAATGCTCAACCTTCCAGGCACAGCTTGTTCATCTATTAAAATAGGCACACTCTACATATCTTTTGGGACAATGCATATAAAAGCACTTTGGAAATAGAAAGCATTTTTTAAATATGGTGCAAAAAATACTGATTAATTCAGTGAAAAAAAATAACTTGGGTTTATAGTGCTAGTCCTGCCCTTGGAACTCAGTCTCTGACCTTGACCCCTCCCATCTCTATAGGGCAGACAGCCAGGAAACCCTTGGGGACTTATCTGGAACTGGGATGGGGTAGGGAAGATGGAGGAAGGGAGGGAGACAAATGCTCTCAGGAAGAGAGATGGGGTGAGGAGCCCAGGATTTTACCATGAGAACTCAGAGCCTCAGGTTTTGGGATCATTGTCACAGTTATTGCTACTGTTCCACATCACTTGCTCATCTTCTGCCACTGTTGCTGAGACCTGGGGACCCACAAGTTACCCTGATAATCATTGTTAGGAAAGTGGCTTTAATCCATGGAGTGGGGTATCTGGGTTGTGAGTCCTTTTTGGTCTGCATAGTGGCCTAGTGGGGATTTTAAGGGAAGGAGTCTGAATCAGGAGTGGGAGGCAGGTTACCTAATCTTAGAGTCAGCTGTTTGGAGTTGGGGTGATAACTGAGCAGCACTCCTTAAAAAGGGGATGAAGTCAGATGTGGTGGCACATGATTGTAATCTCAGCCACTTGGGAGGCAGAGGTAGGAGGATCCCAAGTTTGAGCCCAGCATGAACAATTTAGTGAGAACTTGTCTATAAATAAATAAATAAATAAATAAATAAATAAATAAATAAATAAATAAATAAGGCTGGGGAAGTAACTAGGTGGTGGAGTACTTGTCTAGCATGTGCAAATCCCTGGGTTCAATCCCCAGTGCTGTAAAAGAAATGATCTGAACATTTGACTAGTATCAGAAGACTGATTTTGAGCACTTTCTTTGTGGCAGGCAGAAGCCCTCCAGGGACCTTCCTGCCCCTTGGCAAAAAAGATAAAATTGGCTGCTGCTTAACAGACCAACTCTACCTTGGAAATGTGACTGGGAATGTGTGCTCCCAGGCCCGAATCTGCCTTCACTCCTCTGTCCTCCCATTGGCCTCCCTCTGGCACTGGCCCCTCCCACCAGCATTCCCAGGTCATAGTGTGGGTTTGGGAGGAGCCGGTGGGGCCACACAGTGCAGTGGAGGTGCCTTCTCCCTCTTTCCTTTGGTCTCTGCCTCCCCTAACCTCTCTCATCCTCCTCTCCCTGCCCTGGCTTGCCTTGAGACGTCCATAATCTTCCTATAGTTAGGAAAAGTATTTGCTAAGTGCAATGGGGTATTCTGGATTGGATCCTGGTACAGCTAAAGGGAAAACTGAATCAAACTCTGATAGCTTAATTAATAGAATTGTAGCACTAATTTCTCACTTTGACACATGTATCATGTTAACACTGGAGGAAGTGGGTGAAGAATATGCGGGGATTTTCTGGACTATCTTTGCAATTTTTCTGTGAAACTAAAATTATCCCAAAACAAGAAGTTTCTTTTGAAAACGTATGTTCCCTTCTCTGAGGATGTTACAGCACCACCTTTCATGGTTTCACCTTTCATCCAAGCCCCTTTTTGGACAGTTTCCCAGCAAAGACAGTTTTTTCCCTAATAGGATTTCTGGTGCCAGCTGTTAAGATAATACAGTTTTCTCTGCCTTGCTTTAAATATACATTAACTCATTTAATCTGAACAATAACCACGGTGGCAGGT
Organism: Heterocephalus glaber; assembly: GCF_000247695.1. The sequence continues at coordinate 727,617 of NW_004624786.1, read as the reverse complement.
ATTTCTATTCCTAATTCCTCCTAGGTCTAGAAATTGGGGTCCATAGTAGTTCACAGCACAGCAAGCAGCGGAGACAGAATTCAAATCCACATTTTGATTTTAAACCCGTTATCTCAACCTCTGAGGTAGCCTTCCTTCCTGTTCTTTGGGAAGGGTTGTATTCCTACATCAACATTTAACTTCCTTATCTTACAAGTAAAGTCACCCTGACAACCATCTTCAGCTAATCCATGCATCCCACCCATCCACTTATCCCTTTAACAAACATTTATTAAGCGTGCCATTCTGTGTGCATGTTCCAGGTATTCAGGGTCCAGAAATAAGTCTAAGACATGATTCTTGCCCTCAAGGGGCTTTAGTCAGATACCGGAGACAGACAGGGAAACAATTGCAATGCAGTTAGATAAGGCCAGCTATATAAAGATGAGATACTATGAAAGAAGGAGTCACTTACACCTGGGGCACCAGGAAGAGCTTTATGGAGGAAGAAAGGCTGGGTTTAAGTCTTTAAGAATCAAAAACCATTTTCTAGGAGGAACCAGAGGTAGGGATAGAGCAGTTGCGAGCCAAGGACACAGCGGGAGCAAAGGCAAGGAGGTGTGAAAGAACACCCAGGAGGTGTCAAGCTGCAGGCTGCTGGGAACACAGAGTGCCCGGGAAAGGAGTGAGGCTGAAGTCAGAGAGCCAGGGAGTCAGGTCATGGAGGCCTTGGGGCCATGCTAGGGAGATCTGACTTTATTCCACAGGTGATGGTGGAGGGGTAGAGGTGAGTTGTAAGGAAGAGGGTGATATGGCTGGATTTGGGGTCTGGCTGCTAGGTGAGGAAGGATGAAAGGGACAAGTCTGAAGCAGGAGACAGGTGAGGACACTGCACTAAACCAGGTGAGACACTGTGGTGTCTTTAACTGGGAAAGTGGCAATAGGGATGGAGAGGAAATGGATATGAGAGAAGTTAAGAATAATAAGTCCATTCTGGCCCCAAACTTGGAATTTCTCCTAACTCCTCCTTGCTCTCTCACTTCCCTCATCCAATCCAGCAGCAAACCCTATAGGCCCCATCTTCACCATATATTTAGAATCTGACCATTTCTCACCACCTCTCCTGTGGCCACCTTAGACCTGGCCACCATCACCTCTCCCTTGTGTGAATGCAATGGCCTCTTCACTGGTTTGTCCCTCCCATGCTCCACACAGCAGCCACAGGGATCCTTCCAAAGGTTAGCCACATCGTGTTGCTCCTCTGCTCCCAGTGGCTTCCAATCTCATACAGAGGGTAGTGTACTTTACAGTGGGCCACAAGGTTGTACATGAGTGGGCCCCTGGCTAGTTCATAGGTTTCATTCTCGATCATGCCCCTTATTCATCATCATCAGGCCACACAGGCCTCCTCTGTCACTTCCCAACTCCTGTGTTAGTTATTCCAACACATCAAGTGTGTTTCTGTTTCAGGGCTCTTACACTTACCCCACGCCTGCCTGGAATGCTCTTCCTTCAGATACCTGCATGGCTCCTTTTTTGCTTCATTTAAGTCTCTGCTCAAACGTCACCTCAGTCTAAGACTCCTTCCTCACTGTCTTATATAAAAAAGCAACACATTATTCACATCCCCGTTACCGTTTTTGTCTTAGCACATAGCCACCAGACATATTAAATATTTCTTTATTTTTCTTACTGCCTCTAGTCCTAGACTGCCTTGGAATAAAAGCTCCCTGTGAGCGCGCTCTCTCTTCTGCTCCCTGCTGTGTCCGCTGTACCTAGAGCAGTACCTGGCACATAGTAGATACTCAGAGCTCTTTCTTGAAGGGTTCATTGAGAAGTAGAATTGCCCAGACTTGGTAATTGTTTGGTTATGGAAAACAAGTCATTGAAAGAGTTTGAGGGGCTAAGAATTTCTAAAGAAGGATCTTATTTTATTTATTTATTTATTTGGTACTGGGGATCGAACTTGGGTCCTTGCACTTGCATAGCAGGCGGCGAAACCACTGAGCTAAATCCCCAGCCCCTTATTAAATAATTTATGTGGTTATTGTGAAACACTTTTTGTTCCCTGGCCCAGTTTGCCTTGGACACCATTAGGTGTCACTACACGATTTGTTCCATCAAAACTTCATTAATGCAAAAACTCAGACTCTTGAGGAGCAAAGTATGATGGCAGATCTGTGGCTGGGTGAGGCAGAGAACTGTACACCAAGGGAACACCTAGCCACCTGAGCTACTGAGAATGGAACATTGGGTGGGACTTCATCTGTGCTAAGGGGCTCTGGCCAGAGGAACCACTGGAGGCCGTGTCCCTGCTATGGACAGTAGTCTGGTGACTCCCTTCGTGATGGGTTTATGGGAGTGTAGGTGGCAGGAAATTAAAAAGAAAAAAAAGAGCAGAGGCCATGATCAGATAGATGAAGTTCCACACGGAGCAGTTGACTCATTTGCCAGGGCTCACCAGGAGAAAAGAGGAGACCAAGATATGGGGAAAGATAAGGGGAGAATGTTAGTGTCCCCAGGCTGCTATAGGAAAGTACCATAAACTAGAGGGTGGGCTCAAAACAACAGACACTTCTCTCACTAGAAGTCCAAAACTAAAGTGTCAGCAGGGTCATGGTGCCTCTAAGATTCTGGGTAGAGTCTTCCCTTGTTTCTTCCCAGTTTGTGGAAGCCATCTGATTATCTTCACTGGCTCAGAGGAGGAAGCCCACCTCGAGCAGCAAGGAATGAGGCCAATACATAGAGAGAAGCAGAGTCAAGTGAAAGAAAGAGTAACAGAGTCACTCAGAGACACCATCTGAGCCCCAAATCCAGATGTGCTCACAGGGCACCTCATCCTTCTGAATTATATAACCAACAAATCTCCTTTGAAAAGTAAGCTAGTGTAAGTCAGGTTTTTGTGACTTGCAAACAAATATTTCTAACAAGTACATCCACACAATATATACGCCTTTTGAATAACTTCCCCTTTTCTTGAGGAAACTGGAATGAGACTATGATTCACTTCCATAAGTCTTAACAGAAAGAATGAGGGAGGCATCTAATTCCTAATTTTATAGTTAACCACTTATCAGTCCAATTATTTAAATCCAGCATGACCAAAAATTTCATTTTTTGTTAATTTTTACAAGATGATTTAACAGGAAATATAAAAACAATGATTTTATCAAATTTATTCAATACAAAAATGACACCTGCCTGAGTGACACTCAGGACAGTCAGTACCAAAATAAATGTGCTGCCCAAGTGACGCTTGGGGTGAATGGTTAAGTGGTTAACAAAGCTGAAGTAGCACCACTAGTAAATGTCAGAACTAGTATGCAAATCTAGGACTATATTCAAAGAGTAGAAATCATAGTTTTTTCTTTTTTCTCCAGTATTTTCCATCATATTTCCCCAGAAGGTTTGGGTAATGATTAAGGATAAACCATGTGTGTCCCAAATCCACAAATCATTTGTCAGGTTATTGACACTCTCTGCCTCGGTGTCCCCTGCTGTAAAATAGGAGCAATACATAACATTACTATCTCAGAGAGTTGTAGAAAGAGTTAAATGAGATTTTAGATATTGAGATGTAGGTATTATATAGAAAGACACAGAAATATACACAATGCATAGTACAGTGTCTGGCCCAATGGAAAGCACTCAATAAAGGTTAGTTATTGTTATAATAATTATCATTACCACTATCATCATTATCATTAAACTCCTGGGCTTAAGCCCAAAACCATCAATGTGAGCCTGCACTCCCTGTCGTTAGCCAAGGGACAGCTGCACTTGCCGTCAGCTTATTCTCCAAAGGCTCAGGATTTGGCTGCTGCTGGCAGAGCATTTTAATGTGGCTCAGTGTTTTCATTTCTGTTATTTTGTTGTACCTGCCCCCTGAGGCGGCTGAAGCACAGAAATCCTTGAGGAAGGTAGATAAATAAAATAAGCTGTGAAGAAACCCCCTCATTGTTCTCTACCTTCCAGCTGCTTTTCAGGGTATCTTTTGGGTAAACAGGTGAAGCATAGAGTCCATCGGATCAAAGCACAGGCTGTAGTCCTTGGTGGTGACAGGTTGGGTAGGCTGGGGGCAGCAGCTCATGAGGACTATACTGGGAAGCTTGGCACCCAGCGGCCGGGGCAACAATACATTGAGGATGCAGTAGGTTTTGAATTCATATAACAGCATGAAGATCACCCATCAATTAGAGCCATAGATATTCAGAAGCCAGCTTAGCAAACTTTATAGGTTATTTTTAACTACACACAGCAGACAGCCGGGCTGGCTCCCCTGGCAGCTTGTCAATCTCAGCAATTCTGAGTTAGAGTCATGGAAGGAGACCGCAGGGGAAATGGTGGGCCAGGACAGCATTCCTCTTGGGTGCGCAACAACCGAAAAAGAACCTTTAGGCAGACCTTCCATGGACGACACCACCGTGGTCAAGAAGAACCTTCTTTCTGCTAGCAGTACTTGTTCAGGCTTTTTTGTTTGTTTGTTTGTTTTTGTGACAGGGTCTCGATATGTAGCCCAGGCTGGCCTTGAACTCATGCCAATCCTTCTGCCTCATCATCACCACATGTGCTAGGGGAAGCAAGCAACTCTGTTAGGAGCAGCCCTATGGAGAGGCTCATGTAGCATGGTGAGGAACCAAACTCCTCAGTGCAATAGCTCACAAGGAAGTGAAACCTGCCAACAACCATGTGAGTGAGACTGGAATTGAATTCTTCAGCTCTAGTTGAGTCTTCAGATGAGAACACATCGTTGGCCAACAGCTTGCCTGGAGCCTCACGGGAGAACCTGAAGCAGAGGCACCCTGCTAAGCCACATCTGGATTTCTAACCTGTGGAAATTGAGAGATAATTGTGGTTTTTTTGTTTTGTTTTATTTTTGTTTTTGTTGTTTTTGGCTTTAAACCACTAAAGTTAGGGGCAATTTGTTACACAGAGATAGATACTGCAATACTACAGCAATTTTGCTGCCTGGGCTTTTAATCTCCTGCTTTGGGCTTAAGGGCCCACTTAGCCTGGTGATAATTAGAACTGGTAGATAGGAGTGTGTTGAGGACACTGGAGTTGGAGAAGAGTGCCCAGAGAGCAGAAAGTGATTCTGTGATGACCTCATCCCTCAGAGAATGGCTGTTGAGGAGCATAGGGCTGGAGAATAAAGCCTTTCTGTCATACCAAGTCCAGCTGGGCTGGGCAAGGCCTCCATGCCAAGCCTGGGCTGAAAGTGTTAAAGACTGTGCACTTTCCTTTGCCAAGATTGGGGCCTCCAGCAGGTCTCAAGGGAAGCAAGAGGGAATTGGGGCAGCACTGGGATCGGAAGCTGTTTGGTCCCAGGGACCAGGCTCTGGTGCTTACTAGTTGTGTAATCTTGCAAAGTGTTTAACTTCTCTGCTTAGTATCCACTTTGTAATAATAACTACTTGGGCCCGGGATTTAGCTCAGTGGTTCCGGTGCCTTCCGCGCAAGCTCAAGGTCCCGAGTTCGATCCCCTGTACCAAAAACAAAAAACCAAACAAATAACTACTTTAAAGGATTATTTTGAAGATTAAATGGGATAATGTAGCTAAAGCTTTTCACAGAATCCAGGCTGATGTTGCCATTGTTAGTAGAAGGGGCCTGAGTTGGAGGGTCTGCCCAAGTTGTTTGTGTGGGGGTCTGAGTGTGTGGAAAGGGCCACTTGGACCCTCCAAAGTAGGGCCATGGAGGGTGATTTGGTGAGCCTCTTTTCAAAATAAATGTGTGACTAAAAGGCCCATGGAGAGATCAGAGGACACCTTAAAAGGGTATTGGACATCAGAGAATTTGTCTGATAAGCCTTGCTGTCTTCTGAACACAGAGTAAACCTTCAGATGGAGCTCAACTGTCATTTGACACAAACTCACAGAGGCTTGTTCCAAGGAGTCAATAAAAAATAGGCAAAGGTTCTCATCTAGAAGTCATGACTCACAGTTCTCCAGAGAATTCATACAGGAGTAAAACCCAGGAGGGTGAATTCATATCTCATTGATATCAGCAATTTCACACTGAGGAGAAAGAATCAGTCCAGTGAGTGGACTGATTATTATTAATATTATCAGTCCAGATAATATTAGAAGAGAAATGATGTTTCAGAAATGATATGAAAGTTTTTTTAGGAAAAAAAATCACAGAAAATATATTATTATAAAGGATAGACACAATTGATCACAGCTAGGTGTAAAGATTTTAAAGGATGGATGAATTAAATTACAAGAACATATACTGGCCACTTCCCAATGTTTGCAAGGGTTATGTTTCTGAGCTTGCTATATTTTGAGACTGATACACATGTTGACACTGCATACAGGTATCTAAAATAATTCTGAGATAAAATATAGTACACAAGTCCCTACACAGTATGTGACATGCTTGAGTTATTATTATAGGATCAGTCTCTAAAGTTTTTGAAACATTAGTATGTAGAAGTAGGAAAAGTGCTCATTTAAAATGTACAGATCAACGGCCAGTGATTTAGCTCAGTGTTTCCAGTGCCTGCCTCGTAAGCACAAGGTCCTGAGTTCAATCCCCGGTACCAAAAAAAAAAAAAAAATTTACAGATCAAGAGCCAGGGATTTAGCTCAGCAGTGCTGCTGCCTGCCTGCCTTACAAGTAGAAGGTCCCTAGTTCGATCCCTGGTACCAAAAAACAAACAAACCAACCAACAAACAGAAAAACAAAAAAAGAAAAAAAAATCTCAAAACGATCCTTTAATTATCTGGATGTAAAACATTGCACTCATTTATCATTCTTGAGGGAAATGGTGACATCATTGTTAAACTACTAAATGTAAGTTTGTTTGTTTGTTTTGTACCAGGGATCGAACTCAGGTCCTTGCGCTTGTACAGCAGGCGGCGAAACCACTGAGCTAAATTCCCGGTCCCAAATGTAGTTATTGATAATGTAAATTATGACTCTGCAAAGCTACCATTTATTGAACATTTATCATGAAATCATAAGAGTCATTTGAGATGTTCATTAAATATACAGATTCTGAGCTCCTCCCTGCAGATCTGATTTATCAGAGCTGGGGAGTAGCTTTGACCCATAGGTTTAACAGAATCCCCAACCCCTACACACACACACACACACAACTAGTTCTCATGATGGAGCAAGTTTGGGAAATGGTGCTTTGTATGATTTATGTCAATTAACTGTTACCCTCTGAAGCAGGTACCTACCAGTATTGTCTTCATTTGACAGATGAGAAAACTAGCTCTGAGTAGAAGATATGATATAGTCCAGCCAAATAACCAACAAAATGGGGAGCTGCTGATACTAGCATTGAGGGCCATCTGTCCCCAGAGCCAGGTGCATAGTATTATAGCGTACAGACTGGGGAATGTGGTTGAACTAGAGCTGAAGCCCTTAGCTACTTGGCTGTTCCAACCTAGACCCTCACTGGGTGAGGGTTGGCAGTTCCTTGTAGGGGCTGGATCACAGAGGGGAAGAACAGAAGATCTGAAAGTTGTTTGGTGAGAAACTTTATAAACTATGGCTCAGGAAGCTCTTCTTTCAGGCCTAGGAGACAAAATATGACAAAGGTGGGGCTCTGGGCTCTGGATAGTGTAGATATTGAGTTTACCAGGAGCTGACCCTCGTCAGTTCACTAGGGCTCTCAGAAGGAGCATCTAGGGGCTGGAAGTGTGGTTCATTGGTATAGCACTTGCCTCTTATGAGCGAGGCCCTGGGTTTGAGCCACAACACACATATACACAGAGAGAGAGAGAAAGAGAGAGAGAGAGAGAGAGAGAGAGAGAGAGAGAGAGAGAATATCTAAGAATCTCCTACCAGAGAGGAACATGTTAACATATGTTGTATGGTGTTTGTAAATAGGTGGATTGTTTGTGGCAGTGATGGTGAACCTTTTAGAGACAAGTGCCCAAACTGCAACCCAAAACCCACTTATTTATCACAAAGTGCCAACACTTAAAATGAAACCTGAATATTGAGGTTTTAGTTTAGAAAAAAACCAACTCATATATTAACATCTTTTGTCTTAAAATAAAAACTTTATGCATGGCATAGGTTTACCATCACTGTTTTATGTGCATATAAGGCATCCTTGTAGGGACTTCTACAAACAACCAGGGAATGTTTTTGGTAAGGGTGGTTGAGATCAGTGGGGGCCCAAGCCATTGTCATATGAGCAATAAAAGTTATTGGAACCCCATTTTATACTCACGGGATGGCTGAGACCTTGACACTTATATTACATAATTGGGTTTCTAATGTGTCTAGACTTCATAATGTTTCTTAAAGCCAGGTGATATAATGCAGTGCCCAGCCCAATGGGACAGACCCAATAAAAATCCTTTTTGTATTGAGCTGAGAAAATTTGAGCATCATAGGTCTTCTCTTTCATTAACTGTTTCTCAGTTTCCCCCTTCCATTCTATTGCATAGCCCAGCTTTATTTCTGCAAAGGGCTAAGATCTAGACTCCTGATTTTGCTCTTTTCATCTCGGATGGGAGAGATGAGATGATGATTTATTGAGTGATTTGTGAGGCACTGGCCTAAGCACACACACAGTCAGTCTCTCTCTCTCTCTCTCTCTCTCTCTCTCTCTCTCTCCTCATCTCCACTCTGAAAACATTGCCCATACATGATACTCAGGTCTCCCTTACCCCATCCGTGAATATAAGGAAATGAAAGTTTTGTTTTGAGAGCCAAATTTTTTATATCCTTACACAATGGATGAGAATAGCCACTTACAGTAAAATGAAATCTGTCTGTGAAGATGTGACTGAGGAGTTTGAGACCTCTCAGCTCATCACATTTTAATGCCATGGGCGGTAATGAGGGAGACATTCCTGGAGGGTTATAAGTGAAAAGTGAAAACCAAGCACCTTTTCTATTCTTTTGGGGAAGACAGGGCAAAAAGAAGGCAAGCAGTTGGCCTGGAACAATGGAAAAGGAAACCCAAAGAACTCATCAGGCCAAACATAGAATTTCAAAAGCAGAAGGAGACTTGCCGGTAGAAGCTTGCCTTTCTATGGCAAGGTGTTGACAGATAGTGAGGGCTACAAGCCATCTTAGACAGGAGACCATGATGGAAATCAACTTACAAGCCACAGGCTATCACCCCAACCTTTACAACTAAGATTCTCTTCCATAGGACCCAGGGTAGCTAAGCCTCAGAGTGGGAACAAGTGCCTGGAGCCAATGTGACTATCAGATCTGCTCTGGCCTTCCGGGTTCTATGTGCAGTTCCTCTGCTTTTGGACACTGACTCATGGGAAGTAGATATTCAATGTACTAGTAAACTAAGTCTTGAAACTTCTCTGCAATAGGCAGATTTTGGGCTATGCTAAATTGAAGAGGAAGATATCCATCAGGTGAGCCACCTGGCCTTCCCTAGAATGCCAGGGCCCAGAGCATGCCTAATTGTCTTTTCCTAATAGCAAGTGTCACTTTTCCATTGTTCCAGCCAAACGAACTTAGGCACTTGGCCAAGATCACTTAAGCAAAGCCCCTTTTCCTTGTGTCAAAGTCCACTCGTATCTATTCCGACTCTCCTTCCAGAGATTTGCCTTCCATTTCTCCTCCTTTCTCTTCACTCCTTCCTCGCTGGTCCCCTTCTCCTGTCCCTCAGCCTATGGGAGTCAATGAGCTCTTCTTCTGTCTTCTTCCAGGCCTCTCTAGTTGAGGCCTAGGATCCCTAGTCATCTGACTGTGGGGTCCCAGCTGCCTTGCCAAGGCCATAAGATCTCTCTCCACTAATGCAGGTGTCAGACGAGGTAAGATTTTAGAAAGCAGTGGGAGTTGGAGGCTAACATGGTGGCTATTTCTCATGGGCTGAATCATTCAGGTAAGCAGACTTCCTGAGAGTCCTAGTCTGAGAGAGGCCCTTGGAGGTAGTGGTCTGGCTTGAGGGTGTAAGGCAGTCTCTGTCTGGCTTGAGGGTATGAGGGAATTAGCTGTTCAAACTCCAAGGGCAGGCTGAGATTTCTTCAAGTGATGCTGTGACTTCAGGATTTCTGTTGTCATCCCATATCCTCCTCACAGCAACCCCTTTTCTGAAGACTCTATATCTCAGAAAAGGCGAGTAACTTCCCAAGGTCACACAGCTAGTTAGTGGTTGTGTGAGGAGCAGAACTATACTGTGGCATGGAAGTTCCTGGGTAGAGTGGTGTGTAGTGCCTTCCTGGGTTGGAAGTATAGGAGCTGCCAGGTACTTCTAGATGGACCAAGTCTATCAACCACCTTGATGGATCATCTGTGTTATAAGACCAGTTTGTGAGTACCTAGAAACAAGCTCGATCAATGGAAGACAAGCCATTCATGCTGGGGTCCTTATATTATTCCACCTCAGGTACCAGAAAACTACTCACTGAACTAATTACTCTTACTGTAATTAATACAAAAAGGCTGCCATCCCAGCCTAGCAAGGACAATTCATATCTCTCAGCTCTTCTCCTCCTATGCTAAGAAAGGGGTCAATGCAAAGTGCTGGATGACTTGGTTTCTAGTTCTTTCTCCAACCAGTGACTTGCAGCACAGTCTTACTTCCTTGTTTTGGCCTCAGCTTCCTCCTATTTACTTAAGTGATCAGCAGAGACACGCCGAGAGCCAAGCTGGCTTACGTTTTGATGTGTGTTTATTTCCTTATGCTCAGAACCCAGAGTGGGGCCTGACACATGGCAGTCATGCAGCAAACGTTTGCTGAGGGATGAATGGATGAACCAGTGACCATTCAGACATGGTGGCGACTCATGGGTCCCTGTGGCTCTCTTCCCATAGGCCTCCTTTCCTTGGTCTTAAAAAAGTCCTTTACTCTGCACCTGAGGCCATCAGCCAGATCAAAGGCGGGAACTTTGGCACAGATGTCTTCTGCTTAAGAGAAGTCCCTTGTGTAAAAACTTACAGTTACGGGAATAATGAATTATGATGGTGGTGGTTCTTTTAAACAGACCTCTGTGAGGAAAGGCCTTACAATCATGGGCAGAGCTTGGGCAAGACTGTTAAGGCTACAAACAATGAAGAGCTGTCACAAAAGACAGAAAATTGTTTCTTACCATGTAAATTATGCTTATATTTAAAAGACAAGGCAACATTTTGGTATGTTTCCCTCTGATTATCTTTCTTTGTAAATTTTTTGGTAGAGATTGTAATGCATCCAGATTTTTGAGTCTTGCTATTTTTTAATGTCACCTAATATAAACAGTGACCTGTATAAAGAGTTGTCATAAACTCTTTATAGATATTAGTTTTAGTGGTTAAATAATATTCCATTTTGTGGATTATCATAATTTATTAACCATTCTCCCAATGTTGACTGTTTAGTTTCTAATTTTCTCCTATATCATAACTAGGTATTCTGCAAAGCAGATCTTTGTGCATTAAACTTTTCCCATATCTTATGTTATTTCCTAAAGATGGGTGGTCAGGAGTTGAGTCAATGCTGGATTTCAGGAAGCGATAGTCTTAAGATTCTTGAGAAGATGCCATTGCTAATTTGGGAGATTTTCTCATGGTTCTTGAGAATCCAGACTCTGGATGAAGACAACGCAAGTGCCAATCCTTCTTCTGGCATTTACCTCTGTGAACTTGGGCACTTTGGTTGACCTTTCTAAGTCTAAGCTCCTTAGCTGCAGGTTGGGATTAATGACTGTATCCTCCTCATGGGGCTGTTGTGAAGATGAATGAGTAATGTAGGCAAAGCTCAGTACTTGGCAGCGACTGTACTCCATAAATATTAGATGCTATGAATTTGCCTATCTTTGGTTATGAATGAGGATAGAACTTTTCACTTATGCTCATTGTCTGTTTCTACTTCTCTGTGTGTATGAATTAAGATATATTACTGTAAAGTGAGAAAAGTAAACCATAAGGGAGTCTACAAGGAATTATGTATTAGACAACCTAGCAGACATGTTCCTTTTTCATAGGGTTTATCTAACCCCAGAAAAAACCAGATGCTAGTGCCTTGTGGTTCTACACAACATCTCTCCTTTTGGCTAGCTTCAGAATTTACCTTAAGGCTGTTATCTCTCTCTTTAAATACTTCCTTTAAGACTACATTCTTAAGTATGATTTTTTATTATGTTGACAGATGTGATGGGAACATAGCCCCAGTGATGGAACAAACTTGGAGGAAAAACCCAATTTGATTTCCAGAAATTGGTAGCACCACTGACCTTTCTAGGAGCACATTTTTGGGCAGAGTGAGAATTCTCAAGGCAAGAGCAGGGGTGTGCTGGGAGTGTCTTTAGCCCTTTAAGCAGGAGCACAGAGCAGCCCTTACTGCTGCAGCTCCCCTCCTGCCGACAGTGTCTGTAAATCCATTTCCTGTCTTGTAATTACGTCTCATGTACTAATTTGGCCCTTCATATCAATGAAGCCAAATTTCCATGTGTAATGGAGTGAAGCCCAAGTGTATGAGATGAATTGAAATGCAGCATTGGCAGGCATGGAGCCTCCGAGATCTCCAAGATCTTCCTGGGGACTGGGAGGACATCTCTCCATGCGTGGCATCCTACTGTGTGCCAGGCCCAGAGCCAGGGCTCTGCACACACCATTCCACCTTCTCCTCCTACTGACCCTTCCTCCTCAGCACCTTCCCCTTTCCTTGTCCCAGGCCAGCTCCCACACTTTCAGGTGGAAAATCAAAACCAAATGCTCTGCAGTGCCACCGAGGAAGGAGGTGCTGCAGGAAATAGCCAAGGGGAGTGCTCTTTAGACCTCATTCCTTCCTGGAATTTCTCCTGACACTGCCATTCACACCCCTGAGTGTGCGCAGGCTAACATGGAATCAGCAGAGTTCCAGGGAACAGAAACCAGTGCAGGGACCCATCTTTGGGGTGCACATTTGGGGGTATTCCTGAAGTCCTTGGGTGGACAAAGTAAAGCAGGAAAACACGGGGAGCAGGCTGGGGGCACCCCTGGGTGAGTGCAGGCTCATGACCATGAGGGAACTCAGTCTCACCCCTGGGTGAGTGCAGGCTCATGACCATGAGGGAACTCAGTCTCGGGAAGCAGAGAGCACTTACCCCTTTATCTCCCTCTTCTCCATCTCCCTCCTCTCTTTCTATTTTTCCTGTCATCATCAGGCTGTGTTTAGGGGTGAGGTGTGAATAATCCTTCAGCTTGACAGAGAGTGGAGTAAAGAGTTCAGGCTGGATACAAATTGTTAGGAAGACTTAAAAAAGAAAACACTGGACTAACCTGGAAAAAAAATGTTTTTTGAGACAGGTTCTCACTGTGCAGTTCAGGCTGGACTTGAACTCAGCATGTGTCCCAGGCTGGCTTTGAACTCTCAGTGATCCCCCTGCCTCAGCCTCTCTAGTGCTGGAATCATAGGCATGCACCACCGTGCCTGGCTAAGCTGGAATTTTGAACAAGCTACTTGGATATCGCTAAGTCCCTTAGATTCCCAATCCCTGAAATGGGGGTGATAACTGTTGTCTTGCATGTTACATCAGAATTGAAGATGAGGTGGACTATGACCCATTGTGGCTCATGGAGATTTCTGAATATATGCTGTTTTCAGTAACTTGTCCGAGGAAACATGTACAAATGCATGTTTACATGTTGTGTTCACGTTCCCAACTCCACACACGCATGATCAGCTAAATATAGGATACATCTTTTTATCTGTTAGGAATGTAAAACTACCACATAGAATTATAAGTAATAGTATTTATTAACTGCTTACGCTGTGTTAGACCCCATCTAGACTTGGTGTATATAAGCTAAATCCTAGAAATTCTATGAGGTAGGTATTGTTTGCCTCATTTTATAGACAAGAAAACAGAGATGCCTGGTTAAGCCAATCATCCAAGCTCTAATAAGCGTTAGAGCCTGTGTTGAAATAAACCTGAATGGTTCTGTTCCTAAGAGTTTAGCTTTTTCTTTATATCCATAGGCAGACATTTTTGGACTCAGATACAAATGCCATTTCCACCTTCCAGTCTCACTGTGGCTGTGGTACAAAGTGAAGGAGTGCTTGAAATGAGAAAGGCATGGGAGTATGCTATGACTTTCATCTTTGCACAGCCCTGGGTGTTTCTCAAGCCCCCTCCCCAACATGAAGAGGAGAGAGACCCTTAGCCAAGGCTTCCAGGCTCAGGGGGAAGGGTCCCAAGGGACTGTGCTAGGGGGTTGGCCCTTCTAGACCAGATGATGGCTGCCACGTGACTGCCCGCGGCCTACCTCCCTCTCTCTTTCTGTACTGTGTTGGGAGAGCGCTGGATGCCCTCCCCTTTACCTCTTCCTGACCTAGTGTCCTTTTACAGAATTCTGGAAGAGTTCAGTTTCTGTGCCAGGCAAGGGGCCCCTTCTCTATCTTGGCAGTTCAGAGAGTGAGTTGGCAATAGCTGTAGAGTAGGAGTAAGAGCATGTTCTAGAGCCATGGGTCCAAAGCCTGGCTCTGCCACTTGGCTATGTCACTCAGCCTCTCAGGCTTCCTATCCCTATCCCTGCCCTTGCCCCCCCCTTTTTAATAAAGAAAATAAGAGGCTAATAATACCTGTTGTCTGTTGTTGCTGCTGTTAAATTAATTATTGCATGTAAAGTACAGTGCTGAGTATATATTAAGTACTGAATAGCTCTAAGTTTTACCCCATGTCAGATACTCCACTAACTGCATTTCTTATACAATTCTCATTTAGATGGCACAGCAACCCTGTGAAGCAGATATCATTACTGTCCTATTTTATAGATGAGGAAATTGAGGCTGATGGAGGTTAGTCATGCAGCAGGTAAGTGAGCTTGCTGGGATTAAGCCAAGACTTTCTGAGTGCAAAGCTTCTACTCTAGATTGCGTCACTTAAAAACCTCCTTATAAAGAAAGTCTCACATGTCTTCCTTATCCCTTTCCTGGGCTTCCCGAGGAAAACCCCTGGAGTTGGAGAGTGGAGCAGTGTGGTGCTGGGGGACCTGGCGGTGAGCGGGACCCTGTGATAGCCAGGGTCCTCTTCAGCTAATGTTAGGGTTTCTGTCCCCAGAGTGACTAGGGCTGTCAGGCAGAGTCAAGATAAGGCTTGAAGGGGCTTAAGGAGAGAGCAGACAGGGTAAAAATAAACTTTCACGTTAATCCATTATCTTAATGATCGTCCTAAAGATAAACTTGATCAGATATGAGCATTGCTGAGATTGATTTGCCTAAAATAAGAATCTCATTTGCATTTTTCTGATTTTCCTTTACTTCATTTAGCCACTTTAAAAGACAGCTGCAGCTCTTGCCAAGGACAAACATTTGAAATATATGGATATTGCCTGCACTTATTTATGGGGCATAGGATCCTCCCCATCCACCTGTGTGTATTGTCATCTAGAGGAGAGGGGGACAGCTTAGGGAATTTAAAGGTGATGGCTGTGGTCTGCTAATGCAGGACCAGCTGTTATAACTTCCCTTTTGATTTATTTATTTATTTTTTTGGTACCGGGGATCGAACTTGGATCCTTGCGCTTGGCGAAACAGGCGGCGGAACCACTGAGCTAAATCCCCGGCCCCATAACTTCCCTTTGATCACATTTTTAAACTTGTGCTTTGGTGGTGTCAAGTAATATGCCCAGGTAAAGTGGATAGGAGAAGATCCTAATAGTCTAGTCTAGAGTCTAGATTAGAAGATGTAATTTCATGTCTCTTTTCATTAAACTATTCACATCAACCATGAGAGGTAGTTAAGGCAGGTATTTTAATTTCCATTTTACAGATGAGGTAACTGAGGCCAGTGAGGTTAAGGTGTATATTTAGGTTATATGCCCTGTTGATAATGTCTAAAGCTCCTCTCCCTGGGGACTGGGTCTCAAATCTCCTGACTTCTAGGCCAGGGTTCTCAGCTATTGGGTCCAGATGCCTGGGAGTAGCTCTGAGAAGAACCATTTCTCTCAGAGGAAGACTTGGTCACATAGATGAGACCATGTCTTTCAACCATTTGACCTCCAAAGATTCTTTATGGAGGAGACAATGCTTAGAAAATTATCTGTGAGCTGATGAGAAGCATTTGTGTGTGCTTGCTGGCAGAGACGACTATGGACAATAAAGACCTCTGAGCCCATAGCTCCTGAGCTTCAGGGAGAAGCTAATGACCCTATTCCTATCTTCAACTGGAGGGCCATTCTCCTCTATGGCCAGTCCCTCTTTGACTAAATCTGATGATTCACTTTTGGAGTAGAAAGAACATGGGCTATGGAACCAAATACTCACAGGCGGAATCCTGGCCTTGCCATTAATGTCAGCTGGTGTTCACAATTTAACTTATCACATTATTTAATTTAATGTATTATTTAATTCATTATCTGCCATATTATTTCATTTTATCCCACAACACTCCCAAGAGGCAGGTAGTAATGTTATTGTCTTTATTCCGTGAATGAGAACATAGATTCACAGAGGCAGAAGGTATATAACTTATCCAAGGTTGACAGGCTTGCTTCCTAGGAGTTATGCATGTATTCCTCTGCAATACAAAATGTTTGACTCTTCACTTGCACTCACATCTGGCAAGCCTCATACCTACAACTGGGAAGCCCCGGAGATCCTTCTGGACGTAGCATAGGCATCGCCTCTTGAGATACTCCACTCTCTCCCTCCCCCTTTAAAGATTATTCAGTTCCTTCTTTGTTCTCCTATACTTTTCACACCATACTATAATTGTTATTATTTATTTATTTGCAGCGCTAGGGATTGAGCCTAGGGCATCATGCATGCTAGGCAAATGCTCTACCAGTTGAGCTACCCTTTGATTATTTTAAAAAATGCACTATATTCCAAGTAGCCTGAAAAGCCCCGGGAGGATGTTCATTCTCTACATATTCCCCAACCTTTGGTGAGAATATGCCATTCTTAGTTTAAGTGGTAGCGTATTAAATATGCTATTCTGCACCTGGCTTTCTAAAAACTTTTTATTATAGAAGATTTTCATGTACATAACAAAAGTGCAGAAAATAGTGTGAACCCTATATAGTCAGCCCTCTTCTCCAATTATCCACATGGGGCCAATCTTGTTAGATGTATACTCCCCTGTCCCCCTCTGTCCTCCTCCCCTTGATTATTCCAAAGCAAATCCCAGATGTCATATAATTTCAGCTATAAATTCTTGAATATAGACATCTAAAAGAAAATGACATTCGAAAAACAATCACGACACCATCACAGATAAAACGAAACAAGACCTCTTCAATATCATAAACTATGGAGTCAACATTCAGGTCTTGATTGATTCACTCTCGCTCATACTGCTTTGTTTGAATACAAATTCAAGCAAGGGTCACACAGTGCACTTGATTGATTCCCTTACTTTTGATCACCTACAAATATTCTTAGAGATCATTTCATATCAGAACATAAAGAACTACTTTATTCTTCTTCCCATTGCGGTGTATTTGTATGGCTGAACTGTAAGTCATTTAGCCAGTCTCTTGTTGGTGGATATTTAGGTCATTCCCAACCTTTTGTTATTGCAAACAGTGCTGTATTGAATCACATTGTAAGTATAGTACGTCATTTTGCACATTTGGGAGTATATCTGCTAGATAAATTTTTGCAAGTGAAATCCCTGGGTGAAAAAATATGTACATTCGTAATTTCAAATTTTATCATTGCTGGATTGTCTTTTTTGAAGTTGAACCAAAGCTATGGGTATATCCACCAACATTGTAGGAAAGAACATCTTACTTTGTACCCTCCTCACAAGTACCATCCTGGCTCAGGCCTCTGTCCTCATGATTCCCTTGCCCTGGAATCTCCTGCTCATCTTGTCCATCTTTAAGACTTGGCTCAAAGGCCCCATCATAGCATACATCACACTGGCTCCTCTCTGTTGGCTCATCTTCCCGCTCCACTTGTTAGCAGGATCCTTGAGGGTGCAGAGCTGCACGCTGTAGGTGGCGCACATAAATTGGTCCCTGGAGGCGCGGAAGGACTGAGAGGTTAGGGTGTAATCTCTGGCTCTTGTTCCAGGGGTAGTTCAGGGACTTCTGCTCAGTTTCCTTGGCTGGAGCAAACCAGAGTGATGGGCACATTAGTCATTTCTGCAACTTTTGGGCCCCCAAGATTGAAGCCCAGCAAAAAACCAAGCACCGCACTGCCCAGCCCCAGATGCCTGCAGCAGACGGCACGGTGTCACTAGAGCTGGGAGGTCTGGTTATCCTAGACCAGCACGGCTATGGGTTCTGACCTTTCCCAGTTATTTCCTATCTAATCTAGAGGGAGGATCTTGCCTTTAATTCACTTAAAAAATGTATGTTCTCCTCCCCCCTTACAAATGAAACCATCATCCTCCAAATTATTATTGTTGGGAAGGGCAGGAATAGAATTAGGTCCCACAAAAGCAAGTGAGGCAGGGCAGGTGGGAGTAATCCCAGTGCCTGAGGTGGGGGAGGGAGCAGCAGATGGCTGCCCAGGCAAGCCTTGAAAGCCAGGATTAAAAAGTAATTTTTAGTCTGCTGAAAACGAGACTGCAGATTTGGGTCACCACAATTAACACTTTCTTGGCTGTAGAGCAGGCGCCTTGGAGCTGAGAGGAGGTGTCTTACCCAGAAGAGAGGCTGGTGAAAACTCCTTGGCTTCCCCTCTTCAAGCCTAGGGAGAGCATCCAAGGGTCTCTTCAGTGAAGACTGAGCTCAAGCCCTCAGGGTGGGGCTCTTCCTGGAGATAAACCTCTTGCTTCCCCTCTGAATGTGGAGTCTGGGCCAGAGGAATCCCTCCCCAGGTTTGGAAAGCCTTTAACCTCAAGGAGTTGAGTTGTTCTATCAGAGGCCTAAGGTGGCACCTCATTCTGCTATCAAAGATGCCACAGCCAATTGCCCCGATAAAGAGGAAGTTCTACTTGCCAATTACTTCCTGTGCTATAGATGTTGCAATTCTTTCTCCAAATGGGATCTTTCAATATCTGACCCTGCTCTCCCCCCTCCAAACCCCCAACAAGCATTCTTTATCTCAAAAGGCAACGAATTAAATTTTTTCTGAGGAATGATTTTTTTCTTTTCATTCTTGAACTGTGAGACTGCAACTAATGGATTTTCCCTTTTCTCTTTGGTTACCAGGAAACTCAGAGCTGAATTCACAAACCAGTTTCCTGATCTATATAACTTTCAGGCCCAATTGATCTTGTTTCCACCATTTGCTCATTGCCGGGACTACAGGTATGTGCCACCATGCCCAGTGTTGTGAGATATATATATATGTATATATATATATATATATATATATACATATATATATATATATGTTCTTTTTTTGTTTGTTATTTTTTTGGTACTGGGGATCGAACTGGGGACCTTGTGCTTGCCAGGCGGGCACTGGAACCACTGAGCTAAATCCCCGGCCCTTTTTTTTTTTGACATGATCTCACTGTATAGTTCAGGTTGGTCTTGAACTCACTATGTAGCCCAGGCTAACCTTGAACTTGTGGTCATACTCCTGCCTCAGCCTTCGAGTGCTGGTTTTACATGTGTGTGCCACCACACCTGGCTATATTATTGAATCTATATCTTGTATGTTGTATCAAATCCTTTATGCAACTAGGTGGAATATAAATAAGTAAATGGAGAAATACTTCAGATATAGATTCATTCATTCAACTTTTAGAATCAGCGCCTATTAGATGCTTAATACTGTAGAAGCTAGTAGCTGGTATAATAAAATACATTTAAACATTTATTATCCATTATATACCAGGTATTATTTGTAGGACATTTTATGTCATCTATATTAATTTATACTCAATAACACTCTTATAAATAATTAAATGAGTTAGAATACACAGAGCATTTAGTCCAATGCCTGGTACATAGCAAGCACTAAATATGCAGCTGCTATTCTTATTAGATATCATATCCAAATTTTAAAAAGAGGAAGTTGTGGTTGTGAAGTGAAAGGTTAACTTACATTGTTATGGGAATTTAGTGGTAAAAAATGAACCAAGACAGTTCGATCCCTGGTACCAAAAAAAAAAAATGAACCAAGAGAAAATAGGAGTACCCCGCATTTGTTGTCCTTTGGTCTACTCACAATTCATTGCCCCTTATTTCAATAACTTTCTCTTTCTCTCTCTCTCTCTCTCTCTCTGTCTGTCTGGGAGAATCTACTCCAAGTATATTGTAATATGTGTGCTTCACTTCGGGGAATGACCAAGTGATGTAAGGGGCTTATCATTGCTCTGCATTTCCCCAGCCCACAGAGGCTGGTTCAGGGTTGCAACAGGAGACTCCTGTTTGTCCAGAGCGAAGCCTAGGACTGTGTGGACATTAATGGAAAGCAACTTGTCCCTTTTATTGCTGAGTGGGTGCCTGACTATATATATGACTGGAGTTTGGGCAGCCATCTTCCTGTCCAGAGTAGAAAGCTCCTGTGATAACAGAAGCAACACAGAAAAAGTGAAGTCTAGAGACAAAGAGCAATAATGGGTCCTGAGAACATCACGAAGTCCCCTGGGCCGAGCCACACCAGAAACCTACAAGATCTACCTCAAGACAGTTCAGTTGCTGAGCCAATAAGTCTTCTCCCTCTCCCTCCCTCCCTCCCCCTTCTTCCCTCCTACTCCTGTTTGAGTTGGTTTTCTGTCACTTGCCACTAAAAAGATCCCAACTTATACAAGGCTCTCAAACTTTTGCTCCTTTCTCTTTCCATTTAACTGACTTGGCTGGTGTCAAAGCTAGTAAGTGGGAGTTCTGGCACCAGAGCCCATGCACATCATGTTCCCTGCTTATAGCAACTTGCACTCCTTGGGGTGCCAGGCTGAGACAAGGAAAAAGGTGGACTAGGAGTCAGACAGAGCAGCCCGGCTATTGTGTAAAAGCTGCAGGCACAGTGCTTCTAGAGCACCCTTGCCCTGTACCATCCTTCCTGGAACCTGTAGAAGGTCTCAAGAAGCACAAAAGCTCATTCACAGCCATACTGACTGGCTGTGTGTTTTTAATGCAAGGAGCCAATTCTCCCTTTGTTCATTTAAAAGAGAAATCTCTTCGGGGATGGGGATTTAGCTCAGTGGTTCTGTCGCCTGCCTTGCAAACGCAAGGACCCGAGTTCGATCCCTGGTACCAAAAAAAAAAAGAGAAATCTCTTCCCAGAGCATAGAGTGAGAGAAACCAAGATACCCAAGGCACCGGACCCTGACTCACCAGGTGACCTCTTTGGCTGTGTCATCTTCCTGCCTAGACAGGCTTTGTCATTGCAAAATGAAGGTGAAGTTTGACAAATGAGGTATAGATGAGATCTAATAAGTCATTAGGCCCTAGGGTGCTGCTTTAGAGCCCCATTTGAGCAACCACAGGACTGGATCTCTCCTCACTGGCTTATCAGCCAGGGTGTTCATGAATAAGTCAGTTTCTCATCATCTCTGCCACTCTGACAAAAGACCCTCTGCTCCTCCAGCTCAAAGCTTTGTGTTGCCCACATGGTTACCGTTGCCCAGAGTATCATCTGTCTGCAGCGCTGCTTGCCTCTGGACCACCCCAAGCATGTTGTCGCTGACCTCTATTGGGTGCTGGGGATTCCTTCTGCAGCTGTTTCTCACAGAGATGCTCCAGCAGGAACTGTCTGTTCTTGGTGTCTTGGTAAACTTCTAAGAAAACACAGGTGGTGAGGTATTGGGAGGCTGGATGTGGCCCTGGCTGGGCAAGTTTTGCACCTTGAGGGCATCTTCTGCCTAGAAAAGTACACAAAGCTAGGATAAAAGAGCCAGGGTCTCTGCTCAAAAGAACAGTTTCAACAAGTGTGAAAGATATCATTGTTTCAAGCAACACATTCAAAAGAAATCAGTCTGGTTAAGACAGAATTCTACAAGGGAGTTGCTCACCCAGCTCACTCTGGGTAACAGAATCATAACCCTGATCATCATCCTAGAGTCCACCTGTTCAGAATGCAAAGATGAAAAAGGTGGTGATAGGGCCGGGGATTTAGCTCAATGGTTCCGCCTCCTGCCTCACAAGCGGAAGGACCTGAGTTCGATCCCCGGTACCAAAAAAAAAAAAAAGGTGGTGATGATTAATATTTAAAAATTGGCTCAAAAAAATAATTGACTCAGCTGGGCATGGTGGCACGTGGCTGTAGTGCTAACACTTGAGAGGTTGAAGCAGGAGGATTATTGAGAATTTGAGTCCAACCTGGGCTACATAGGGAGTTCAGGGTTAGACTGAAATACAAAGTGAGACCCTGTCTCAAAAATCAAAACAAAGCAAAAACTCCACAACAACAACAACAAAACAAATAAAAAAGGCTCCCCTACTACTCAGGAGGCTGAGGCAGGAGAATAAAAAATTTTTTTTAAAGGTTAGGAATATAGTTTAGCATTCTCTGGGCTCAATTCCTAGTATTGCAAAACAAAAACAAAACCTGGCTCCCTAGAAAAAAATGTCTATTATAAATTTTATAGTGTATGTGCTTATTGTAAATGTTTATTTTACAAATAAAAAGGATGTTGATATTAACTGAAAGTTTGTGTTTCCCTCACCACAAATTCTTATATTGAATCCCTAACTCCCAGTGTGGCTGTATTTGGAGATGCAGACTTTAAGGAAGCAATTAAGGTTTAATGAGCTCATAAGGCTGAGGCCCTGATCTGATAGTATTAGTGCCCATATAAGAAGAGACAGCTGGAAGAAAGGGCTATCTGAGGACAGAAAGAGAAGGTGGTGCATCTATAAACAGGAAGAAAGTCCTCACCAGAAACTAAATTGATTGGATCCCTGCTCTTGGACTTTGTTAGCCAGATTTCCGCTGCTGTGACAAAATACCTGAGAAAACAATTTAAAGGAAGAAAGGTTGATTTTTGGCTCACAGTTTCAGAGGTTTTGGTCCATGATCAGCTGGCTTTATTGCTTTGTGGCCTCTAGCAAGGTGCAAGCATCATGGCAGAAGGGCATGGAACCCATAAAGCAGAGACAGCCTGGGCCAGGGATTTAGCTTAGTGGTTTTGTCGCCTGCTGTGCAAGCACAAGGACCCGAGTTCAATCCCTGGTACAAAAAAAAAAAAAAAAAAAAAGAGTAAAACAGAGACAGCCTGAGAAAGACAGAGGAAGGGACTGGGAACTAGACTCACTCTTCAAAGTCACTCACCACCCAGTTTCTCTAATTAGGCCCCACTTCCTAACAGCCCATTCTGCAACAAACACATCAATAGACGAATCCACTCAATGGGATGAACACTCTCAGGATCCAATCACCTTGTTAGGCCTCACCTCTGTACATTGCTACTTCACAAATCAAGCCCTCAATTCCCAGGTCTTTGGAGAATTCATACTTAAAGTATAGTAGACTTCTAGCATCCAGAACTATAAGAAAATCAACTGGTGCTGTTCAAGCTACCCAAATTATGGTATTTTGTTATGGCAATCAGAGCTGACTAATACAGATGTGGCATACTCAATTTGTAAATAGAAATAAGACATACAATATTTACTGTAACTTCCACATAGCCAGTTGATTCTCACAGTGTTTTTATTGTTCTTTGCTGACAAAGTATAGTTTCAATTCAGCTATGATTTGATAAAATCACACTAAGAGAAATTGCTATCCTATTCAGCAAAGAATGTGCTCATGTCATTAGTAATGAATATAATTCCAACATGAATGCCAGTTATTTTTATTTATGTTAACGATTAAGATGAAAGAGAAACAACCAACACGTGCATCAGAAGTTCATTTATCCGTCCATGGCATTGTGACTTTTTTGCTGAATCGGGTGGTAGTTGTTGAATACTAGAAGATATTTCCTTTTTATTTTTTTTGTTTTTTGAGAAAGGGTCTCACTGTGTAGTTCAGGCTGGCCTTGAACTCACTATGTTGCCCAGGTTGGCCCCAAACTCACAGCAATCCGAGTGCTGGGATTATAGGAATGTGCCACCATGCCTGGTGTTAAGAGAACATTTTTGTTGCTGTTGTTATCCTGGTCACAGTGTAACCAGATGTTATAGATAAAACACGCTTTTAAGTTCAATCTGGGTTTTTTTTGTTTTTTTTTTTGGTACCAGAAATCGAACTCGGGTCCTTGTGCTTATGAGGCAAGCGCCAGAGCCACTGAGCTAAATTCCTGGCCCAAGTTCAATCTGAATTATTAACATTTTCTCAAGTCTATATAATTAGTAATTTCCGTGAACTAAGTACACCTACCTTGCTGCTTCCAATCTACCATCAAGTCACTAAATACAGAGTAGGGGAGAGATGCTTAGTAGTACATTGTATAGTATTTTCATAAGAAAGATAAAATAGACACAAATGACTTCAAGAGCATAGATAATATTAAAGTATAGTGATACATTTTAAATACTTTGTTTTTGATATAGTTTATTTCAGTATAAGAATAATTTAATATACTTTAATTATAGTATAGTATAGCTTAATTTTGGAGGTATAACTCAGTGGTAAAGTACACCAGGCCCTGGATTTGATCCCTAGCACTGTGTGTGCGTGTGGGGAGGGAAGGATGTATTTAATAACCAGTGTGCAAATTTCCTGAAAATTTGAAAATTGTCTCTTGTTGAGCAGTTATAAGTTGGCTTCAGTACACCACCATCCAAGATTGTTGCATCTGGCTCAAACCAAACTTGGTAAAGAGAACCAGATCAACTGAGCAACATACTAATACCTAATCAACTTTTAAGGCCAGTTCCTTTTCCTTAAGTGATATCATTAGTCACAGGGCTCCTATGGATTCCCTAGGCCACCCCCTCCCCCTTCTGCTGTACTGGGAATTGAACTCAGGACTTTGTTTTCCTTTTCTTGAGACAGGATCTCTCTAAGCTGGGCTCAGACTTCCTATCCTCCTGCCTCAGCCTCCCAGAGTGCTGGGAGTACAGGTGCATGCCACCACACCTGGCTTTCAACGCTTCTTGAAGTATGGCCCCTGGGCCAGCAGCCTCAGCACCACCTCAAATTTTGTACTGATGCAAATTTTAGGGCCTGCTGCAACCTACTGTATCAGAACCTCTGGGGACAGAACTGAGAAATCTGTCTCTGCTGCTTCTGGGGATGTTCAAGGTGTTTCCGACACATCCTCAAGTTTGATGTTTAAGTAGTCCTGACTGTAGTCCTGTCTGAGGACTACGGTTTGAATAGTGTTGCTCTTTAGTGTGTCCCACATTGTTCTTGCCCCACGCTGTGGGTGATAGAGTGTCAGCTTTAACATTTAGAACACTTGTTACTACTTCCCAGTGTGCTCAAAGTGCAGTGGTTAGGAAAAGAGCTCTCATCAATCCTTCCCTGTGCAAGGCCTCATCTCCATCCAACAGGCTTTGCAAACCGGTGCTTGGGTACAGGAGCTCCCCACAGTCTCTCTGACCCCAGGGCTCTCGATGACACCAGCTCTGTGGGATCAGAGTTCTCCTTCACTGTGAACACAGCAGGGGTGGTTTAAATTGCTTTTAGTCAGCAGAGGGGCTTCCTGCTTGGATTGGGAGCCTAGTGTGGCTGCTCTACTTATTCTGTACTGTGACCTGGACTCTGACATAAAGTGAAACATCCTTCTCTTGCTGTAAATGGCTGAAGTCATGGAAATCCTGGGTAATATGGGCTTAAACAAGTTGTTTTTATTTTTCATTATTTTATTTTTGAGATGCTGAGGATCAAACCCAGGGCTTTGCATATGCTAGACAAACTCTCTACCGCTGGACTGCACCCCCAGTCTTTTATTATGCTCTCATAATTGAAGATCATGGGCTTTGGGGTTGGTTAACTTAGAGGCTCAACGGTGGCATCGAGGACACAAGTTCTTTTAACTTCGTGTTGTGTCATCTTCCTTGTGTTGATTCATCCTCAAGCTGTTGGCAAGATGGCTCTAGGGGTCCCAGCCACCACAGCCAGGGAATAGAAAGTCCAGAGCAGAGGTTCTTACCTGGACTCCCTGGACAAAATAGGGAGTTGTGAACCCGAGTGGGGAAAAAAATCATATCAGTACTCTCTAACTGAAACTTGACATTTATTTCAATTATGAATACAGACAGACAAACAACTGCAGTAATAGTAATATGCTCTGGCTTTGACCCCAGGAGAAACCACATGTATTTTCTTTTTTTTGCTTAAATTCTTTTATTGGTACATTTTAGGTATACAATACGTTTACATTTATCATTGAGTGCTTGTACCTATACATGATGTATCTTCGTTCTTATTTTTTCCCCATTCCCTGTGCTCCCTTC
>NW_004624786.1:614451-699694 GCF_000247695.1 Heterocephalus glaber | reverse complement strand
CCTTAATCAAGTTGAGACAAAGACCTTCTATTCCAATTTTCTTTCTCTTTTCTAATTGCTGTGGCTAATGTTTCCAGAACTATATTGAACAAGAGTGGTGATAGTGGGCATCTTTGTCTTGTTCCTGATTTTAGCATGCAAGTTTTCGGTTTTTGACCATTTAGTATGATGTTGGCTGTTGGTTTAATCACATATATTTTCATATAGCATTACAGTTGTGAATAAATAAGAAAATATTATTTGTGCTCGACCCTACTTTGAATTTATAGTATTATTAGTCCCTATCACTAGATCTTGTTCTTGAATGTATTGGTAAATACCATACATTATATCATATCATAAATATGTGGTTTTAATATTTAATGTGTTGCATTATAATTGTTTGCATATAACTTATATTATGTATTTTAAAATATTATTCTAAGAGGTATATATAATTTACCTGCCAAATGAGTCCTGACGTCACCATCAACGACAAATGTAGGGCTGGGAATGGCTCTGCATTTGATCCCCAGCACTGCTGCCACTACCACCAACACCAACGAAAGAAGGAAAGAAAGAAAGAAAAAATATTTCTGGTGTGAGGAAATCTAACTCCTTCTCAAGGCTTTTTCATAAGAGATAAAAGATATTTTTCATTGGCTAATCTTGGGTCACATGATGATCTTGAGCCAATCATTGTGAAAGGAAATGAGATTGTGAAAGGAAATGAAACATGTATCCCCACCCCCAAGGTGAGTAGGATCAGCTTTCCCTGAGGCAGTGGGGCTACTTGGAGGAGACTGGTCATCAGAAGAAATTGGTGTTCTGTTGGGAAAAAGGAAAGGGACGCTGAGGAGGTGGTCTCTCCAGTGCTATGGATTAGGAGTTGCTGAGGGGTCTGGATTACATTCTCCCACATTTCAGAAGGATAAGACTAAAATAGAAGGTAGAACATATTTTTATGTGTTTTCTTGGATAATAGAGAGGCGTAAGGGTCTTTTTACCTTTCCAGAAAGTTTTCTAGAAGAAATTATCTATGAATTAAGTCTTAGAGAATGAATAGGACCTAGACAAAAGAAAGAAGATGGAAAACTGTTCCAGAATGTGGAAATAGCACATGCAAAGGCCAGAGGCAGGAGAGAGGAAGGTGTGTCCTAGAAACTACAAGTACTATAGTTTAATATTTGATAAGAGAGAGAGAGAGAGAGAGAGGCAAGAAAAAAAACCTGGGGAAGTAGCTTGGGACACCAGCATTAAGGACTTCAGGTCCCAATGCTGGGGTTAGAATTTTATCCAGGAGAACACAGGCAGTTTCTGAGGTGTTTTACACAGCAGTGAAGTGATCCTATTTGTTTTCCAGAAAGATCATTCTTACTGTAATATGGAGAACAGATAGAAGGGGCAAGACAGGAGATGAGGAGACAACTTAGGAACTTGTGTTTCAGCCAGGGGAGAGAAGATGATGATTGGGTTGGAATAGAGGTGGAAGCAGTAGGGCTGGAGAGGAGAGGATGGCTTACTAAATATGGCAGGGGGGCTCTGGCAAGGGAAATGGTTAATTCCCAGACAGCCCACATCTCTGATGACTAGAGCTGGTGGCAGACTTTGGAATCATGCACGGAAAAGAAAAAGGAGAAGATGCTATTAGGGGTCGTGAAGGGTCAGAGCAGATGATTGGGTCATTGGTTCAGTATCAGACAGATTGTGATATCATTTTGGCTCCTGTATGTTCCTTGAAAGCTTGGAACCTCTGTAACTTTTCCCAAGAACCATGAGGCTGGATCCAAGACCTCCAAGCTCTTTGTGGAAATACGGAGACGTGTTGGAGAAGAAACAGCACCCAGTGACAATTTTTTATCCATTGCTCCAAAGAGTCACACTAAAACAATAAAACCACTAATTCTGTCTTCTAGCATACCAGGAAATGGAAGCTTTGCAGGAAAACCAATAGTATTATAATTAGAGGCTTTAAAATAAGAATCAGGGGTGATATTTAACAGCCAACAATGAGGTATTAAAGACCTTATTGTTTTTTGTCCTGTTCATAGAGTGAAATCAAACTCAGCAGAATTCAGGGACTTTCAGATACATTTGGAAAGTGACTCTGAGCCAAGGTGCTTGCTACTTTATAGAGTAAATTATCAAGGCAATGAAAGGCTGGAACTTCAGCCTGGGGAAATGGTTAATTGGTTTGCCCTCTAGTTATTGTGTAGGTCCTGTGCTTGCTGTAGAGTGTAGCAGTCCAAGAAAGGGGCTATAAATTTCTTGGCAGGGAGAATTTATTCCGGGATGGACTGCAGGAGGGAAAGACAGTCACTGGTGCCAGTGTTAACAATCAATCACAGGAAATATGTATCTTTTTGAAGTAATATTGCCTAACAGAACTCTTCTATTTGGCTTTTTATTGTGTTTTTGATTCCCTTCCTCCACTCACACATGCATATGTGTATCCATCAACAGAGTGTACATACAATGTGGACTGTTTTGTAAAGTCTTGGTCTGGCCATTGTTTTAAATACATATACGCATACATGGTCCTTGGTCATGGACAATGTAAACCCAGATCTCTTTTATTTTTTTGGTACCGGCGATTGAACTCAGGTCCTTGCACTTGTGAGGCAGGCGCTGGAAACACTGAGCTAAATCCCTGGCCCTTAAACCCAGATCTTTTAAAAAGAGGATGTCTGGCTTGAGAAAGCAAATTTCATGAGGCAGTAGAAGGCTGTATTGATTTCACAGGCCCCTCCTGCCCTGCCATATCCCATCCTGGGCTCCTTATTTCTTGATCTCTTGTCCTAAACTTTGTGCTGGACAAAATGTACCAGTTACACTGGCCCTGTTCTTAGGCACTGCCTGGCAAAGACTGGTGGCATTCACATGACTTTGGCTTTGGGGGCGGAGGCAGCTGTGGCTGCTGCTGCTGTCTGGGTGTTACCTGGTGGGTGGGGTGGTGTTGAGACTGGTGGGTTCTTTCACACGCCATGTACTTGTGAAGGTGTTTTCTGCTGGGAAGCTGTTCGTTTCTTTGCTTTGCAAGCTTTTTTGGATGCCTCTGCTTGAACAGATTGATGGCCCAGCACAAAGCACTGCCTTAGGAAGTACTTCCTCTCCCATCCAGGGTGCTTATCACCTCACTATCTTTCCATCCAACAGGAAGCAGGCAGACAGTCTGCTGGACCTGTTTTTGTGCCCCCCCATACACCCTTCCCCCAGCCTGTACTAGGGATTGAATCCAGGACCTTCGCACTGAGCTATATCCTCAGCCCTTTAAAAATTGTTTATTTAGAGACAAAATCTCACTAAGTTGCTAAGTTGCCCAGGCTGGACTTGAACTTGCCATCCTCCTGGGCCAGACTCCAGAGTGCTGAAATTACAGGCACACACTGGAGGTGTTCTGACAGTGCTGCCATAGGAGCCCAGGGAGCCTGGAAGTGCCTGAAGGCAAGGACTAAAGGAAGGGATGTTGGCTCTGGGCTCGGCTGGCAGCTGTCTCTAGAATCCAGGGGTCAGAGAGGTGGCCAAAGGGCACTGCCAGTAACAGGAGTGTAAGTTCATCCATGGGCCCAGCCCATATGCTTCAAGCCTGGTGAGCACCACCTATGAGGGGGTGGTTGTAGCTGGACAGACAGGGATCTGCAAAGGAGCCTGTCCTGATTCGAGAGAGAGTGAAGACACTGGAGTAGTGTTCTCAAAGTCTGTTTCACATAACATTGAGTCCATGGAACCTGAAAAGGATAAAATCGCTTTGGGATTAAATAAGCTGGAGAAAGACTGAGTTCAACAAACTCAGTTTCTGTACTGCAAGATCTCAAAGTTAAAGAGTGTTAAAGAGAGGTCCCAATCTTTTTTTTTTCTTTGTCAGAAAATATATTTATTAATGACAGTGAGTAAAGTTGTCAGTATTCATGTTAGAAGTTGCATAAACCAAGGTTCCTTTTATATTTATAAAAATGTCTTATTTCATTTGTAATCATAAACATCATTACAGTAAGAGAGGAACATTTCCTCTCCTTTTTCTCTTACTTGCATGACTACCATAGTAAGTTAAAATGAAATAGCTTTTAGTCAAAGAAAAGGAATAAAGACGAAATGAGTAAGACACAGCCTAGGCAATTCCATATAGCACTTTTTCCTGGGGCTCTGTGTTTTTCTGCCCCTTCCTCTCCCTACTCCAATTAGCTCAGCCTCCCCACCTCCTCACAGGTTTGTTAAGAGGTGAAGTCACCAAAAGGTGGAGCCTGGTGTGAAAAAAGACACATCATATGGTCAGTAGAAGTGGAATAGAAAGTACAAAAAGGTGGAGAGCACTGCCCTTCTCTTTTACTTTTTTCATAAATTGGGTTTACTGGAACAGAACAGTGTCCTTTGATGACTGATTCCTGATGTAGACCTTGACTTCTCAAACTGTTGTTGATCAAAACATGATGATTCTGTTGAGTTCATATTCTGGTGCTTCTCTTTAGTGGTCTTCTCTTTTTAAGTGCTTTATTTTCTTACTCAGAAAAAAAGTGTTCCACTTCCGGGATTAAAGTTTTGCATGTTTTAAAGTTGATTTTATCTTCCCTTCTCCAGCATGCTCTGTTTGGCATGACTGACACAGTGCATGTACTGGTTAGCCAGAGCAGAGCAGCTGAGGGTCCGGTGGGTGTTTTCACCGTAACACTGGGGGATTTTGGCTTGCAGATCAGCACAGACCAGATGATAATCATAACGCTTGAACTTTGCTTCTACTTCTTCAGCAGCTTTCTCATATTGCTCAGTGGTAACTTTGTAGAACTCTGAACTCCTCTCCTCCAGTCTAGCCAGCTGCTCTTTGTAGAACGCATACTGCTTCTTTCTCATTCTGTCTTTCTCTTCCGGCTGCTTAGCCAAGTGCTTTGCCTTCGAGTGTTCTTCCTCACTTGATATCCTCTCTTGAAGGATAACTCTGGTTAACTGCTCATTGACTGCAGCCCTCTCTCGGTCTAGGTCCTTGCTTTTCTTTAGTTGCTTCTGATTCTCAGATTCCTTCTTGGCTTGCTCCAATGCCAGTTCATCAGCCACTCTACTTTTCAATTCTTCATCAGAAACTGAGGCACCATGAATACCAAAATACCACTGAGACTTCGAACCAGATGGGGAGGATTCCTTCATTCGATCAGTTACATTTTCTGAAAGCCGGATGCCCTTCACCACGGTGATGTTCTCATTCTTGTCCGCCTCGAAGGTGACCCGGTGGATGCTGGCAGTCCTGCCCATGGCTCCTGCCTCTGTCCTACAGAGTCCTTCAGGTCCCGCGCACACGTGCATGGAGGACAGGACACTTCCCTTGCCCAGCAGGCTGTTCCCAATCTTTAGGCAGGGATTAGAGTGTATAATGTTTCTCAAACCTGTTGGACCTTTTCTCAGTGTAATATCTATCTCTTGGAGGAAGAGTTTCAAGAACACACTTTGATGTTACGCATTCTTAGTCTTCTGAGTTTGTGTGGCCAGGCAGGATGCTCAGATCCTGGTGCCGGCATGTTGCATTTTGAATCCGGCTATTTCCAGGGCTTCCCTGTGCCTTTACTTTGCAATACTGGTCAATGAATGTGCCACAGAGAGTCCTCTATGGATCCAGACCTCTTGATATTAAAACAAAACATCAGCTCTTAAGTCTCTTTGCCCAGGATTGTATAAGTGACTTCCGGTGGTGAAGTAGGAGAAGGAACAAACGGGTGCCTGCCTGAAGCAGTAGAAGATGCTGTTAGCTTCAAACAATAGACAGGGCAGAACTAGTGCAAAGATGAATCCCCAAGGAGGAGAAGGGGACACTGCAAGGTTGAGTGAAAGGGAAAAATATGGCGTGGTAGGAAAGAACTGGGATGGATTGACTCATTCTGATCTTGATTCAGCTGTTTATTGAATATGGAACCCAATCAAGTTTTTAAACCATCCTGAGGCTCAGTTTCTACTTGTATAAAATAGGGCTAACTGCAACATTCACCCCTCTGGGTATTTGTGACGAATAAATGAGACAATACATTCCAATCAGAAAATTAGGAACCAGTTCTGATAGAAAAGCAAAGATATATCTGTATCAAGGAGCCAGGGAATGAATGTACACTTCTGTGGTCAGAAGGCAGATGGCCAGGGACAAGGTGGACAGGCAGATGGATGGAGTGCTACAGTCTGAGTGTTCATGTTCCTTCCCAAAATCACATTTTGAAATCCTAACCCTTACTGATATTAGGAGGTAGGGTTCTAGGGAGGCACTTAAGCCATGAGTTTGGAGCCTTCACGAACAGGATTAGCACCCTTATACAAGAGGCTCAGGGAGATTCCTCACTCCTTCACCACATGAGGACCCAGTGAAAGAAGGTGCCATCTATGAGCCAGGAAACAGACGCAGATAAGGAATCTACTGGCACCATGATCTTGGACTTCCCAGCATCCAGAACTGTGAGAAATAAATTTCTGTCATTTATAAGCCACTCAGTCTGTTATTTTGTTATAAGCAACCCAAAAGGACTGATAATGTAGTTCCTTGATACATTCAGGAAGTGTGAGTATGCAAAAGGCATAACATAGAATCCCTTTTCTGCTTCTGTAGCTTGAGCTGAGCTGGCTTGAATTTTGCTTTCAACATTCAGTGAAGTGATGGGAGTAAACCACTAACACACGCACCATTTGGACTCTAGAAGCCTTGGACATGCCAGGGTGGTTCTGTTATGGGCCGTGTGCCCTGGGGGAGGGATCCCAGCCACTGGAAAGCCTGGCATCAACACATCAGAAAGAAAAGGTCACTGGCATTTTGGGATGCCTGGAACCCAGTGAACCGAGCCATGAGATCAGTTCACCCTCTGGCTGTAGAGTCCCATCTCAGGAGAAGATTTGCATCCTGATAGGGGCCGGAGGGAAGGCAAGATAATGAGCCTTTGCTGCTCCTCACTG
Organism: Heterocephalus glaber; assembly: GCF_000247695.1. Next base: position 692,800 of record NW_004624786.1, on the reverse strand, counting down.
TCTGTGTCTGGCCAGGTCTCCTGGCCAGGACACAGCAGTTTGAGGAAATGATCTGAGGGTTCAAGGTAAGGCTAAAGGTGATGAAGCAGCCTGTGTCACATGAACGGAAATAGGGGAGATGGTGGCTGGTGTGTTATTTAGGCACACCTAACCAATTTCAAAGAGCATCCTCCTAAATGTTGAGGTTGTTCAGCATGGGCTCCAGAAAGTGATGCTACTAGCCCTGGAAGGATTTGGTTTTTTTCCTGAAAGATGTGGGTTTAGGCTGAGTTTAGGTCAAACCAGAAAGAGTATCAATAGCTAACACCTTATTTGTTTGTTTGTTTGTTTGTTTATTTATAGGATTGAATCCAGAGCCTTTGCACAGAACTACATCCTCAGCTCTTTATTTCCATAGGGTCTTGCTAAGCCACTAAGTTGCCCCAGCTCTGGTCGAACTTGCAACCCTCCTATTTCAGCCTCCCAGAGTGTTGGAGTTATAGGTGTGTGTGCACCACCATGCCTGACTTCCAAAGTCCAATGTTATGAACTGTTCTGTGTACTAACTTGCCAAGTCCTCCCAACTCTATGTGGTGGAGTTTCTTATTAACCCCATTTTGCAAATGGGAAAACTGAGCCAAGAATAGTCTGAGTAACTTGCTTAGAGATCCAGTTATGTTAAGAACTGGGATTTGAACCCAGACAGTATGGCTCCAGAGCTGGGGTGCTGAGTCATGGTGCTCTCAGGGGATTTCAAATTTAAAAAAAATTTTTTTTGAGACAAGGTCTTGATATGTAGTTCAGGCTGGCCTTGAACTCACTATGCAGCCTAGACTGGCCTTGAACTCACAGCAATCCTCCCGCCTCAGCCTCCCGAGTGCTAGGGTTACTTGGGATTTAACAGAAGTAGAATTCAGTGGTGGGCCATACCTCAGATACCTGAGGAAGGAGGATGAGCTTCTTATTTGTTTGATCTGAGCTAGGGGCTGTGGTGGGTTGTAGGTTCAGGAATGAGTTCAGGCTAACATCAAATGTCTGAAGTTCCGTTGTCTTGTAGACAGGAGGGAGGAACCACAGATGCAGCTCAGATACATTTTACTGAGTAAGTCGTTTGTGGTCAGTATTGTGTGGGTGGTGAAGGATTATTTCTCATCTATGTGATGGTCACATATGTTTCAAAGATGAGAGGATTGTAATTCTCAGGAAGGAGAAAAGAATAAAGCTTATAATGAAAAAAAAAGCACTGGATTTAAAGCTACACAGGCTTGGCTGTATTTGAAATCTTGCTCCCAATCCCATTAGCTTTGTGACTTTGGGAAAGTTATTTAACCTCTCCGAGGCTCAGTTTCCTCAGCTATAAAATAGAAATAATACTGTGCTTTGGAGCACAAGATGATGAACACATTCTATACTGCGTAGGGCATAGTGGATGTTTGGTCAGTGGGGAATATTCCCCTCCCCACGCTTGCCTTCTCCCTTTTTCCTGGGAAAACGTGATTTCCTGGGATAAAAAATGACAAAGCAAGAGAAAGGTGATGTAGTCACAGGGCTGCCATCCTCCCAATGCCTATGGCAAGGAGAAGGCTGTCTCCGATCCCAACTGTGCTTGGAGAGGGCACATCACCAGAGAAGCCCACTGGCCCCACCTGATTGCCTCTCCATGGTCTCCATCACCATAGTATTGACTCTTCCTGAGGAAATGACCCCAGAGGCTGCTGGCACAGGCGGAACGGGGCTGAGATAGGCCTGAAGGGACACCTGGGAGCCTATGCAGGGAACTGTCTCCTGGAAAGGGGTGAGACCAGAGACGGCATCCCTGAGGCCCTGTCCAGAAAAGGGGACAGGTTGGTGACCTCCAGCTGGCGGAAATGACCAGCTTATCTGCAGGAACTCAGGCAGAGTGAAGTCCTGGAATCAACCCACAGCTACTCACCCTGCTGGGGAAAGCAAGGTGGTTGGTTTGTTCTTTTGAGCCGCCAAGAAAAAAAAAAAAAGGAGGTTGCATGAAGAAGCTAGGTAGAGTGCATTGATCCATTCTTTCATCATTCAATGATGTGTATTGAGCACCTCTTGCCTCCACATGTGTCTCAGCCCTTCAAGTACTTATTCAGGCCTCACTTCACCAATAGCAGTGTGACCTTGGTCAAGTCACCCAACTTATCTAGACCTCAGTTTCTACAGCTACATAGTGGATTAGAAGACAGCAGCTGGGCTGATAGCAAGCATGTGAGGAATATTGTTTCTTTCTCCCTCATTGTTTCCTCCTTTCCAAATGTCTCCTGAGGGAGAGACGACCTGAACTTGCCAGCACTCATTTGGAATTTTGTGTAGATGTGGGATGTGTTTTAAACTGGGGAAGGGAAATGCTGCCAGAGGCTCATTTTTCTCTCCACTTGTTTTGCTAGCTGTGGCTATTTCAGTTATCTATTGTGGCAAAATGAATCGTCGTCTAAAATGGGTGACCTCAAACAATAATAATCATTGTATTGGGCCGGGAATTGAGCTCAGTGGTTTCGCCGCCTGCTGTGCAAGCGCAAGGACCCGAATTCGATCCCCAGTACCAAGAAAAAAAAAATCATTGTGTTATTAGCTCTCATGGTTCTGTAAGTTAAGTGGGGTTGATGAGGTGGTTCTTGCTCAGGACCTCTTGAGCAGCGGCAATCAGATGTTTTCTGGACCTGGAGTCATTCCAAGGCTTCCTTGCTCATATGACTGACAGTGACGCTGGCTGTTGCCTACGACCATGTCACCCAGACACCTATACCTACACATGACTTTCCCCTGTGGTCTGGGTTTCTTTACAGCATGGCAGCTGGGATCCAGGAATAAGAGTTCTGCAAGAACCAGGTGGAGGCAAAAATGTGACTTCTGTTACACTCACAAGATTGCCTAGATTCAGGTGGAGGAAATGTAGACCACATCTCTTGATGGGAGAATCATCAACATCAGAGTGTAAGAGCACATGGCATGAGCACATTGCAGTCACTGTGGACAATACAGTCAGTCACACTGAGCTTCCAGAAAGAACTTCCAGAGGGAAGGCTGTGGCCTAACTAGTGCATAGAGAAGCACAGATCTCTGGAGATGAGCTTTGGTTATGGGGGTGGAGGTGAAATCTCAGTCACTGCCAAGGTAGTTCTTGAAATTGAGATTCCAGAATTGGATTAGATTCTCCTAAATGGCAATGCGCAGAAAAATCAAGAAAGGGAGGAACAATAAAAATTGACATTGTAGGGATTGGTTAGGTGTAGGAAAGAATATCTAATCTTTCTCTGATGTTCTGGTGTTCTTCCAAGGGACCTGCTTATGTTTTTTGAGGAGGCCCTGGGAGCTCAGGGGATGAGGAACCGTACTTGGGTCAGGGGTCATTGGGCAATCATGCTGGCACCAGATGAGGCTTCAGCCTTTTCCCCATGTCCCTGTTTCACTCCCAAAATGGATAGCCACTCCTAAACATCAGAAGGTGATAGGCTGCCCTCCTCTCTGCTGCACCTAGAACAAGCTTATCTGCAGCATAAACAGATATCATCATGTGTGCCCACCATCCACCCATTCCTAAAAATAAATAAACATGAGAGCGAGTTTGGAATTAATCTTTCCAAAAGTAATTCTCTAGGTGGAAACAGAATGAAATCTATGGAAATATACATGATCATTTTCCAAATGGTAAACAAGAAAAGGAGCTCTGCCTGTTCTACCCTTCAGTGAATGAGGCAGAGATTAATCTATTGAAATCAAGTATATAAATTATACATGGATGGGAACTGGCTCGGGGATATGGTGTCTGATAGGGTGCTGATGGAAATGAAAATGAGGCTCAAAAGATCAATTCTGCTTTTGAATCAGCTCCAAGTCCTGCTGATGGCCCTGGGCCTGTCTGACAGAAAAATACCCTGACTTATCAAATTGGAGAACACCCCATTCCCAGACCGTTGAAACATGCACCTTCAAAGTAATTGCTAATGTTTTAGATGATATTTCTGTGCGTCACCAGGAATAATAAAAAGGCAATAAAAATTTGAAGGCCCATATTTTTGCTTCCTGATGGCTGATGTAAATCAAACCCACCCCTTTAAAGGGATAGATGAGAAGTTTTATGGTGTGGCTGTTGCCTGTCAATGCAAGAGAGGTGGGCCTAAGCCTGGGATAGGTGTCACCCCAGTCTAGCCATTGCTGTGTGACCCTCAGCCTGGCCTTTAACCACCCTGAGTTTGTTGCTTTTCCATCCACTGATCCATTTATTAAGGCCCTCATCCATTCAGTGAGCTGCATGTGTACCTACTATTGACAGGCACTATGCTATGCACATAGGTGGTGTCAATGCAGACATTCCTTGTTTAGCAACTGAGTTCCAGTCATGTGGCTAGGTCATTAAATGAATTGGTCGCTAAATGAGTTATTGCATATAGTTATGTACATTACAATATTCTGAACAAAGAAATGGCCAGAGGAAACTTGATGACTTTGCTTTTATTTGCATAAGTCTTACATGCAGTACTATAATGTATAACAGAACATAAAATGATAGCACTGTACAGTGCAATCAGCAAAAATTACAGTGCTGTATAAATAAAGTATACTGTACAAAAAAGACATTGAGGCTCTATAAACAAGATGTACAGAACTGTATGAAAAAAATAAAGACGAGTTGTAAGTCTTAACAACGGGTCATAAGTCCAAATGGCACACCTGGGTTATAAGTCCAAGGAGTTGTTAAATAAGTGGGCTGTTAAAGGAGAAATATCTGTAAATATAACCAATAAAAAGATATATAGCAAGCATTTATTGTTAATGAGTAAAACAAAACCTAACCAGATAAATTGCAATAGCACCTTATTAGGGTTAAACCAACAGTGGTCAGAGATTTTGAAGATGGATGGGTTTATAAAGGAATAGAGGTTGTTTTGCCTGACAAGAGGATTATTCCCTACAAATGATCATCTAGCTAGAGCTTCACAATATGCCCTCAGAGAGTCTTTAAGATGCCCTCTGCTGAGAAAGTAGCAAGAGGAAATGAGTTTAAATTGCAGCAGAAGCCATTTAGGTGAGGTGAAAAAACTTGACCATGCATGCTGTAGGTGGACTAGGGAGATTGTGGTGGTTGATGTACCTCAGTGAGGTCAGAGACCTTCTCTCTATCCCCAGGGCATTTCACGGGCCTGGCTCATAGAAGGCACTCCACATATTTTTTTTCTAAACAAATGAATAAACCAATGGTCCATTATCTGGTGTTATTTCAGGATAGAACAGATTCCACTCTGCTTGTACTACCAAATCACAGACTTACATAAAACCTAGCCTGGCAAAGACATGCCCCTTCCCAGCTTCTGAAGTTGGTATTTGTACTCATATGAATCAAACAGCTCACTCTTTTTTTAAAAAATGGTGTTATTGAGGATATAATATGCACATAGCAAAGTGCACAAATCTGAAGCAAAGAGCCCAGTGATTTTTTACACAGGCACACATCCATGTAACTACTCTCAGATCAAAATCTAGAAACTTTTTGGCTCACAAAACCTTCCCATGACCTATCCAGTTCCTCAGAGAAAATTACTATTTGGAATTCTTTGCTCTTTCTAAGTACTCCACTGCCATGTTTCCATCCTGTATAAAAAGGGAAAAGTTAATTTATCTTCATCCCAGGAAAACACAATTCACAGATTAATTTTTCCCTTCTGACATTAAAAAAAAAACCTACAGAGAATCATTAGCTATCAGCTCAGGAAGGGGGTTACCCCTTCCAGGTCAAGAGGCCCTCATCTTCCAGGAAGTAAGACTCTTCAACATTAAGTTTTTCCATAGTCCCCACCTAAAAGAGCTGTTGAGATTTTGGTTAAGAAAATAATGGCCAATGGTTACCAAAGACTGGAGAGAGGGCAGGACAGGGAGTTAGTGTTTAATGAGTAGAGAGTTTCAGTCTGGGATGATGAAAAAGTTCTAGAGAAGGCTGGGGATGTAGCTCAGTGGTAGAGTGCTTCCCTACCATGTTTGAGGCCCTGGTTTCCATTCTTGGCACCATGGTAGGGAAAAAGAGTTCTAGAAATGGGTAGTGGTGATGGTTGCCCAACGATGTGAATATATGTCGTGCCACTGAATTGTACACTTAAATGATTAAGATGAGTAAATTTTGTTATATATATTTTACCACAATAAGAAATAAAGTACCACTAAAAAACAATGACTAGCCAGGTGTTGTGGCCCACACTCAGGAGGCTGAGTCAGGAGGATCACCAAGAGTTCAAGGCCAGACTGGACTACATAGTGAGTTCAAGGCCAGCCTGACCTATATAGTGAGATCCTGTCTCAAAAAACAAACAAAAACTCAACAATGACTAACATTCCTATGAATTCAGTTCATGCTTTAAAATAAACATTTACTAGCTGTACTGTAAATAGGGTACTGCATTGTAACCTCCATGTATGTTTATTATTTTCTGTAATATTTAAGAGTTGCTTAAAAGTATAAAAATGTAGTTACTAAAACAGCTAATTCTTTCCCTTAGCCTTTGAAAAAAAAGGGGCTTCAGTTCCTACATGGCTAGAACCATAACAAGCAATGTATCTGTAATTTGTAACATAAATATTGCAATGTTAGTAACAATCTTGCAGCCTTGTTTTTCAAAGTCCACTTTATTTTGATAAGTTCCATATATTGCACTGAGTTTTAGGTATTTTCATTATATGAAATCTACCATGTGTCAGATGATTTACTCTATTTAAGTGTCAAACTCCTAGCCGACCTCTTGTACGTTTTACAGTAATTCAGAATTAGCAAGGAAAATAGTTCAACAGTGTTTAGTTTTATACTGAGATGCTCAGGTTGGAATAAAGTGATAGAAAAAGCAAAAAAAAAATTTACTTTATTAATAAACATCAATTCTATGATTATTTGAAAAATAATAGTACATGGAGTATGGGAGCGATTTTTCTCTTATGCAAAGAATCCTAAATCTTAGCACTGCCTGCAAGGTCCCTATCTCCTCCTAGTGTCTGAGACCCACAGAGAGATGAACTGATTGATCTAACACTGTCACCCCTCAGTTGAAGACACTGTGACCCTTAGAAGGGAGTGACTTGCCCAGGGACGCACAGCTCATTTATAGCAGACCTGCATTCAGTGCTTCTAGTCATTGCTGTTCTCTCTACACGGCCTCTCTGCTGTACCTCCCCATGACCACACACACCCTCTGGAGCCTCCCCAGACACTAAACTGGATGTGGTGGCCAGCGCAGGGTCTCTGTCACTTGCCGGTCTCATCAAGGCAGGAAGTGGGATGTCCAGCCAAGAGAGGGGTCTCCTGATTCCTTTGGAATCGGACCCGGAAGCTCAGTGGGAAAGTGGGGGCGGGTCCAGGCTCATTTGCATCATCCAGGCTGTGTGGTTCCTGTGAACAGGGACAGCTGCACCTGGAGGAGCCCTGTTCTGAGCTGCAGGCTGGGAGCCCAGTTTTAAACTAGGGGTGCTGTCTGAGGCGAGAGTGGGTGCCTTGGCTATTTCGGCAAGAGCTGACAATAGGAATTTTTCTCTCGCACAAGCTGTGCGGAGCATTTTGTGTTGTGGGCTGTCCTGCCCCCGCTTTTCCTTTCCCTGGGCTTGGTGGCTGCTGGTTCTGCTCCCCAACCCCCTCCTTGATACTGCTAACGACATCTAATTAATTCAGCATAATTTGGTTCATTACAAGCCCTTAGGTTGGCAGGGTGCAGAGCAGACCTCCTGGACTTTTTCTAAGGGACAGGGTCTGGGAGGGGAGAGAGAGCAGAGCCCTGCTGTATCTGCTGAGTTGAGCACCAAGGAGCTGCTTGGGAGCCGCTTATGGGGGGGGGGGCTGTGCTCAGCCCACAAAGCAAAGGCTTCATGGCGCCTCCCTTCATGGCCTTCCCTGTTTAAAAATATGATGGAAATGGGGGCCGGACAAGACACCCCAGCAAGAACATCAGGCCATCATTCAAGCCTTCCAATAGACACCAGTCTTGTGGGGCTGGAAAGGCTGGTTCTATACTTAGTAGGATGCCCCTGATGACCTTGAGAGGTCCTGCAGTGGACTGTGAGGCAGGAGGCCCCCTCCATGGCCAGGACCTGGTGAAGTTCAGCAAATAGCTGGCAGGATCTACTCTTTGGGCCTGGTCTTCAGTAGGGAAGGAAATGGTTAAGAGAACCAGGACCTGCCCAGGCAGGGTGGGGTCATGGAGGGATGCTGGCCCATGGCGGTGGCGGGGCGGGGTGGGGGTGCTGGGGCGGGCAGATTGAGGCAAAGGACCAAGGATCAGGCAGGCTGGGATTGGACTCATAGCCTGTATCTCTCCCGCCATGGGACTGTGACCCCTCTCATCTTTATTGATCAGATCTGATATAAAGAGCAAGATAATAATCCCTCCTTGTTCATGGAGAATGGACGGAGAGATGGAGGCTGACAATATGATGGTCATGATGATATGAAGAGCTCCACAGCTAGCCAGCTGGGGTTGTAATCCCGGCTTCACTTCTGTGTGACCTTGGGAAAGTCAGGTCACCTCTCTAATCCTCAGCATCCTCTTTTGTGAAACAGAGATTACAAATCTGCCCATATGTGCCTCAAAGGAGTGTTGTGAAGATTCAATGGACCCTCAGTTGTGTCTCAGAACACAGTAAGTACATGATGTATTTAAGTCACTATTGCTATCAGAGTATAGCGCACAGCATTCTTCCTGGAACATCAAGAAGGCTCTGAAATTATTTTCTTCCCAATGACTTAAATTCCTCAATTATAAAATACGGATATTAGCTGGGGCTGGTGACACATGCCTGTAGTCCCAGCTGCTTGGGAGGCTGAAGCAAGAGGATTGCTTGAGTTCAAGGACAGCCTAGGCAATATAGTAAAACAGAAGAAGGAGGAAGAGGAGGAGGAGGAAGAAGAAGAGGAAGAGGAGGGAGGGAGAGAGAGAGAGAGAGAGAGAGAAAGAGAGAGAGGCTTGTGTTGGTAAGGCTCTTTCAGAAAACCTCTTGTAAGCCTGTCCTCCTGGCCCTAGAAGATGTTCTCTTCCTCCTGAGCTCACAATGCAAAGTACCACCAGGGCCCTTGAACACATGGGTGTCGGTGCATCAGTCTCCTCTCAGGAGCAGGCACGATGAGGGCTGCAGTATCCATGTTCCCATACCTCACCCAGTGGAACACTCAGTGGCAGGGAGCCAGGGTGGGTGTCAGGGCCACGCAGGCTGGATGTGGAGGAGGACAGCTGTCAGAATGAGCAAGAAGATGCCTATGTGGCAGTGAGGAACCTCAGAGCTTCTGCTGCCTGGGCCTTCAGCCTGCCTCTTCCCTGAACCTGAAGTCTCTTAAGTCTTGAGGGATGCAGCAGAGGGAAGGACTGGGATGGAACAAAGGGGAGACCTATCCCTCTGCCCTGTCCCTGATCATCCTCCAACCCTCCTCCCAACCTTGAACACTGGGTTAATCATTGAGTCTGCAACACTAAAATCTCCAGGGACAGTGTTACAAATCTGGGATCCCCAGACCGCACCCCAATTAAATCAGAAATCCCTGGGTGGGGGACCGAGGCATTTGTATTTTCTTTTCAAGTCCTCAAGTGATTTCAGTGTGCAGCCGAGGTTAAAAATATTAGATCATCTAGGGAAAGACACTGTTTCTGAGTCTCAGGAACAACAGAACCGAGTGCTGTGTCTCAGCAGCCCCCTTGACTCAGCCTTCCTACAGTGCTGCCTTAGAGAATCACCAAAATTTACTGACATTCACTAAGTACAAAGGCCCTGGCTGGGTGCTGAGGGGAATCCAGCAATAACCCACAGCAAAGGCCACAGTAACAGCATTTGTGAGGTGCCCATTGTGTGCCAGGCACTTAACAGACATTTGCCAATCATTACGAAACCCCACAAAACTGATAGCTCCCATATTCACCCTCGCAATAACTGAGGCTGCTTCCTGTGGAACTTCTGTAAGTTTGGTTTTGTTTGTCTTGTGGTTAAGGGAACATGTTAGGACCACTCACAGAAAAAGCTAGAAATAGCCTCAACCAAAGATGAGGTGAGTGGTGGATAAACATCCTCATGTTTCACCTCTTGCTGAGGACAGCTGTAAGTTGTATTCTACACCAGTGATCTCCAATTTGGCTGCACATTAGACCATTTGGGAAATATAAGAAAAATCTTGATGTCCAAGCCACATCCCAGTCCAATTAAATCCAAACCTCTGTGGATAGGACTCGGGGATCCATAATTTTAAAGTTCCCAGGTGATTGCAATGTTGATCCAAGCTAGAAAATGGCCTTCTGCACTGTCTCACAAAGTGGCCCAGCAGGATTGAACTCCAGTTACTCAATATGCTAATTTTTAAATAATACCCCTATTTGGGGTTCTTTTCTTTTCCTATCTCACTTCTCCTACTGAAACTTCCTGGAATCACTGCCCAATAAACTTCAGATATCAAATCGTGGCTTTCAGGATCAAAGGAAGTTGAGATCTGCAAAGTCGAAATATCTTGCCAAAAGTCTCACAGGCAGAACATGGCAAAACCAACATTTAATCTCCTGCTCTCCAGGGATCTTGCAGTATAATAAAAGAGATGGATATTCAGAAAACTACGATACCAGAGGAAATGAAAGTTCAAGTAGCTCTTTCAAAAAATGAGGAACATTAAAACAAACTAGCCAGCAATCACACGAGATGGAGAGTCAGGGAAATCTTTGTGGAGTTGGAATCATTTATGCTAGGCAAATGAGGAATTTCTGTAAGTGAAGCGGGCAGGGTCATTACCAGTGTTAGATGAGCAGAGCCCCAGAGACGGAGACAGGGGAGGTTTGGATGAGTGTGGTCAGCTTTGATGGGATGAACTGGGAGTTAGAGAGGCAAGTAGGGGGCTCTGATGGTTCCTGAAGACTAGGAAGTCCCTCTGGCCCCCCAGTCCTCAGGATTCTTCCTTAGCTTCCCAAACTGGATCTCCTTTTAAGGTATGGTAGGGTAAGAATCTTCTCTCTGGACCATTTTACCCAGAATGTGTGGGCAAAGGGGCAAAGCCATATTAGGAACGTGGATAGGAGTGGGAGAAGAAGTAGATCAATGTCAAGTCCTGCTGGTGAACCTGGGCTGCTCATAAAGGACCAAGTGGCAAGGTTAGGCATCTCCCTATGTCTTACTGTACTGGCCCCTTCATGGTCCAAACATCTGAGCCTGCTCCTGCCACAGGACCTTTGCCTCTGCTGTGCCCCTTTTGGAGAGCTCTTCCTCCAGGTCGCAGAATGGTTCCTTTCTCCATCACTCAGAACTCTACTCAAATGTCACTGCTTTGGAGAAGGCCTCCTGGGCTTCCTTCCTTCCCCCCGCCCCCCCGGCCCTTCCCATGAGTCACTCTCACATGGCCTCATTTTCTTACTTTATTGTACACAACACATCTGAAATTCACCTGAGGCCTGTTTCTGTTTCCTTCCTTAGGCTGCCAGTCTCCTTCCAGGCTGTGTGAGTGTGGGAAGAACTCTCTCTTTCGGTTTTGCTCCTAGGACAGTGAATGATTATCTGGATCATCCTGGGGAGCCATGCAGGAGGGGTCTGAGTGAGTGCTGGGAGGTGGAGGGAAGGCAAGCTGGTGTGAGGTGCTCCCTCTGCTTGGGCAGCCAGGCTGGTCTCCACCAGCCGTTCCAAACAGTGACCAATCAATACCAATAGAGGAGCTAAATCAGGTTAACACCCACCTCACTGGGCTGGTGTCATGCCATAAATGGCTTCACAGCAGCCCAAGGTCAAGGGTACAGCTCTCACCTTATTCCCATCCCCCTCAGCCCACAAGAAACCCATCCTTCCCTCAAATGTGTGCACCTGGACTGCTGTTCTTCTGGCCTGCCTCCCTCTCCTCCCATGAGCTATAATGTCCTTTTGTTCTGCATTTTATTTCTGTGCCCAAGGTCTGAGGTGATCACGCACATGCTGACATTTAAAGACTCAGCTGAGAAATCAATCAGTATGGTCTGTCCTTCAGCGCCTAGGGAAGCTACGTGGGAGCCAGGCCTCATGTGGCTCACACCCTATTGATCCGCAATGGCAGCTGTGGGCTGCTGCAAGTACACGTGAAACCTGACTTGGAAGAACAGGAAGCATGGTAGCAGTGGTCAGGAGTCAGAGTGCCTGGACTTGGGTCCCAGCCTCTGTCGTTTGCTGGCTGTGTGACCTGGGCCACTTGCTCAATCTCTCTGAATTTCCCTAAATGGAGATCTACACCATACAATTACAGTGCTTAAAAAAAATAACCATAAAGCATAGAAAATGATGTCTGCTACGTAGTGCTCTGTTCTTGTTAGCTATTGCTGTGGTCTTTAGATTGGGGGCAGAATCAGTGTCCATCTCCCGAGATTGTTATAGGGATGAATAATTAATTCCTTTAGCATGCTGTAAATGCTCGGTAGCTATTAGCTCAACCCCAACACAGAAGGAGACATCCTGTAGAGGATATAAGCCAAGGATAAAGATCCCCTGAAATAACTATAATCACTAGGGTAAGAAGGGGATCTGATTTAATAATTCACATACTCCCTAACTTCTCGGGGAGATAGGTGGCCCTCCAGAATGAGGGGGTTGCTGTGGGGCTGCTGGGACTCTGGCAGTAGCAGCTGCTTTGTCCCCAGGAGCATGTCCAGTCTGTGGTGAGACAGAGGACCACTGGGCTGAAGGGTCACAGGTCCTCATGTGACTCCCGAGCCTGATTAGAGACTGTGGGAGGTGGAAATCTGACCCAAGGAGCTCTGGGCTCTGGTCTCAGCTACAATGTCTTTTTATATCTATCCCGTGTCCGGGGCCAGGAGCTGATCATATGCCTGTTTGGATTGAGGGCAAAGGGGACAGAGGGCCAGGAAGGAGAGGATTAGGAATTACTCAAGTCCCATAAACATGACCAGAGACACCCCCTGGGATGGAATGTGAAAAGTGTGCTAAGTGCCTGGGGAGATACCACCTGCCTTGGCAGGAGGAAGGAGGGGAGCCCGAAGTGACTCAGCTTTGGGCTGGGAGTTGTACATGCACTTGGTGCAGAAGTGATGTGTCTCAAGTCTGAAGCCTCACAGCTAACAAAAGAAACAGCTGGGATTCGGGCCTAGGTTTGTGGATTTCAGTTGTGTTTCCTTGTTGATGGTACTGATTGATAACCCTGATGGACCAGAGACAGAACAGGGTTTACTCAGCCTCTACCAGGGGAAGTTTCCCTGTGCTGAGGAGATGCCAATATTCAGGTTACTAGAGAGGAGAATTCTGTGGTGGGACAGGGTTAGTGTGGCCTTAACAGTGTGGGCAGTGCCACAAGAGGCTCTGTTCCTGAGGCCTGCATACTTTGCTCATCTTCAGATTACAATTTCCTTTCCAGGGAACTTGTCAGCCAAATGTCTTCATGAATGACAGATTTTGGATCATGTGGCAATCCTGGATAGATAAAAGAGTATAAACTTTAGAGTCAGTCTGGTGTCCACACTCATTAGCCACCAAGTTCTTTAATCACTCTAAGCTTCAATTTCCTTCCTCTTCTGTAAGATGGAGTTCACGGAGACCCACCCTGAGGGAGCTATTGCAATACAGGCCTACCCCAGTGCCTGGCTCATAGTAGGGGCGCAATAGCTGGTAGATATTTTAAAACACACTGATGTTCTAATTTGTCAATCAGTCTTTCTTTTTTTCTTTTTCTTTTTTGTTTTTGGTACTGGGGATTGAACTCAGGACCTTGCGCTTGCGAGGCAGGTGGCGGCACCTCTGAGCTAAATCTCCAGCCCTGTCAATCAGTCTTTTATGAGTTGGTGTCTCAGTCATTGGGTGATAAGAGTCAAGGTGAGAGTTCCATCAGGTTCTAGAGATCTGGACTCAAAATGCTGAACTTTATTAATGCCTTAGGAACAGCCAGGTGGGGCCTTAGAGGAGTGTGGGCCTCCCGGACCATGGTAGTCGGGGCTCCTCAAGGCTGATGGTTACCTGATGGGGTAGAATATGCCTGAAATAGTTGATGAGGGCAGAGGAGTAGTTGAAGACCAGAACTGGTGGCCAAGGAACTTCTGATTGCCTGGCTTTGGAAGACCCCAGAGAGCCAACCAGACCAAAGGCAGGTGGCCTGGGCACTCAAGAATGCAGGAAACCACAGGCTGTCCCCGGCAGCTCCATCCCACCAACCCTCAGCATATTCGGAAGCCCTGGGGAGCTTTGCATGAACAGGATGCTGGGCTCATCCATAAAACTTCTGATTGAGTAGATCTGAGTTGAAACCTACAAAACTATATGTTTAAAACATTCTCCATGGCAAAATGTATATGCTATTAATTTATATCTGTAAAGTATAAATATGTTTATAGGCTCAAAATATCTCTGAAAGGCTACAAGAAAAATTCTAGCAATTGCCCATGGGGATAACTGAGGGTCAGGTAAGAAGGGAGACTTATTTTTCATTTTGACCCATCTGCGGGGTTGGAATTTTCTTTATTATCATGTGTATGTATTGAAATAATATGTTAACAAAAATTGTTAAATAGTTGAGGAGGGCAGGAATGTAGCTCAGTGGCACTACGCCTGCCTCATGGGTGCAAGGTCCTGAGTTTGATCCCTGGTACCAAAAACAAAAGAAGCTTCTTAAAATAGTTGAGGTAGTGGTTTCACTGCCTGCTACACAAGCGTAAGGACCGGAATTTGATCCCCGGTACCAAAAAAAAAAAAAAAAAAATAGTTGAGGTAAAATTCACATGAAATAAAATTAACCAGTTTAAAGTGAACAATTTAATGCCATGCAGCACATACATAATGCTGTGCAACTACCACTTCTATTCAGTCCCCAAATCATTTAAAAAAAAAACCCCTTACCCGTGAAGCAATTTCTCTCCTCTACTCCCTCCTTCCAGCTCCTGGCAACCATCCATCTTCATTCTGTATCTTTGGATTTACCTCTTCCCGTATAAATAGATCATATCATATGTGACCTTTGTGTCTGGCTCCTCTCACTTAGCATAATGTTGAGGTTTGTTACGGTCTGGATATGAAATGTCCCTGCAGCGTCTCACATGTTTGGAAGATGATGGGGGTGCTCTTCTCAGTGCATTGTTTGATGGATGGGTTCATAGCTGATATGCTGTTAGGAGGTGGGGCCTGCTTGGAGGAGGCGGGTCACTGGGGGTGTCACCTAGAAGAGTACATCTCCCTCCCTGGCTTCTCCCTTCTCTCTGCTTCCTGGCCAGCACGATGTGAGCAGGTTTCTCTGCCTGGCCCTTCCACCATATTGTTCCTGCCTTGCAGCAAGCTGACTCTGCAAAGACTAACTTCTGAAACTGTAAGCCAAATAAAACTCTTCTCCTTTAAGTTGTGGGTGTTGGTATTCTGTCTAAGTAACAAGAAAAGTGACTAAGACAGGGTTCATCCATGATGTAGCATGTGTCAATATGTTGTTCCTTTTTGTGGCTGAGTAATATTCCATAGAATATTACTGTACCACAATTGTTTATTCATTCTTGACAGAAATTCATGTGTTGATGGAAATTTTGGTGTTTCCTCCTTTTGGTTCCTGGATGGCACTGTCATATCTATGCTTGGACTGGTTTGAGTATCAATTTTCAATTCTTTGGGTATATACCTAGTAGTGGAACTACTGTATCATATGATGTTTCTGTATTTAACTTTTTGAAGAACCACTTGTTTTTCACAGCAGTGGAACCATTTTATATTCAACTAATACAATTTCAAAGGAATTGTGTACAACAACAGGGAAAAATAAGCTCTTAAGCTTGTGTTTTCTGAATTGGAAAACTCCTGGTAATTTCTCTAAAATCTAAGTGAGTTCTTGGTGCACTGTCTGCCTGGCACTCTGCTGTATGCTGGCACAAAGAGCACGAGGTGGTGCCGGGGGGTGAGGGGGCTGGCTGCCCACGCTCCCCCTGCCTATGTCTCCCTTGCCCTTCATGTACACAGTTGCTTGTAACTTATTGTTACTGACTTTGAATGGAAGCTTTCAGCTGCTCCATTCTTCCTCTGTTCGTTGAAGGCCTGTCAATGGGATGGGAATTACAACCCTGGCTGCTGTTATCTGTATCTGTCGTCTGGCTGGCTGATATGTTACTGGCTGCACTTCCCAGGGAATTAATCCCCTAAGTGTGGACTACAAATGATGAAAACCTGGCACATAAATAAGGAGGCAGGCAGTGCTCCACTGAAAACCTTGGGAAGTGATCGTCTGGTCCCTGAACATCATACTCATAGCCCGTAAACTCTAGGGCTATCCACCCACAGGGAAACAGCCAGACTTTTCATTCATTCCTTCATTCCTTCATTCATGTATTCATTTGGCAAAAATGGATGCATTATATGGAATGGAGAACCTATTCTATGTGGTAATGTTCTAGATAATTCTACATGAATTAAATCAGATTTGTAATAGTTCTGTAATAGGAAGATATTATTGTCTTCAGTTCAAAATGAGAAAAAGGAGATTCAGAGAAATGAAGAAATTTCCCCAAAGTCACACAGCTAGTAAGGAGTAGGACGAAGACTTGAACCTGAATTCCTAGGGCTTAGAACCTGAATTCCTAGGGGTCCCTTCCTTTCTTCTCTACTTATTTACAACATGTCCTCTGTTCCAAGCACCCTCAGTAGGCACCAAGGATATCACAGTGAACAAGACAGCAGGTACAAGCTCTTTCTTGTTGCACTTCCACTCAGTTCTGTGGCTCCTGGGCATCATCTCAAACTGTTCAATTTCTTCTTAAATGTTCTCTTTCATATAATGAACAAATGCAGCACAGATCAAAGAGCTGTGACATTGAAGATGAATTAAATTTAGGCCCTGGGTTCAGGCCTCCTTGGATATAGACTTAAAATCTCATATTTCCAAAATGTGATGAACAAATGTCACTATGCCCCTTCCCTTCTCCAACACCTCCCACAGCCCCAGACCCTGCACACGTTTCTGTAACATGAGAAATGCTCAGGACCCAAGTGGAGCTCTCCATGTGAGCTGACCCAGGCAGATAGGTTGGGAAGATTGTTTTCAGAAGTGCCTTTTCTGTGTGTAATGTGAAATTCATGGATAGAGTGGCATCGGTCCATGGAAACATGTCTTCTGAGAAGCAAAGCAAAGTCCTCAAGATCTTAAGATGGAAAAGCCAGCTTTCCTTGAAAGAGGGCCTCAAGACAGGCATACACTAAATCCATGTGTGTACAGCACCCAGGTCCTCTGCTTGTTGTTGGTGCTTCTGGTTTTGCATATTCAGGTAAGTTTGTGCTTCTATTATACAAGTAGACATACACCAAGGTAGCAATGTTGTTTTAGTTGGAAGTATTTATCCTAATAGCTTTATAAATCACATGAGGATTGTATTTATAGCATTATTAAGAATCTGAAGGGGTCAGTTGAATGTTTGTTAGACTTTGCTGCTGGTTTATGGGAGATAATATATATATACTATCAAAGGCAGCATATTATAGATATAGATATATGCCATCAAAGGTATCTCTTTGCTGGGGATTTAGCTCAGTGGTGCCGCCACCTGCCTTGCAAGTGGAAGGTCCTGAGTTCAATCCCCTATACCAAAAAAAACCCAAACCAATAAATGAAGAGTTGGAGACAGTGAATAAATAGGGAGGCTTTACCAGCACCCTTGCATTCTGCCAATCTCCTCTTGTGGACTAAACAGTTTAAGATTTGCAGTCTAAAGTTTTGCAATCTAGACCAGTATAGCATCCAGCTGAGGGACCTTGGACAAACGAATTAAACTTTCGAGGCCTGTTTTCTCAACTGTTTAAAAAAATGAGGATGATGGCAACTCTATCTTACCTATGAAATGGAATGTCATGAGAGTGCAGCTGGACCCAGCTAGCAAACTACATGGCTTTGTAGTCCCTTTCCCACTTTCAAGCCTCCTACAAAATTTGAGGCCAAGACAACAAGGGGCCTCTGAAGGGAGGTGTCTTGGTTTCCTATGGCTGCCATAACAAATCACCACAAACAAGAGGGCTTAAAGCAATAGAAATTAATTCATAGTTTTGGATGTTAGAAGCCCAACGTTAAGGTGTTTGCAAGGTTTGTCCCTTCTGGATCCTCTATGGAACAATCCTTTCCATGTCTCTTTCGTAGCTTCTGCGACTCCAGCAACCTCTCGTGTTCCTTGGCTTGCAGAAGCATCCTTCCGATCTCTACTTCTGAGTTTTCCTTGTTTCTTTGTCTCCAATCTCTCTCTCCTTTCTCTTATAAGGACACTAGTCATGAGGCTTAGGGTCCACCCTAAATCCAGCATGATGTCATCTTGAAAGTCTTACCTTAATCATATCTGCAAAGACTGTTTCCAAAAAAAGTCATATTCAAAGGTACCAGGGAAAAGGGTTTGGACATATCTTCTTAGGGGAAACAATTCCACTTGCCACAGGAAGGAAAAATTAAATCCTCTTCAAGGGAAGTAGCCAAAGCTAATGAGAAAGATGAGGCTGTGGATCAGCTTGGTAAGGATGGGAGGTAAAGGATGTGGGTGAGGGTGGGAGACTGGCTTTTATGTGGGGCTATCTGTGGGGTATGTGTGAGCAGAGCTAGCACTTCCAAAATGTCAAACTGAATTAAATACCACTTGTCTCATGCCGGAATAAGAGTCAAGAATTTGGAACCTATGGATATTAGTTGCTTTCTTAGAGACATTGTGCAAACCTAGGGTGGATGACTTTGGGAAATCACTTAATGCTCAACTTGGATTAATGTGTTAGTCATCTTTCCATTACTGTAACAAATACCTGAGATATTCAGTTTATAAAGAGAAAAGATTTATTTTGGCTCATAGTTTTAGAGTTTCAGTCCATGGTTGGTTGGCCCTGTTACTTTTGGGCCTATGGCAAGGCAGCTGCTCATGGCAGGGAGTATGGTGGACCAAGCTGTTCATTTCATGTCAGCTGGGAAGAAAAGAGAGAGAGCAGAAGAGGAAGGGGTGGGATCCCACAATCACTTTCAAGGGCACAACCCGCAATGATCTGAGACCTCCCATAGACCCCATCCCTTAGAATTTCCACCACCGGACAATAGCTCCAGGAAGGGGACTAAGTTTTTAACGCCAAGCCTCTGAGAGACATTTAAGATCCAAACTTAGCATTTGGGTTCTCTAAAAGCAAAGCGAGAGCCAAGATTCCAAGGCACTTGACTTATGGAAGGAGTGCTCTTGGGAGAGAAGAGGGTTAGGGAAGTAAGGATGCAATCCCAGCTAGAATTGAACTTTTCCTGACCCCACAGGCAGCCCAAGTGGGTGAATTGCACTATAGAGAATTGTACCTCCTCAAAGTAGAGGCCCACCCTGCCTGTTGTCATGAGGGCTACAATAGTGGGGTGGGGGAACAAAGTGTAATTTGCTAAGAAAGGACCACTCCCTCTCACCCCAGGGCTATTCCTTGGAAAGAGGGGCGGCTGTGAGTCAACAGCAGCCACATTCACAATAGCTAGGGGACAGATGAACCTCCCCAGGACAGGGGACTAACAGTGTCTACTATATGTTGTGTTCTTTAATTTCCTCATCTAGAAAATGGAGTAAATGGTACAACTATCTGTTGGGAATGTTATAAAGTTTAGGTCACTACATGTGAAACTTGACTCATATACATGTTCAGTTATTGTTGCATAACAAACCCCCCACAGTTTAGCAGCTGAAAGCAACAACATTTATTAGCTAATACAGTATCTGCAGGTTAGGAAAGGCTAGGAGTTAGGTGCAGCTTAGGTGGGTGGTTCTGATTCACAGCCTCTTATGTGGTTTTAATCACATGTTGCAGTCATCTAAAGATGTGGCTGGGGCTGGAGGGTCTGCTTCCAAGATGGCATACCCACACAGTTGCTGGCAGGAAGCCTCCGTTCCTTACTACGTGATCATCTCCATAGGCTGCTTGTATGTCTTCATGGCATGGAGACTCCCACAGTGAACAATCCAAGAGAGAAAAGTTCGAAGAACCTGCAAAGACTTACGACCCTGTCTTAGGAATCACACATTGTCAGATCTACCATATTCTGTCAAAAGCAAGTCACTAAGTCCAACTAAGTCCCATAGTCAGGGAAAGGGGAATGAAATTTTGCCTCTTGAAGGAAGGAGTATCAAATAACCTGCGAAATTTTGAATCCAACTTGTTGTTACTAATTTCTGTAGCAAGCTTGGAAATTGCCCTCCAAGGGAAATTTGTGTTTGAAACACGAACACACGATGTACAAGGCATGAATCTCAAATGATGATGGATCATTTAGGCATTCAAGTCGAGTAGATTCCTTTGAAAGAGTGAGAGACTTCAAGGCCCATGAAGAAACAGCATATCTTTCATTTGCACACCAGCATGCCACCCTGTCCCAGGAAAATTCTACTTCTCTTGGTCTGCTAGTGAAGTCCAAGAATCTGCATTTAATGTGTGGCCAGGTTTGGGATACCTCCTGATTCTGTTTTGAGTGATTTTCTAGCTTCCCAGCTTCCTCACCAATTCTGGTGCTCTTCATCCTGCATTCCTGATGTGCTGGGCCTTGGTTTTCAGCTTTACTTACTTTCTCCTCTAGCTCCAAGTTGTAGCTTCTCAGATCTTAGCTGAACCAGCTCTCATCACCCGACGGCTACAGAGCCTTCCTATCCTCTCTCCACATATTCCCAACATCCTTATTTTGCCACTGAATTTATTGGCTAGATCTTCACCACCAGATCAAAACAGAGGATGGAAACAATTACTCAGATAATTCAAACACTCATTCAAGCAGAAATGATTTTTCTCCCTTGAATAATTCAGATAATTGTTTTAATTCTTTGGTTCACTTTGTCTCTGAAGCCCTGACCTCTTCATTCTATGACTCTAGTTAAAATTTGGTCCCAGTGATAAATATTTCTTATCTAAGTGTCTCCTCTGCTGTTCCACAGATTTTTTTTTTCACAGATTATTTTGGGGGAAGAAGATCTGTAGGTAAACTAGAATTAACTTCAATCCTGAGCAATATGAGAATCAAAATAAAGCTGTCATGGCAGACATGCTATCTACATTCCACTTTCTGGAAGGGACTCACTCTATTTCACTTCTCCCAACCCCCAACACACACAGCAGCAAGGAGCAAATTGCCATTTATTAAACTCTAATTATTGCTCTCATTTTTCAATACCATTCTCTGTGTATGTGCCTTGCACACAAGTCTGCACTCCACTGCCATGAAATTAGCAATACATCTCGTTAGCATAGCATCCATATTTATAGGCAGAATTGAGAGGTACTGGAGTGACATGGTGCAAAGTCGAATGCCCTTAATAGAAGGTTAAGGACATGTCCTTATTCTGGAGTGATCCAGTCACACAGCAGATGTGGGAGATTTGTGGGGCCTTAATAAAGAGGTTGTTTTGAGACAGTTTCAAGCCTTTCATAGGAGTCTATGCAAGTTCAAGCAAAAAAACAGTTCACTTTGTGGAAAAGCACATGATTTTTTAAAAATCTGGGTGCTCCAAAGACTAGGAGGCTCGTGGAGGATGACAGTGTCATGCTCTACTTGAAACTGCTTCAGAACCACTGTCAAGCTAGGTGTGGTGGCACATACCTGTAATCTCAGCACTCAGGGAGGCTGAGGTAGGAAGATTGCAAGTTACTGGCCAGCTTTGACTATACAGAAAGTTCCAGGCTGGTCTAGATTGTAGAGGAGACCCTGTCTCAAAAACCCACGTTCAGAAACTATTATAAATTTTGTTTGAATTGGCTGGGTTTGTACTACTCCCGTGGACCTGAGGCCGGACATCCTCCTGAGCAACAAAAGTTTTACATGAAATTCTTCTGTAATTATGTCCTATACTAGGTAATCCTTAAGAGGTTGAGAACATAATACATGGTGGCTGAGTCCTGTATCTTATTGGTAGGAGAAAGTTGACTGTGTAGTTGGTACCTCATCAGCCAGGGTTCATGGATACGACATATCCAGTGGCCCAACAAATGTTGTGTGTAACTACAAAGACCACATCTATTCCAATAATAATGAGCCCTCTCCCTGGAAGTCCAAAGTAGACTTCTTTATTTCTGGTTTCCCAGTGCAAAAGCCTAACTTGTGAGAAGCATGCAGATTCTCAGTCACTGTCTTATAACCAAATGCTGCCCAGAGAGACACAAAGTGACCTGCCTATTCCGCTTCTTCTCCAGTTCTATGGTACTTGTCAAGTGGTCCTCCCATCTGAGGAATCTGAATAAGCTGCCTCTGCCCTTCCTGGCCCTGGTAAAGCTCAGGAGGCCCTGAGGTCCTGATAAGGCCCGAATCTTCCCCGACTTCCTGTTTCTTATCTTAACTCACTAGATTCAGAATCTGGGTTTGGAAGGAACAGAAGGAAGAACCTGGCCTCTTGTCTGCATTTTGCAGACAGGTCTGGGTGCTGAGGCAGGGGTGGGAGGTGGGAGCTCTCTCTCCCCCTTTGCAGACACCTGGTGCCCTTTCACCTATTGTTCAGCTTGGGCTGGCAGCTCCCTGCAGCATAATCACCCTCAGCTCATTAACAAGCTGTGCTCATTTGCATGTCTAAATATCCCTGTGCAGAGAAAACAGACTATTACATCTCCCCCTTATGTATATACAGGAAAAGGGCTGGGAGGAGACAGACAGGAAAGACAGATCATACACCCCTTCCTCTGTCCCTCACAGTCACCTGTTGGCCAGATTCATTTGGTTTGTTTTAAACCAGTCCTTTCTTTCCTCGCAGACAGAGCATTGATAAACTTTGTCTTGCAATTATCACCTCCTTTCTTTTCATTTGGAAAAACTGAGATTTTCCCCTGTTTTCACCTCTCTTCTTTTCACCTCTTTTCTAGCTCCATCAGGGTTCTATAAACTGTACAACCTTGAGGAGGATAACCTCAAAAACAGAAACAAAATCCTACCAAAAATCCATAGCCTTCTACATGCATCAGCTTTATGCAAATGTATCAACACACCCACCCTCATTCAACATGCTTAGAAACAGGAACTGTCTATCTATAGATCAGCCTGATTACAGTTCATTTTTATACAGCTTGAAAAGCGTGAAAAGTCACAGGCTGGGATAAACTAGCCCTAAATCATCATACAGATGATCATGGCACATGTAACTCACTTATTCCAGGGGCTCTTCGATGGGCCCCCAGGACTCAACACTATGGGTATCTTGTCAATTTATAAGAAAAACTGCTGCTGTAATGGTACATTCTGGGCTGCACCATGTTAAATCACAGGTAGACATTGAGGGGCGGGGCTGGCGGGTTAGATGTTCATTTCTGCCCAGCTGCCAGCTTCCCGGGAAAAGAGCTCTAAAACAGTGTCTCAGGGGCAGGAGGACCAGCCCTGCGAGACAGAGTGGCTTCATGAAAGGTTCCACAGTGAGGCGGCTTGCTCCAGCTTTGCCATAGCACTCACTCAGCAAACATCAAATGGGCCTCTGTTGTGTGCACAAGATCCACTAGTTCTGGACACACTTATTGAATAGCATTTATAAGAGCTTGCTAGGTACCAGTCACTGTTCTAACTGCTAACTTATGTAATCTTCATCATTACCCTCTGAGGCAGGTACGATCACCACCTTCCCTTTACAGAGGAGGAAACTGAGGCACAGAGAAGTTAAGTAACTTGCCCAAGGTAATGTAGTTTATACAACCCTGAGGAAGTCAGAATTCTAACCCAAGCAGTCTGTCTCCCCTCTGTGCTCTCAACCACTCTGAGCCACTTGCCATGTCGCTAGAACAATGACAAAATGTAGTGTTGACTCTGCTGCTTGCCGCTCTAGCATCCGTTCACCCTCCTCTTCTGTAGCAACCCTAATTTTTTTGAGGAATTTATTTCTCCTGTAGGTGGTCGGGGTGGGTTTGGCCCTATTCTCAGCCCCCAGAGTGGGTCCTCATTGGTTTAGGCCAATCCCATCACTGGCCACCCAGACTGGTTGGGGATGGGCATATGGTCACAGAGAGTCCTAGGGATTCTGAGGGAGCTCCTTGGTGGCAGCAGCTCTGCCACATGCCAGTGTGATGTGAGGCAGAGAAGCTGCTGGGTTGGGGGAAGTAAGAGTGTAATGAGACCATGGAGCTTGAAAAGGAGTATGCAGGAGACTGTGCAGGAAGACAGACAAATCAAGTCCTTGGTGAGGCTCTTCAAGCTGCTGGATCAAGCTTCGCCTGAAGATAATACCAATTCCAAACTTTCCAACTGTTTCACACATGGACTCAATAAATAGATGTTGAATACATGAGCTAATAAAGTCCCTTTATTGTTTAATTCAGTTTAAATAGAGTTTCTATCATTGGAAAAATGAAAGATTACACACACACACACATATATGCATCAGTGATTAACATGAAATGAATGTGCACATAGCACACACTGACAGAAATTAGTCTTGTTAAAACAATATCTCATAAGAAAGGAGGTGGGTTTTGCCTTCTTTAACTACAAGCATCTTCACTCTGGCAGGCACAGTTCCCTAGGCCTGGGTGTCTATTTATAACAGTAGGTTTCTTGAATTTGGGGACTTTTTGAAAGTGACAAAAAGATTTGTTAAGGGTAAGAGAGCCCACACTCTGAAATGAGACCGAGATGTAGAGTGTGATACATATTTATAGGCTTTGAATTACCAAGCCCTGCAGCGGTTCTGTAGGAGGTCCCTGAGGGCTCCCTAAGGAACGGCAGTCCTTGAGGCCTGGGATGGCTGAGGGACAGCTCTCTGTTGGCCAGGATTTGCTTTCTGGGTCCCCACTGGCTTTCCAGAGCCTTCAGAGCTCAGGACCTTCATGACTAAAGGCAGGTATTTTGGCTATTAGCTCAATGTTCAGACTTTAAAAAACTGGGTTGTCACCAGTCCCTGTCTACAGACGGCTGTTTTTCTCTCTGCGAGAGACTTCCCAGCTGCTGCCCCCAACCCAAGGGCTCTGTTTGCCTTTATTCTCACTGTAGCCCAGCAGGAGGCATGTTTTGCACTCCTGTCCCTTTCCAGAGCCATTCTTTGTTAGTGTCCAGCTTGAAAATGGACCCTTGCTAGTGTAGAATCAAGGAGGTGAACCCATCCTTTCCAAAATCTGAAGTCCATGCCCCCTGTCTAAACCAACAGAAGTGATCTTCTGTGTTTGATTCTTCCGACTCACCATCCTGACCACTTTCCAGATCTTCAGTGTTTTTTCCTCTTGCTTCTTCTCTGTACTCTGACTCCCCTTGTTTTCCAAATGTGTGTTTAATCTGCTTGCACATGTAGTTTGCCAGTTTCTCTTTCTGATTTCTGTGTGTGTGTGTGTGTGTGTGTCTGTATGCACATGCATGTGTATGTGCACTTGTCAGTGAATCACCATGGAGTGAGTAAGGGTGGGTCTTGGGTATTCTAAGATATATAAGCTACACAAGAAGCCTGTATATGGGTGTGTTAAGGAGCTAGCATAATGGCACCCAGTCCAAGCTGGCCAGCACTCTCCTTCCTCCTTGTAATATGGGTCTGAAAAAGGGCAAAGTTCTGTTTTAAAATTTACTGTTTGTGGGCTGGGGATTTAGCTCAGTGTTTCCGGCCCCTGCCTCGAAAGCACAAGGTCCTGAGTTCGATCCCTGGTACCCAAAATAAAAAATTTAGTGTTTGTGGGATATTTCCTCCACCTGGTGATGCTGCAGTGTTTCTGGGCTGTGCATCAGTGTGTCCCCACGTTCTTCTCTTGCCTGTATCTGCACTTTCAGACTCTCCTCCCCTGTACCCAGCTCGGCCCCTGCTCTTTGTCTCCCTGGAGGACTCGATCCGAGTGCTGCTGCTGTTTCTCTCCTCCATGACCAGGATTGTTGGAGAAAATCACAAAATGACCAGAATGGCCCCTTCGTGGTCCCCGGCTCAGCCCAGCCCTGGGTGTCATTCCTCACTGATCAAAGAAGAAAGTGTCAACACTTGTCTCAAGGTCCCCACTCCCTCTTGTCCTCTTCCTTTCACCTGGGGATTCTGCTTTTCTTCCTAAAAAAATTGAGGCCCTCAAAGGTAAGAGACTCCAGCTTTGCCTGATCCACCCCATCGTTATCTCCTTTCCTCAAGAAAGAACAGGTATCTTTCCTCCTGTTCATCACTCTTTTAAACTTCCTCCTTTCTTTCCCTTTCCAGCTCCTCAGCAGCAGTCTTTGCACTCATTCCCTCTTCTAACTTCCTATTCACTCTTAAACTCAGTGAAATCTGATTCCAGCCCCAACTCTACTGAGTTGCTCTCATTGATGTGACCCCCTTAAGTGACTGGATCCTCCCACTAAACCTTGACATTGTTGATTCCTCTTTAACATCCTCTTCCATGAAAGCACACATTCTATGAAAGCACAGGATTCTTTTGGTCCCAAGTGACAGAAATCCAACTTAGGCTGAGTTGGTAAGAGCTGGAATGAAGGAGCTCGTGTGGAAAGCCCTTGGAAAGCAGAAATATGGGTGGAGCTCAGGAGTGGCTGAACAGAGACCATGGTGGCAAGATTCTGGAAGTCTACTGCTTCTCCTTTCCAGTTATGGCTTCATTCTCTCAGATCAGTCTCTGTATGTGATAAGAAATATGGCTATCAATGGCTCCTGACCTCAAACATCATAGAAAATCTGAGAACTTCTTTCACTGACCCCAAGGTTAAAGTCTCAAAGAGAGGCTCTGATTGGCCTATCATGGGTCAGGTGCCCATTCCTGGACCAATCACTATATTTGGTTGACCACAATTAATTGTAGTCTGGAAGGCAGGGCTTATAAGAACACAACAGTTCCCAACTGAATCATCTAGTTAGAAGAATTATTTCCAGAAAAATAATACTCATGGACAGGTAAAACAATAGGTATTTGTTATCTTAACAATTCCTTTTTGTTCTCTTTCTAATTTTTGTTCATTTATTTTGTTTTGTAACTCACTATGTAGCCCAGGCTGGTCCTGAACCTGCAGTGATTCTCCTGCCTCAGCCTCCTGAGTGGTGGGATTACGGGTGTGGGATACCACACCTGGCTCCTTTCCAATTTTTTTATAGCCACCTCTTAAATCCTAGTATTTACCAGATATGTTAGTTGGAATTAAATATAGCAGAAAGTAATGAAATAAAACACTGTTGACTTGGGAATGACAGAGATTAACACCTATATAAATGTCTAGATACTGGCACTCACTACTTAAGAAAATTTTCACAATCATAGGCCTCTTTCAATGAACTGCCATACACTTTCTCAGAAATGGTCCTCACCCTTGTAATTCAAGGCAGCCTCTAAATGCCAGAGGGAAAGATGGAGGAAAGATGGAGGAAAAAGTAAATATAGAGCATGAATCATCTTTGATGGGAATTCTCAGGAAGCTGATACCTGACACTCTTTTAGCCAGAACATGGTCACATCTGGGTGCAAGGGAACTGGGAAATGTACTCTTTCTTCTGGAAGACCATGTGCTCAGTTAAAAGTTCTATTACTATGAGAGAGGGAAAACAAGGTTATAGGTTTTTGTGGAGGAAACCAGGGTTCCATCCTAGGCCCACTGGTTCTTATTTAGTGTGTTCCTCCTGGTTGACCTCATTCAAATTCAGGGTTACAGTTTCTACCTACATGTTAATGACTTCTGACTGCCTCTCTCGAGCCTGTATAGCTCCTTGAACTTCAGATTCATTTATCCAACTGCTTAATGGACAGCAGGATATTCTCAGGCACGTTGAATTTAGAATGAATTAAATTGATCTCCCACCAAACTTAAGTCCTTCAGTTTAAAACAGGGGATCACCATTAAGCCTAGATAATGGATCATTTCAATATGTTCTGTAGGAAGGGATTATGATAGTTACACTAAAGAGAATTGGTATGTCAGATTGGGCCAGACCTGGGCTCAAACCTGGTTCTGCTTCTCCTTGACTATGAGAATTTAGGTGAATTTCTGTATTAGTTTGCTATGGCTTATATATGGAATCCCTACAAAGCCTCATGAGCACATAGGTGTAGCTTTTGGGAGGTGGCTGGATCATGAGTGTGTGATACTGAGTATATGATAACTGGATTAGCTTATCATAGCACCAATTGGCTTAGCATAGTTCTGGATCTGGATAGTGGGAAAACCCACCCTGGATGCGGGAAGCATCATCCAATAGTCTTATAGCCTGAGTGAAATAAAAAGGAAAAGGAAGGCTCACTGCTTTTTTCTGCCTGCTCTGCCATGGACTGTTTCTCCTCTGTGTTGCTTCTGGCAGACTACCTTGCCTTGGAGCCAGCCAACTATCAACTGAAACCCCTACAAACTAAACTGAAATAAACCTTTCCTCCTTTAAATTTTGGTTGTCAGGGCCGGGGATTTAGCTTAGTGGTTCCACTGCCTGCCTCACAAATGCAAGGTCCCAAGTTTGATCCCCGGTACAAAAAAAAAAATTGGGGGTGTCAGGTATTTTGTCCCAGGAATGAGAAAAGTAACTAAGACAAAGTTTTCTAGGGCTTCCATCACAAAGTTCCACAAACTAACTGGTTTAAGCAGACATTTCTGGTCTTATAGTTCTAAAGGCTAGAAGTCCAAGCTCAAGATGCCAGCAGCATCAGTTATTCCTGAGGGCTGTGAGGAAAGATCTGTTCCATGTTGCATTCCTAGCTTCTGGTGATTTGGCTGACAACCACTGGTGTTTCTTGGTTTGTAGATGTGTCACCTCAGTCTCTGCCATCATCTCCACATCTCTGCAGGTGTCTCCAAATGTTTTTTGAGGGACACCAGTCATATTGGTTTAAGCCCCATCCTAAGGACATCATTTTAACTTGGTTGTCTCTGCAAAACCTCTGTCTTCATTTTGAGGTACTGAGGGTTAGTACTTTAACATGAATTACTGGAGGACATAATTCAACCCATGAGCTATCTTTGAAGGATAATAAGATGATACAAAATAAGAATGCTGACAAAGAGACCCACATTGCAGAGTTGTTGTAATGTTTAAGATATTATAAGTGAAATTTCCAGGTACAAGATTGGTGTTCAATAAATGCCAGTTTCTTTCCACCTGATTGGAGACTTCACTGCAATTTTGAGGCTCCCATAGAAAAGAAATGTTTCACGAATATTACAAAAACCAAAGATGAGTCAGGTATGGTAGCACATGCCTGTAATCCCAGGTACTTGGGAGGTTCTGGCAAGAGGATCAAAAATTCAAAACCAATATGGGCAACTTAATGAGAGCCTGTCTCAATATAAAAAAATAAGAACTGCTAGTGATGCCTGGCTTGCCTCGAATGCATAAGGACCTGGGGTTCAATGCCTAGCACTGCAAAAGCAAACAAACAAACAAGCAATCACCAGAGGACGAGACTTTAATACATCTTTTTTATTCTCTTTACTTTCACCTCCTGAAACCCTTTCCCATGTTTAGAGATTTTTTTCACCTAATGACTTTTAGAGCAAGTAGAGCTTGTTACCTAGCCTGGAAGCTAAAAATAACAGCTCTCTGGTGGTTACAGATGAATCCCAGAGTGATTCAGATGCTTTCTGTGTAGCCTGTAAACCTTGTGTTCTATCCCCTCCATCTCCAGAGATTCTGAGCTACTGATATCCTTTAATGAATTTATCTTCTGCTTAAAACACATGCAACTAAGAACACTGATCTATACGAGGTCCCAAAGATGAAATTTTAGGCACCAAAGGGTGCTCTACTATGGGCATGGCTTAAACAGCCAGTTGCATGCTCAGGTGATGCTCTGCCTTACACTCAGACAGCAGAACTACTGACATCCAAAGACCAGGACCACTGGCAACTGGAAACACAGAAGCATGATCTATGAAGATGTGGAGGTACTAACCACACTTACCAAAGTGACAAATGGGAGAGTAATGTTGGTTGGTGTGGCAGAGCTGATGAAGGAACAATCTAGAATGCTTCTTTCTCCAAGCTTGGAGTGAGGTGGTGAGTCCATCTCACTTGTTCAGAAGTTGTGGGTGGATGGGGTGGAATGAAGAAAACATTGACTTTCGTCTCCAAGGGAAAAGACTACTCCTTGTGATGTAGTTCAGAGAAAAAAGTTTAGCATTTAGATAGAACTCTTAGCTTATAAAACATCACTTCTTTCTCTGTTTCTTGAGCTTTCATAATTGATATTGTTATTTCTTCAAATCCTTAATGACTCCACAAGGACTTATATAAAGTTTATGGGACAATTTTGAAAGCGGATGTGAATGGCAGAAACCCAGAGACTGTGTGAGGGTAAATAAAATCTTAGGACCCCAGGGAGCTCCCATGTGGAGACGAAGATTTAGAATTTCCGAGCCAAATCGGACCTTCACAGTCATAAGCTCAGGTCCTTTTGTTTTTACAGATATGTAAACGAAAGCCCAGAAAAATTAATAACCCACAGTCTCAGGGTCCGCTTGGGACCTGTGCCTTATTCCTGACTAATATTCTTCATTATATCACCCTGTCTCAGAACCAGCCGACCAACCAATAAAACCAACCAGCCAGCAGAAAACATGCAGGAGAGTGGAAATGCTGCCTGGCCAGATGGATTTTCTCTATTTGAGGGAATGGCAGGGGTCAGTGCATTTGAGATTCAGTGAGGAGTCATCCTAAGAAAGCCCTTCCAGGCCTGCTAAGTTCCCCAAAGGTGGGGACATTCCTCATTCCAAGCTGCTTGCAAAGACCCGAATGAAGGTTGTTATTAAACAAACAAGACCCCAGCCTTGCACTAGTGTAGAAAGATAAGTTGTCCAGGTTTTGTCTCCTGGCTGGCTGGCATAATCCCTGGCTCAGCGCTCTTCTCCACTTCAGCCACCTTAGCCTAGGGGTAAAACCATAAGCCTCCTACCAAGCACTCGTGTTCTTGCTTTGCTCCACCTCCCCAGGGGGGTTCTGCCCGCAGCTGATTCTCCTCCATTGGGATGGCAACCCTAGCAGTGGTGTTAATAGGTGCTTTGGGCTCTGATTCTCTTGTCCCATCCCCCTGCCCTCATCTCCATACTCCTGCTCTAAGGCTCCAGCTTGTCATCAGGTGTTTCCTGCTGATAGGGGCAGGAGATATATGGCTCCTGGTACCCACCAGCATCTATGCTGAGGCTGCCAGGGCCCAGTGATGAGAGCTGTCATATCTCTGCCAAGGGTACTGCTTCCTACAGCAACCAGACCCATTTTTGAGTCAATGCTGGTGTGGTCTCATTTTCTAGAACTCAGGCTGGAGCATCTTAGACAATAGCTTTTCTTGGCTCCTTTGAAAGTCATTGTGGCCCCCTTGACCCTGAAACTCAGTTGAGCCTCAGCCAAAGAGGTTCGACCTTCCAGGAACCAGCTGAAGGACCACCTTGGAGGCAGACCCCTGGTTATGTTTACATTACCTTCTTTGTCTTTGAACCAAACTGGATTGCTGTTGTGGTTTATATCTAGATTTCCCCTCACAGCCTCATGTACTCCTAGGCAGAGCTTTGGAAGGATGATCGAATCATGGAGGCTCCATAGCTAAGTGTGATATTGGGAGGAGGGGCCTGGGAAGAAGTGAGTCACTGGCAGTGTGACCTTGTAGGGTTTACCTCCCTCCCTAGCTCTTCCTTTCTCTCTCTGCTTCCTGGCTGCCATGATGTGAGCAGCCTTCTTCCTATGACACCTTTCCAGCATGCTTTCCTGCTTTGAAGCTAGCTAACTATAAATTAAAAACATAAGCCTAAATTACCTTCTCCTTTAGGTTGTGGGTATCAGGTATTGTGTCCCAGCAATGAGAAAGTGACCAAGACAGTTGCTTAACTTTCTAAAGCAGATTCAGCTTCTATTCACCGAGATGACTTTCAGCAAACAGCTTAGCCACTTCTAGGTCTTATTTTCTCATCTGTGAAACGGAAATGCTATCCTAATGAGTGGTCGTGAAACATAAGAGATCAAGTATCCCATGTGCCAGGCCTGGGATAAATATTCAATGAATATGATAAATTATTCCTAGGAAACTCCTCAGCCCCAACCAGCTTTCTAAACACAGCTGATGATTACTTGTATTATTTTTAATAGTTTTATTTCCATTTATTGAGTCCTTTCTGTGTGCCAGGAACTGTGCTGAGTATCTGACATTTACTGTCTCATTGATTTCTCACAACAGCTCTCTAAAGTAGGTAAAACTGAAAGCTTTGGTTTTAAGACGAGTAAACTGAGATCCATAGAGATCAAGTGGACTTGTCCAAGGCTATTTATCTCCTAAGTGGTGGAATCAAAGTTTGAACCCGGAATGAAAAAGCTCCAAGATTTGTGACCTTAACTGCCCTCATACACTCTATTGTCACTTCAAGGTGAAAGCTCTTTAGTCTCTAGCTAGTCCCTTGCTGCAAGTTTTTTTTTTTAAACTATG
Source organism: Heterocephalus glaber (assembly GCF_000247695.1). Next base: position 660,601 of record NW_004624786.1, on the reverse strand, counting down.
ATTACTGAAGAAAATTCTGTAAACTCAGGTTGACGAGGAAGTCTCCACAGGTGGGGTCATGGTTCCTCAGCTCTCTGGTCTGTTCCGCTGTTTGTCCGTTTGTGTTGGGTCGCAGGTGCCTCCTTCCTCTCCCGATCTGAGCCAAGAAAAGCACATTACCCTGGACAGAAAGGGTCAGTCTCTCCCAAAACTGGCCTTGGCCTTCAGCTTCCTCAGCAGAGGTGTAAGGAGAGGGGTGGAGATCTCATCATCTCCTTATGTAAAATATGTTTAAAAAAAATTAGAGTCAGAAGGTTGTTTTGCTTTTTTTAATTGTCATAATTTTCTTTGCTTTTTAATTTGTTTGTTTTATTTTGTGTGTGCACATGGTAGGTGAGCACTCTATCACTGAGTTGCAATCTCAGGGCTGTTGTGTGTGTATCTGTGTGTGTTTGATAACTTTTTGTTTTAATATAATTTCAAACTTACAGAAAAGTTGCAAGAATAGTGCAAAGGATTTCCAAATCCCCTTCACTCAGAGTTACCACTGGTTCACATTTTGTCCCGTGTGTTTTCTTTCACTCACTTGCTCTCTTTATGCCTTTTCTAAACCATTGAAAAGTAAATTGAAGACGTCATATCCCCTTACTCTTTAATACTTCAAATTGTGTTTCCTGAGAACTACCATATACCCATGGCAGTTCTCAAAACCAAGAAATCTTACATTTGACACTAGACTGTTACTAATCTATGGTTTATATTCAAAATTCTTTCCTAGTGTTACAGTAATGTCCTTTATATATAGCTTTCCAACATCCATTTCAGGTCCAACATGCATTTCAGGATTAAATATTGTCTTATTTTGTTTTGTTTTTTGAGGTGCTGGGGATTGAACCCAGGCTCTTGCAAGCTATCTACCACTGAGTTCTACTTGCAGGCCTCCATAACTGCTTTAAATGATCATTTCACTTCAATTTCCTTTAATCTTCAGCCTTTCATTGTGTTTTTCACCTTGACATTTTGTTTTTGTTTTTGGTTGCAGTGATAGGCATTAAATCCAAGGGCGCTGTACCACTGAACTAATATTTTATGTATTTTCATTTTGAGACAGGGTCTTGCTAAGTTGCCCAGGCTGGGCCAAAACTTGCAGTCTTTCTGTCTCAGCCTCCCAAGTAGCTGGAATTACAGGCATGTACCACTATGCCCAGCATAACCAGCCTTTAATCTTCAGAAATTTTAAGATGAACCCGAGGAGATGATGCATCATAAGAAGTAGAGCTCCCCTGGGCTCAAACCCCAGTACTGGAAAAAGTATCCAGGTATGTGGTAAAATGAGCCTAAATCTGGCCTTGTCTGGTATTTCCTCTTGATCAGATTCAGGTTGTACATTTTGGGCAGAAATAACACTGAAGTTATCCTGTGTCCTTCTCAGTGCCTTGTATCCATGTGGCATATAATGTGAATTTGTTCCAGGAATGATGATGCTAGCTTTGGTTACTTAGTTTTTCTCTACTATAAAGTTACTATTTTCCCTTTGTAATTAATACATAATTAATGCTAGCCTTTAGTTTGTTTGTTTGAGACAGGGCCTCACTAGGTAGTTCAGGATGGCCTTGAACTCACAGCGATCCTCCTGCCTCAGCCTCCCAAGTGCTGGGATTACAGGGATGTGCACCATGTCTAGCTTCAAGATTCTTTCTTGCCCCACTTTTTTTTTTTTCTTTGTCGAAGATGTCCATAATGGATCTGCTATTTGGCCTAATGTGGGAACTCTGCTGGTCCTAAAAGAAAATCTCCATAGCTTCTCCAGTCTACTGTCCTCTTTTTCACCCCCATCATTTTTTGTTTTTGTTTTTGCAGTTCTGGGGATTGAGCCCAAGGGCTTGCACATAGGCAAGTGCTCTATCACCAGGCCACATCTTCAGTCCTTTCCAGTTATTTTATTTGAGGTATAACTTACACACGTTTCTTGTATAATTTTTTTTTTTTTAGACAGGCCCTCAGTATGTAGTTCAGACTGGGCTTGAACTCACTATGTAGTCCAGGCTGGCCTTGAACTCATGGTGATCCTCCTGTCTCAGCCTCCTGAGTGCTGGGATTACAAGTGTGCACCACCATGCCCAGCTACATTTTATGTATATATAAAACTTTTAAAGAAGTAGTTTCTTAAGGGGAGCTGTGGAGAATGAGCTCAGAGGTTTGCACGTGCTGTGCAAGTACTCTGCCATTGAACTATATCCCCAGCCCAGCTTAGGGAATGTTTGCACCACCCAAACCAAGAGAGGTTGTTTCCCACTCTCTGAGTTCCTTGTTCCTTCTCAGTTCTCTTTCTATAAAGGCCCTATCATTTTGACCTTTGAATGTTTTGCCTGATCCTGAATTTCATATAACAAAATTATCTAGTATTTCGTGCCTGGCTTTTTCCATTCAACATTATATCTGTGGTATTCATCCATATGTTGAAAGTAGCAGTTGTGCATTCTTTTTCATTGCTGTGTAATATTTCATTGTAGAACTATATCATAATTTATTTATCTGTTCTATTGTCAAACATGGGTATTTTCTGGTTTTTTACTTATTGTGAATAAAGCTACTATAAACTATGTACATAAGCACTAATTTCTATTGTATATCCAGGAATGAAATTATTGGGTCTTCTGTATCTTCTTTTCTTCTGGATGAACTTCTTGAGAGGATGGATGGTTTTTCCCCTTACTGTTACCACATCCTCATTTTTCTTTGATTTTTCATGAAAATTCTCTTGGCTTCTGTCTCCAGTGCTTTGCTGCTGAAGTGGCTCATGCTCAGCCTATCAGTGAACGCCCACTGGCCAAACCTGAGGGCCCTTTGGATTCCCCTCCACATGTCCTACCTGCAGTGTTTGATGATGTTGGCTACTTTCCTCTGAGTTCAGCATCATGACTTTCTCCTGAGCATCTTCCTACTTGTCTTCTGGCTCCTCCTCATTGTGCCTCCGAAGTGTTGGTGTTCTCGGGGTCTGGTAGCACAGGGAAACTAACTAACGTTCTCACTCTTCATTAGTGGTCTCAAAATACAAGACCTGTTTTGCTTGGTCCCATGGTGTTTAAATAATGTTTAATATGAATACCTGTAGATCTTCTTTTAGGTGGTGTATTATCTTCCTTTCTCACTGCAGTTGCCACCACTCTGTGCTTTTTTTTTGAGCTACTTTGTTCATCTAAATTATTTTCATGGCCCGGATGCTATCTGAGTTTGCAACCGCTCCACTAATATTTTCCCCCAGGGCTGGAATCTTCTCCTGTTGTCTCAGTTGTATCTCACTGACTGTTTCCATATCAGATCCTTTCGTTTCCTCCCTTCTCTGATGGTCCAGGAGAGTTATTTCTTACCCCTTGCTGGAGATCTGCCTTTGAACAGCCACTGGCTTCTCCCCTGGCATGTTCACAAGAACTCATCCCCTTTCCTGCCGGGCTGCCCGTTCCTGGTGCTCACTGTGGTGGTGGTGAACGGCAGCCTCCAGCCTCAGGCTCCCAGGTTTCATGTCAACCTGGTCTCCTTCATCTCCCTCACTTCCATCTAACTGATTATCTGGTGATGAAGATGTAGCTCAGTGGCAGAGCTCTTGCATGGCAGGTGTGAGGCTTGAGTTTGATCCCCAGCCCTGCCATAAAATAAAATAACATAAAATAAATCAATTATCTAACACTATTGATTCCTCCTAAACATTTCCCTATCATTTTCCTCCTTCCTGCATTGCTATTGGCATTATTTTAAGTCAATTGCTTTTTCTCACCTCCATTATATTCCTCATTCCACAAATATTTACCAAGTGCCTACTATGTGTTGGGCAATGTTCTAGGCACCTGGGAGAGAAGAGGAGGCATAAAATAAGCAAACAAAAACAGACCTAAGAAAACTTTAGTTAATCATTGGTACTGAAGAATGACTGGGGGGCGGGGTGAGGATGAGGCTACTTGAAATTGGGTGGTCAGCGAAGACTTTCTAGAGGAAGAGGGGTTTTTTTAGCTGACTCATGAATAACAATGACAAGGAGGGACCCACCCAGGGATCTGGGTGCAGAGTTCTTCAGGCAGGGAGAAAGCTGGTGCAGGGGACTGAAGAGACAGGAATGGAGATGTTTGAGGGACAGTGAGGTGGCCACTGTGCTGGAGCAGTGAGTGGAGGGAGAAGAGCAGGGGCCGCTTCCTACAGATCAAACAGGGCCTTGCCATCCATAGTAAGAGGCTTGCGTTCCCACTTTGCATGTCACGGGAAGCCACTGGACAATTTAGCAGGGCCGTGATCTGCTCTGATTGATTTATCAAATGCCACTCAGGCTTCTATATAGAGAATCAACAACAGAAGGGCAGGAAGATAGGCTGAGAGGTATTTTAAATCATCGCTCAAAGCACAGCCGAAGTCAAGCATTCAAGTGCAACTAGTTTATTCGAAAGCACCAATGGAAATGTAGCAAAGTGCCAGAGGGAAGGAAAAGCAACCAATAGAAGATGCATTATCAAGTGAGTTGCCACAGTGGTCAACTGCAGCCTAAGTTTCCTGGGGACCTTTGGAGGCCAGTATGACCTTGTCCTGCAGATGAGGAAGGTTGAGTACCTGTACCACCTCCTTCAGTCAGGTTGAGGGCTGCTGAGGGATATTGGTTCTCTAGTGCCTTCCTGTGTAAAGAAACCAGGGTCCTGCCACCAGAGAAAGCCCTTGGACAGAGATGCAGCCAATAGGCGGCTGCAGTGGGAAGGCCCAGGAGCCATGGTCAGCACTGCAGAGGGGACTGCAGTGGTCCAGGACGGGGACCCTTGTCTGGGTGCATGGGAGGCAGGCGGTGCAGTCTTGTGCTTGCTCCTGTGAGGCATGAGGTTTCAACAGGTAATCCTGCAGAAAGGAACCTGGAGAGGGACAATGAGGGCCTCTTATCCCCATAGCACTTATTTGAGAGTCCACCCCTTGAAAATCCATCTCAACTCCTGGAAATGACGGGGAAATGGGATAGGAGTGACTTGCAGAGGTGTGTGGCTCTGTGGAGCCAGAAAAATGTGTAGGGTCACAAGTCACAGGGTCCAGTTTTCCCTCCACCTACAGGCCTGGGAAACACAGCTGCATTTTAACTCTGATTCTCTCTTGTGTATCCCATGCTCAGACCACACCCTTCCTGCCCAGTTTGAATTTATGAACAGTGACTCCAATTTACCTCCACAACCTCTGACCTTAGCACAGTTCTTGGACTCAAAAGCACCCTCTCGGGCCCTGTGTACCCTCTCTGCCATCTGCCTCGGTCATGACCTCCTGCTGGCACATTGTGCTGGCTGCCTCATCTTGCCAGCCTTGGCATAACTCCCAGAAAAGTTGCCCTTGGCTTGTCCTATTTTGTTTCTCTCCCTAATTTGATGCTGACATTGACAGATAAAGACAAGGGAGTCAGCCAAACCCCAGGGCGTAACCAGTAGGCACCATTCAAATACCATCAAGTTAATCCTTTGGCTCTAGGGTCATGTCTGTCTAGAATATGAATCCCCACCACTTGATATGGAAGTGGAGAATAGCTTTTGAGATTTTCATGTAGAGGAGCCATTTGCCTAAACAGAAGATTCCAATGTCCAGGCTGGGGGATTCCTAGAGTACGCTTTCTGGAGAAGAGAGGAAAAAAAAAGAATGTTGAGGAAGATCAAGAAGAGAGGAAGAGGGGCCGGGGATTTAGCTCAGTGGTTCTGCTGCCTGCCTCCCAAGCACAGGGTCCTGAGTTCAATCCCCGGTACCAAAAATAAAATAAATAAAAGAAGAGAGGGAGAAAATGTTAGGCTCCACCAAGGTAAGTTTTTATACTTCACAGTTTTACCCAGGCATGGCCCTTGGCGCATGTGTTTCTGATTCCCAAGGAAGAAGTACCTGGGAATGTCTTCCTGCGTGTTTGCTACTTGACACCTATGCATTAGAATTATCTTCAGCCCAAATAAAAGAAGATGCAGTTAAAATTCCTTAGCCTTTGATTTTAAACATCTTACATGACAGTTAATTTCCTAATTTCCTACCACACTTTATTGGGGGGAGGGGGGAGGATCAGTGCTGGGGCTTGAACCCAGGGCCTTACACGTGCTTGGCGTCTGTTGCTGAGCTATAACCTAAGCCCCTGATTTCAAGGGCACTTTTTTTTTTTTCAGTTTTTTTGAACAAGGTCTCGCTGTGTAGTCCAGGCTGATCTTGATGAAGTACAGTCTTGAAAAGGAAAAAGATACCTACTATGAGAGGATATTTCAGCTAACTACAAATTGGTGTGGAAACTACCTGAACACCTTTGAGCGAGCTTGAGCACACAGGGAACAAACCTGGAGGCCTGGACTTAACCAAAGTTCGGCAACTTCTGACTTGCTGGCTGCTGTGCTTGTCAGTGATGACTGGGCTTGGGAGTGGACCCAGAGTCTCAGAGCCTCCTTTTACTCCCATCTGTCTCCTAACAAGCCTTTATCTAGATGCAAATGTGATGCCAACTATTTGATTAGGATATTATATAGGCATCCATTCCCGGAAAATCACAGTTAACGCGTGATTTTGCTTGTGATTTAAAGTTTCTTTGTTTGGAAAGTTTGTTGGTTGCCTGATGCTCCCGATGGAAGTGGGCAGGAGGAATTATTCTGTTTGTGTGGGGAGAGGCCTCTGCCAAGGGTTCTGAGATGGGAAGGTGTTGGCTTTTTATCATCATGGGGACACAGCGGTAGTGGAGGGTGGAGTGTGGTGGGGGTGTGATATTCTGTCCTAAAATATTTTTCTAAAATATGCCGACAGCTAAATCTGGCTATGTTTGTGGAACTGGGTGGAATTTTCCTTAAAGTGACAAGGCAGGGTGCACTTTCTCTTAAGGTTTTAACTGTTGTTGCTCTTTTGGAAGGCATTCTACTGGGGTTACATGCTGGGGGGACAACTCGGTTGCAGTCTGATACAGAGGGGCAGTGATCTGCACCCTGGCTTTACCATGTGCTTGCTGTGTGACCTTGAGTAATTTATGTGACCTCTCTGGACCTCTTGTTCCTCATCTGAATATTTTACCTAATTCTTAGGGTTGTTGGAGGATTGAATTACACAACTTAGCATTTACAAAGTGTTTAGAATAGAGGCTGGTGCCCAAAGCATATTGCATGAGCAATATTATTCTTTTTTGCCTCTACTAATAGTTACCGTCTACTGAGTTCCTGCCAGATGCCAGATACTGTGCTAAGTACCTCAGACACATTTATCTTGTTTCATTCTCAAGGATGCAAAGCAGTGTTATGATCCCTCTGACAGTTTTGTCAACCTAATAAGCCTGTAGTGCCTGATTATTTAAACAAACATGAATGTAGATATTGTGAAAGTACTTTGTAGAAGTAGTAACCATCTACAATTGCCTTTAAGTAAAAGATTTCAGACTTACCAGCCTCTACAATCATGTGAGCTAATTCCTTACAATACATTCTTAAGATATATGCGTGTGTATACATGTATGTGTGCACATGAGGAAGCATGACCAGAAGGGTTATGCGACTGCACAGCCCACTCAGCAGAACTTGGCAGGATCTGAATCCAGGTCCCTTAATTTCTGTATAGGATGCTGTCTCTCTGGTCATAACATTTCAGTTGCAGCTGAAGGGACCTGGGATTTCAGCCTGTTTATGGAGCATGTAATGTTTTCTTATCTTCAAGAAAGAATTACAGAAGTGTGATTCTGCGACCACGTGGGCTATTCTATATTTTGGTGGCATTTGTAGGGAAGACTGGAGTGCAGAGCAGGGAAGAAAGGAAAAGGAGACTAAGAATTTTTATTAAAGGTTTTGGTTGGGTGATGGGAGGGGAAGGGGAAAGGAAAGAAGGGAAAGGAAAAATTATGAAAAAGAAAAAAATGGAAACAAAATCTATGTAAATAGGGAAGAGAGGAGGGGGTGAAGGGCGCACAGGTAATGGGGGAGAAATAAGAACCAAGATACATCATGTACAGGTACAAGCACCCAATGACAAATGTAAACATATTGTATACCTAAAGTGTACCAATAAAAGTATTTAAGAATAATAAAAAAAAGGTTTTGATTGGAAGCAACCGAAACAGACCAAGTTATACACAAAGAAACAGATTTGAAAAATATTGATAAGGCAAGGCAGCTCACAGAAAAATGTGCCCTGTGGGCTTCCTGTGTCTGTACTGGGACACAGAAGGGAGCTGGACTCATATAAGGAGGGGTGCCAGGATTTACTGCCCACAGAAAAGGAAGGGTGCTTTATTTCTCAAAAGGAAATTGGAGTACTCTGGGGAAGGGAAATAAATGGTTGATAGCCAAAGAAACGAAAGAGCACTGTAGATAGCAGTAAAAGCTTCTTAGATTGGATCTCTATTTGCAAAGCAATTCAGGATGCACCTGTCACCAGTACCCAGAAATGGCTCATAGGATTGCGAGGTGAAAAGGAGTACATATTTCAGCTTAAGATTTTTAGCTGTAGAAAAGGACTTTTTTTTTTTTTTTTTGGTACCAGGGATCGAACTTGGGTCCTTGCGCTTGCGAGGTGGCGGCGGAACCACTGAGCTAAATCCTCAGCCGAAAAGGGCTCTTTTTATGTGAATGTTTCCATGTAACACAAATAGCAGTGATAATAACCATGAATTTCCATCAAATACTGTGTGCTGGACACTGCTGTAAGTGCAGTGCTTGATACAGCTCATCTTCACAACTCAGTGAGGTAGGTGCAATTATTATCATTGTTTTACATGTGAGACAACTGAGGGAAGGATGTGGAACTAATCTGCCCACACAGCCAATAAATGGCAAGCAGTACACAATAACGTGCTTCTAAGATTCTAATTCCGGATTCTAATTCCTTCTAAGATTCTAGTATTAAATAGGATCGGAGACTGTCATCACAAACAGCAAAGGTACTCCAGGCAAGCCTTCCTCCTAGCTGGAGAACTCACAAGGTCTGGGACTGACTTGATACAGACTCTGCCTTGATGTCTGATCTGAGATGTTCAATTCCATTTCCTTAATGGCTGTCAATCAGTTCCCCGCTGTTTCCCCTGAGGCTGGACCCAGCAGGGGTGTCTTTAGCACTTAGGAATAGCATAAGAACAAAGCCTGATCCCGGATGTTTGTTTTCCTCCAGTGAGATCGCCCACCCCTCCACACAGTCGGGAATGAACTCACTTGTCGCTCAGAGCTGAATGAATTGCTTCCCAAATCACTGTTCTTTCCCAGGCCTCTGGTACATCAGAACAAATGGAAGTGGGAGGTGAGCTCTGATAAAGCCTGTGATCACTTTCTGCTTCTAGGTACAGTATTTCATTCTTTAGACTGGCCACGTCCAATAGAACTACATAATGTGAGCCACATGCGTCATTCAAAACTCCCTAATAAGCCAGGTGCAGCAATGGCTTGCCTGTAATCCCAGCACTTGGGAGGCTGAGGCAGGAGGATTGCGAATTCAGGTCCCACATGGGCAACTTTTAGCAACTTAGTGAGACTCTGCCCCATATGAAATAAAATAAAATAAAATATAAAGGCCTGGAGATGCAGTTCATGCAAAGGCTCTGGGTTCAATTCCCAATACAAGCAAGCAAACAAACAAAAAAACCCTGAGTAGCTATCTTTTTAGAAGGTAAATTAATTTAAAACATATACTCAATTTAACACAGTAATCCAAAATATTTATCATTTCAATTTGTAAGCAATATAAAAATATATGAATGCGGCATTTCACTTTTTTTTTCATATTAAATCCTTGAAATCCTGTGTGCATTTGCCACGGAGTGTACAGCTTGTTTTGAATTCATCACTCTTGTAAACCCCACGGGGTTAGTGACTGCCATATAGGAGACCACAGTTTTAGACTCTAACTCTTTCAAGGACTTCATTCCTCAAACAGGAGTACCCATGAGATGCCTGCAGGGTCTGTGACCTCCTGGAGTGTGGAATTCTAGAGAGAGGAATGTGCAACAAGCAACTAACCAAGCAAATAAGATGATTCTAGGAGGTGATGAGCAGCTATTCAGAAAATAAATCAGGTGACAGAGCATGACCGGGGGAGTGCTACGCTAGGAGGAGACATTTGAGCCAGAATTTGAAGGACAAAAGGAACTAGCCAAGTGAAGAGAAGGCCCGAGCTTCCAGACTGCTCCCTGAAGCTGGGAAGCATTTGGCCTGGGAATGGTGTGTCTCAGCTGAGGGTCTCAGTAGACAGGGCCCAGGTGCCAGCTTGGATTCTGGATTTTGTCCTAAACCTGAAGAAAAGTCATTGACCCATTTTAAACAAGAGAGTAACAGGATCTGATCTCAGGTTTTGGGTTATTTTTTAAATTTAATGTTAAGAGTCCTACTGGTACCACAAAACAGTAAAATAAATCATCTTTATAAACTTTAAGAAACCATTATCAACTTATAGTATAGAAAAATATCCAAAAATTAAACCAACTTAAAAAATTATATTTGAAATATTCTTCCACAGTATACATCCATCATATGCACCAACAATTTCCTGTTTCCTTAACTGTAATAATTATGTGTTTGTATTAAGACCAAATTGGTAAATCCTGTACTTTCCAAAAACTTAACTATGTTCTTTAGTCAGAGGTATGACAATAACTGTATAATGGGTTGTAAAGTTATGGTGTTTCTAGGAATAGAAAGAGAGGAATTCGGTCATTTAATGTATAGGTAGAGGGTTATTTTCTCTACAGTACTGTCCTGGTATCTATAACACATGTGCATTAACTTAGTGTTGTCATGGAACATACGTTTAGCCAACAGGAATGAGATCAACTGTAGGAGAATAAGCTCAAGCAACATCAGAAAGGACCCAAATGAAGTAATGTAAATTGGGCTGCAAGTTCCTTTGCATCTTCTATCGTAGTGCAGTTTGTCTGGCATAAAGTAACTCTGGATCCATTTGCAATAGCAGGAATAACTATTTTCTATACCAAGAGTACTTTCCCATCCTGACTGGTTGTTGAATATAAATAATATTCTGGTGGTGCCCAATTATTTTTGTTGCAGTAATAATCCAAGTGCATTACTGCAGAATTAAAATGACTGGAATTTTTTTTTTTAGAACCGGGGATTGAACTCAGGTCCTTGCACTTGTGCAGCAGGTGGCGAAACCATTGAGCTAAATCCCCGGCCCAAAATGACTGGATTTTAAAGAATACATACTAATTGGAGTAAGCTTTGTCCCAGGAAAGAAAGGATAAGTGCATCTTTCAATTTCAGGGGGGCTTGGACTATGCTGACCATTGAGCCAAGCAGGGAGAGCTGGTGCCTTGCCTAGAGTTTTAGGGTGGCTCTCTTCTTTGTTAGCATACACAATCAGGTTTTCAGGACTGGGGCTCATCTGACCATTAAGGTGTTGCCGCCATGTGCTTTCTTTATTTACTGGTTTTGCAAGTGTTACCTCAACACTTGCTCCATGCATTTCCCACTCATAACAGACGTAGCAGCTACTGCATCTTCTCGGGTGAAAAAGTGAACAAAAGCATAATCTCTAAGTTTTTTTACTCATTCAACTGCACCATGCTTGAATTTATTGAATTCTGCTTTAATTGTTTCCTCTGTAGTTGAGATCATTAAATTTCATACAAAGAGAACTTTAACACTTTGCATAGTTTCCTCATCAATTTCTCCAGATCAGCCCAATCCACCTGAATGATATGGCCCCACAGTTGGAATGTACCTGGAGAATTTCCTCCTAGCCATAGCAGCAGCTCTGTGAGACTCATACTTAACAAAAGCAAAACCATGATTTTTGGTCTTATCAGTTGCACTTGGATAAACAATGACATCTACAACTCCTTCTGTAACTTTCTTCATTTCATCCAAAATTTCTTCTTTCTTCTTTTCCTTGGGAATAGCTCCAATAAATAATCTGCAATTATCCAGACTCACACAGACACCAATAAACTTCCCTGGTTGAATCTCATAATTATTAAGAATTCTAATGGCAAACTGGGCTTCTTCTTTTGTAGTGTACATCACAAAAGCATAACCTCTATTTTCACCACTAAATTCCATCATAAGTCGAAATTCATATATTTTCCCAGCTCTTTCAAATACAGGAACTAACTCATCTTCATATATGTCACGAGGTATTTTTCCTACAAAAACTTCACAGCCTCTAGGTGGAGGTGGATCTTCCAAGCCTGGAGGAGGACTACCAAATTTCTTTGTCCGTTTTCTTGAACCATGTTGTAATCGGTCTTTTCCATCAAAGCAAGCAGTGCTGCTTCATTCTGAATACCAGCTCAAACTTTACTGCATCCATATTTTCTTCATTCATGGCTGCAGTTCCTGGGGACTCCCTCACTTTCACGGTTAACATCCCCACCAGGGTGCATGAAGGCCTTCTGACTCCAGCTTCAGCGGACCCGCTAACCTGGGCGAAAGAGTGGAAAATCGGTTCAGTTTGTTTATTTTGTGTGTGTAGCTGTGGAAGTCAAACCCAGGGCCTGCGTATGCTAGGCAAGCACTCTCTACCACTGAACTACAAACTCAGCCCTGAATTCAGTTTTGTTTTGGTTTTTTGGCCCAGGGATCGAACTCAGGACCTTGTGCTTGCCAGACAGGTGTGGCACCACTGAGCTGAACCCTTGGCCCTCCTGAATTCAGTTTTTAAAGATGGCTTGTAATAGGATAAATTGGGCTGATAGGGACCCCTTTCCCATCTCCTAGTCTACCACAAACACATAGAAATGACTTTTGTTTGAAATATAAAGCTAAACTGGGTGTGGTTATGTGTGTCTATAATCCCAGCACTCTGGGAGGCCAAGGCAGGAGGATCACAAGTTCAAGCCTGAGCACTTTAGTAACTTAATGAAATGTGGTCTAAAAGTAAAAAAATAAAAAGATTGAAGAATGTAGCTCAGGACAAAGGTCTTGGGTTCAATCTCGAACACCACAAAATAAGTAAGTAAAATAAATAAATAAAGAAAGAAATAAATATTTTTTTAAAACCCCAACTAAATTGAACTGAACTATGTGTTTAAGTTTGATGGAAATAAAGGCAAATAATCTTGGGTCAGAGACTAAGAGAGAAGTTAAAGAGCAAAAACCGAGTGGATTATGTGGCTGCCTGGAGGTGAGACTGGGGTTGGAGGAAGGGTCCAGGGCACAAGTCTTCATGGACGAGGGTTGACAATTTTAGGCCTGTTTAGGGACAGGGGATGGGACAAAGCTTGGGCTCACTTAAAAAGGGGAGCTTGGAACTTGGACTTACGAAATCATTTCACAAATGCAAGACACTGAAAGAGGTCTCACATTCCAAAAGGAAAAAAATAGAATAACTTTCCTCACCAACTCAAGAAGCCTTGTGGAAAAACAAATCTGTTGGAAGCTAGAAGCACAATCCTGTGCTGTATGGAGGGGTGGAGTAAATATTATACCGTCTGAGTAGTGTAAAATTTTCAAGCCAAGAAAGCAACTGGTCCCAGACAGGTGGGTTAGAATGAACCAGCAGTAGGAGAAAAACTAGTTAGGGGGCTCCTGCAAAATTCTAGAACTTTCATATGCATATGAATCACTTGGAGATCTTGTTAAAATGCAGATTCTGGGCCGGGGATTTAGCTCAGTGGTTCCAGTGCCTGCCTCAAAAGCACAAGGTCCCGAGTTCGATCCCTGGTACCAAAAAAAGAAAAAAATGCAGATTCTGACTCCCTATTTCTAGGTCTGAGACAGGACCTGAGACTGAATTTCTAAGCTGCTACTAGGTGATGCAGATGCTGCTGAACTCCAGATCACTCTGTGAATAGCAAAGTTGTAAGTGACAGATGAGAGTAGGGGCTGGATTCAAGAGAGAGCTTGGGGACAGAATGGATAGAACTCACTGAAAGATAGATTTGGACCTAAGGGGAATGGAGAATCAAGGTCAGCTCCTGGGTTGCTGATTTTGGTAACTGGGAGATGGTGGTGGCATTTACTGGCATAGGGGAGACCAGGGCAGGAACAAGCTTTTTTGGGGGAAGGGGTGATACCAGACTCAAGTCTGTGTGCTCACCACTCAAAAGCCAGTACTCAGGACAGTTGGTAGGACAGAGTCAGGTTTATTTAAGAGCTGGCACCCTGAGGAGATGAGGTGGGGGGAGCTATCATATTTAAAACAAAACAACAACAACAAAACAAAATGACCATTTTAGGGACCTCAGGTTCATGAAAGGACTTTTACAGGGACAGAAAGGTATGGTGGCAATGGGCAGGGAGGCTACATACTGAGCAGGGTCTTCTTCATTCAAGGCATGTAATTCTCTTTTTTCTCTAGCTGGAAATTGCAATTAAACTTGACCTCTTGGGGCTAGTTAGACAAACATATCTTTCCGCGAGTTAAATCTCACAGCAATGTACATACTTTGAGTTAGTTGATGCACAGGACTAAAAGAAGGAGGGGCATTACACATTCTGATGTTATGGGGGGGGACACCAGATGTTCTCGGTTCTATAAATCTAAAGAAAGATTATTTAGCAGTCAGTTAACATCTTAATCATTTAGGTGCATTTATGTGCAACTTTTCTTTAGAACTTAGAATGCCAAAGGGAGGGGAAGCAAAAGTAACTCTTCAAGGACAACTCCCAAGGGAGCATGCCTGTGTGCATGCGTGTATGTGCACACATGCATATCAAAAACTCGTGGTCAGGTCATGCAAACACTATGCCTTCTCTCCTTTCTATGCAAACATGTTATTAGGAGGTATCCAGGATACAGATGATCTATTGTTCCAGTTTGGGATGCTGACAACAATCTTTGCTCTGTACACTCAATCTGGCAAGTCCTAAAGACTTAATAAATAGCCAATTTTGTAAATGAGGTCCAGAAATGACGGGCAAACTCCCTCCATCTCTCACACACTCAACACACATCTCCTTTGACTAGCACCAGGGATGATCATAACACTTAAATTAGTTGTCTTTAAGCTGCATCTGCTGGAATCTTCCAAACTCCTCAGAAGGCAGGGAATGAGTGGAGAATTCATGTGTTACAGTTTCTAATAAATGATATAATGTGCAGAGCTATTTTTTGGACCAATATCTATTTTATAAAGAAAAAGAAATGATCATTGTGCCAAACACTCTGCTAGGTACTTTTATAGATGTTATCTTAACAGTAGCTGCAACAATTATTCTGGGTCAGTTCTAATATTCCTATTTTCAGACAGAAAAGCTAGGCTCAGAGAGTAAGCAAATAGAAGGTTAAAGGTTGAGTCCCTGCAGCCTTAGTCCAAAATGCAAATTCTCTACATTGCTCTGCGCTCCTCAGTCCAGGCTCTTACCAGGTGCTGAGCAAGGTGTGCAGAACTTCGTAAAACATCACGCTGGCCCTTGAGGAGTTTAACCTAAGTAGGGAGGGAAGACAATTGTACAAATGTACTTGACCTATGACCTTGCATGGCTAGTTAAATGCTAGTTAAATGGGGTGCTGTGAACTTACATGGCATTGCAGATATTCCTCCAGAGTCATGGTCAGGAGTCTGCAGAGGCCTTCAGAGAAGGTGAGACTTTAAACTGTGCGTGCAAGCAGGGCTTGGACTTAGAGAGAAAAGAGAATCTTCCAGGCCACAATCTATGTAGTACAACTAATGCGAGTCAGGCAATGAAGCAGCCTCTGCTAATGGTTTTTCTCTCCGCTCTTTTCTATCTCCTATTGTCACCAGTAAAATCCAAACTAATTTTTCCAAGCCTGGGTTAAATGCATAACATTGTAGGCTGAAATAGGTGTCCTTTTCCATCTCTCTTCTTCTCTGCACCCTCTGTTTTATGTAGTTAGTTATGAAGTACCCTTCCCTCTATGCTGATTGACACAGATGCCTGAAAGAGGGTCAATGTATTAGTGATTTTTTAAAAAATCCTGTATTCAGCCAGGGATTTAGCTCAGTGGCACCATGCCTGCCTCACAAGTGCAAGGTCCTGAGTTTGATCCCCAGGACCAAAAAAATAAAAAAATAAAAATCCTGTATTGCTTCCATGTAAAAGTAAATAGAAGCAATCCAAACCAATAGGGTGGAAAATCACAGTATGGAATATTCAAGAACCTGCTAGCCAGTTGCTCAGCAATCTGTAGTAAACTTCAGTTGGAAGGTTGAAGTGGCTCACACTCAGATCTGTGTTGGAGCCAGGAGGAAGCAGGAAAAGGAAAGGGAAGACAGGTTGCCTTCTTTTTAAAGATACACATGGAAGTTGCTCCTGTCACATCTGTGGGCATCCCATTATCAGAACCTAATTATGTGGCCAAATCAAGCTACAAGGAAGACACTAGAAAAGGTAGATTTTATCTAGTTAACTGTCTAAAGCTAAAATTTCTATTACCAGAGAGGGAAAGAGAGCACATGTGGGAATGTGGGTTCAGAAGAGACAAAATAGTATCTGCCACACTTTCATATGGCATTGATCGATCGATTGATTGATTGATTATAGTACTAGGGAATAAACCTCACACATTCTAGGAAAGCAAGACCTGAGCTATATCACCTGCCTTTTTTCTCAAAAGACAGTATTCCAGGCTGCCCTGGAACTCACCTGTAGCCCAGGCTGGCCTCCAGCTTGTGGTCTTCCTGCCTGAGCCTCCTGAGTGCTGGAATTATAGATGTGTGCCACCATACCCAGGCCCAGCCCCTTTAAAAAAAAAAAAAATTTGAGACAGGGTCTCACTAAATAATCCAGTCTGATTTTCAGCATGGCAGTGTTTGCAGACTTAGACCTAAGAGTGGGTTCAGATTTGAAGGTTCTGTGTGGGATGGTGGAAACCGTGGCTCACTGTTGCTTGCACACATTTAGATGTGGATTTAGTCTGCATTACTGTAACAGAGAAACTGCCATTTTACTTTAAAAGACCCCCTGTTAATGTGGCAATTGACCGAGGTCTGGGCTTTTTGAACTCGTCTATAGCCCTGCTACCAAAGACTCCACAATGAGAAGGTATACAATTTCCAATACCCTCAATTTGATGCAGATCTGCAAAGGAAAGAAACTAGAAAAACTGCTTTTGGAGTTGTTTCTACAGTTAAGAAACCCTGACCATCAGAAGGGGATGATAATTCTCTTCCAGCTTGCAAAAAAGCTAAATGTGAGGGCTGAAGAGAATGGACCGCTCTTCATCAGCACTGCCGTTTTTCCATTTATACTTCATCATCCACAACAAAAATAAAACTTTTTCTTTGACGTTTTATAGTCAAGCCACTGCAATACTAAATAAAACCTAATAAAGCACTTTACAAAAAGGGCACCAGCTTAATGAATTTAGATATACTTTTAAGAGAAATATTTGTTTATCTTTTGTGAAAGTGATGAATATTTTAAGTCTAAACCTGTTTCTTGTTCATTTAAAAACTAATGCTTTTCTACTTATATACATGGCTTATTATTTTTAAATATCACTAAAGCAGTTATTTTGAGGACTATTAAAGCATATTAAAGGGGAAAAAATATCAATGATCAAGTCCGACCTTGAACTTGCAATCTTCTTGCCCCAGCCTCCTCAGTAGCTGGGATTACAGGTGCGCACTGCCACACCCAGCTTTGTATGGTGTTTATTAGGGATACTTTTATCTTAGCTGTCTCATTTATAAAACAGGAATACTAATATTCACTGTATGGGTTGGTTGTGAGCACTGGATGAGATAATATTAGTGATAATACCTAGCACGGTATCTGGCATTTAAAAAGACTGTAAGCAAATGTTAGTGTCCTTTCTCTCTTTTCTTATACTGCCTTTGTAGATGTCTGGACAGTTCCGTATGATATGCTTGACCTCTTTTTTCTTTCTGTTGTACACTTATTATTGAATCACAGTTGGCCTCTATATCCCCATGTTCCACATCCTTGGATTCAACAGGTTGTATTGAAAATATTCAGAGGGCCGGGGATTTAGCTCAGTGGTTTCAGTGCCTGCTGCACAAGCGCAAGGACCCAAGTTCGATCCCGGTGGCAAAAAAAAAAAAAAGAAAATATTCAGAAAAAAATTATATCTGTACTAAACATGTACATACTTTTTCTTGTCGTTATTTCTTAAACAATATAGTGTAACAACTATGTACATAGCATTTGCATTGAATTAGGTGTTATCAATAATCCAGAGATGATTTAAAGTATAAGGACATGTGTATGTTATACATCATTTTATATAAAGGGCTTGAGTATCCATAGATTTTGGTAACCACAGAGGGGGTAACAAGGTACTATTGTACTTGCAACCTTTAAATCAGGTGTGCTTGTCTTTCCTTTAGAATATGAGTTTTTTACTGGAAAAGGTCTTTCACAACCTTGATCTGCTAGCATGCCCTGTACCTAGGTGTTCAATCAGCAGTTACTGAATGAATGCATGAGTGGAAAAAAAAGCTTTTTCATTTTCATTATGCCATTACCTTGTCTCTATGGAGTGGGATTTATTGATTATATTGAGGCAAGAGCATAAATAAATCAGCATTTTCCAAGTTAACAAAAAGTTGGTGCAGCCCAAGACATAGACATCCTCATCTCTGTGCTTTGGTGATGCATAGAGTCAGGCCGTGGGCCCACGTGACTTTCCTTCTGCTCAGGACACACGTCGCACGCACCACTGTCTCCTCCCTTTCTCCTCGGACTGTCCTTTGTAAGGAGGATGCACTCTCCTCTCACAATTCAAGACTCACTTCTTCTAATCAAGAATGCAAATATCTAGGGATGGGGGAGAAAGCAATCTTGAAGATCAATGTTTTCTAGACTCAGGAAGCTTGCCCTCTATCCCTGCACATTTCTGTCATTTGGTTTGGGTGTGGAGGTAGAAATCATCCATTCACCTTGTGAAACTGGATTACATGTTGACGATGCCAGGCCAGCTGGCCCCTGAGAGATGTGTTACCATGGCAAACAGTCAGGCCCTCTTGTGATTACCTGTTTGACCCGAGCTTGTTATGTGTAGACGCTCATGCTGAGGGTGAGAGCACCCTGGAAATCAGAGGCTCACAGACCCGCCCAGGTTGCAGGTGTGTCCCATTTTCTCCATCCTTCTGGACCCAGCCAGGGTTGCCAGTGCCTTTCATATCCACGTCTGGCATTTCCCTGCTCTCTGCTCTCCTGGGGTTGGACTGCTTTCAGCAGATGCCACCCCTCCCTCCACCAATCCTGGAGGGGCCCTGGCCTCTATGACAGCAAATCCATTGCACCACTTAGGTTTAATTAGAGCACAGTGACGGATGATTAGTTTACACATCAAAGCATTGAAACAACAACTCAACAAATTGGCCCCATCCCAAAGCCCTGCGCAGGAGCTGGCCTTGAACGCAGAGGCTCTGCCTGCTGAGGCTGGGCAGCCAGCGATGAAAGCTCACGAGCCCCATACCAAGGCGCACAGAGGGAGCTCTGTTTCCCAAATGAAGAAGTAGATCCCAGATGTTTCCAACCCTAATTGTGCCCCTGCATCTCTCTCACCTTGGCTTTCTTTCTCAAAACCCTCCCTTGGCTGCTGCCTGAAGTTCACGTGTTGTTGTCAACTCTCAATTACTTGCAGGCTTGATTACACAATCCATGTGTTACCCAAGCTCTTTGCTAATCCTCCTTTTTTTTTTTTTTTACCCTGCTTCCTTCCAAGTGGGATTTTGATTGTTCAGGGAAAGAGACAGAAAGGCAAATAAGTTAATCATCAAGCCAGTCCCCTTGGCTACCATCTGATGATTTTTTGTTTGAGGTTTGATGGGAAAAGAGATGCCAATTAAAGGTTGCAATGAGGTGAATGAATTATTTCTGAGTCTCTTTCATGAACACTCTTTCTCATTCTTTATAAATAACCAAGAGGGAGCTGAACACATGGTAGCATTTTACATTACACTATCTTTCCATTTTCTTACATATTTCAGATTCCTTGTTGTTATGTTTGGACCTAGAGAGGCTGCCTGTGTGCTGAGACAAACCCAATTTGGTTCTTTGAACTAAAAGACTTGTCTGTTCATATTAATGATCAATTAAATAATTGAAAACAAAACAACCCCTCCTCCCATCCTAAAAGTCCACCTACTGAGCTGAATTGATTTCCTTACTTGATCTTCACACAAACTCATCAAAATAATTGGTGTAGGGCTGGGGATTTAGCTCAGTGGTGCTGCCACCTGCCTTGCAAGTGCAAGGTCCCAAGTTCAATCCCTGGTACCAAAAAAAAGAAAAAAATAATTGGTGCATTCTGCTCCAGAGTCAAAGTCAATGGCAGAGGGGAGACTTGAATCTAGGTCTTCCTCATAGCCCTTATCCCTCAGGACTATGGGAACTTTCTAATTGTCAGAAGCAACAGGGTGATGGCTGCATAAAAGTCTCATGGAGCACAAAGGCTCCAAATGGATGGAGGTGCAGTGCATGATGGGACTCTCGTTCTCTGGCTGTGGGCCTAGGGGGTGAGTGGGCATCAGCCTTTCCACTGTGATGTGGGCAGACAGATGAATGCTGGCTGCCTCTAGCACAGGACAGTGGGCGGGAGCTCAACAGGGTTCAGACTGCTTGCTGTAAGCAAAGTACTTCACAAGGAGGATGACACTGCATTATTAGTATAAACCAGGAGCCTATTGATCTGGCTGATTAGAAAGTCTTCCAAGGCACTGGGGTAATTAGCACAATTTACAAAGTAGCAGTTGTCAGCTTCATTGCCTAATTAACAATGTAAATATCTTTCTAAATGACATTTTATAATCATGATCAGACCCTCTAGCATTTGCCCTGTTCTCCACTGATTCCTTCCCAGATGTACAGATAGTTGCCTTTTTTCCATGCATAACATCACATTTCTGCATCACATATGATAAAGCAATTGTACGCGCCCCACCGCTCCTCTTTTGTATCTTTCTAGGGGTCTGCTCTGCCTTGTCTTGCCAGCCCAAAATATACAGTCTGCCAATTGAATTGCCAATTAAAAGTTCTTAATTAGATGTGAAAGGGGAGTTCTGTCATGTTCTGGATTCTGAACTATTTTTTATTTGTGTGCTTAGCGGGGTAAGTCATCTTAAATTAGCATCACATTTTTTCCTCTGAAGAGCATGTGAGAAACGAGGCTCTTAAGAGGAGAGCTTTAACACAATATTTGTGTACACTAGTCATGGGTGCAAAGAATCATCCCAAACGCATATGTTGCTTTGGCAAACAGGGTTATTCTTCACACTTATTTTATTTCCTAATCATTTCTTGGTGAATTAATGCTCACCATAGAATATTTGGCCTGCCTAATCAAACATATGTGCAGGGAACTGATTGTTTTATTTTTTACTTTAAATTTACCTATGATTTAGAGTATCCAAGCAATACTAAAAGATTACTGTCTTTTGTCTGAAGTTCCAAATGGCACACACACAAATCTTCCCTAAAGTTGAGAATTTCAGAGGCTTGCACCCCACTGGAAAGAATGCCCTCAAATCTTTCCATTGCTAGAGTTCTGATGTTTTCAATTGGTTAATTATTCACTTCTGGGCTTTTTTACTCCTACTAACTGCATGATGGTCAATGCAGCTACACATCTACAAAGTGTCGGGGGAAAGGAAAAAGGAAGGAGAGAGAATTTAGCATAAACCAGTGCATATTACACTGGTAAATTGAATGGAAGACAAAAATGAATTTTGTAGGAATTTGCTGTGGGACTTAATTAACCAACTTGCCCTTATTCCCCATTATCATTGATTTGTGTGATAAGTGCCAATTATATGTGTCATAAGTATACTCTTTTTTGCCAAAGACAAGAGATCTTATGTGTGATGCAAATAAGCGTTCTCAGAATGCTAATTCTGTAATGAGCCAATGCATTCTTCAAGGAGTTTATAGTATTGAGGAGGAATAAAACATGTGCATAAATAATTATAATGCAAAGTAGGAAACTGGTGTGTCATGAGGCAGTACAGAAAGAATTATGGCCAAAAAAGAAGGTGGTGAAATAAATTATAGTTGAAAGATGTGGGAAGGCCTGCTTGAAGGTTGGGGAAAATTGGCATAAAAGCAAAGTGAAGGTATCGAGTGAGGTTTCCAGATGAGATAAGTAGCAAGAAAACATGGAGGTGGGACAGCAATAAAGGTAATAAGGTACAAGATATTTACCATTAGGTGAGGGATGGGAGGGAGGAAAATACTGCAGGTAAGGCTATGAAGGTCGGTCAGGGTTCCATCATTGTCATTTAGGTAGGTGAGTTTGAAGCCAGCCTGGGCTACTTAAGAGGACTCTGTCACAAAAACCAAACAACCAAACAACCACAACAGAAAACTTATTTATGGACACTGAGATATGAATTTCATATGATTTTCATATGTCACACAATCTTCTGTCTTTTGCTATTAGAGTAGGCAGAGGCAGTAACCATCTCCTGTCCTCTGAGTTTTCTTTGCCTTTGTTCATTTCCCCATAACCACAGACAGCCAAGTGTTGACTAAGTGTGGATCCAGAGAACCGTAAAGTCAGTGCCTCAAGTGGCTATGACACTGCACATGGCTGTGGTTCCATTGCTGAGAGGGGCCTGGGACCAAGCTTCAGCACCCAGCAGGAGGCCAACAGGGGGATATGTGCTGATGGATTCTACCAGTATTTGATAATTAAACAGAAACACCTACGTCACAGGCTTTGGCAACCTGTGTGGGGTAAATGTAGTCCAGAATCGTCTTTGCTGAAGCACTCTTTGATACAGTGGATACTGACATCCCCAAACCATCTTCTCTGGGCTGAATTAGCTATTTTTGAACATCAGCAAGCTAAAAATAACCTCTATCCATCTCCTGGATAGGGTTCTGTAGTTTCCAGTAAGGGATTTTCATCCTCCCCGCACTCCCTACCCCTCACTGCACCAACCTGCCAGCTCCCTCAGGAGAAGGATGGCCTGGGAGTGGGCTGGGCTGCTGGGCTGGTGGGAGCCTCTTAGCTCTTCGACCCTAGCTCTCCCTTCTGGAGTTAATGCAGGGGTCTGAAGGCCCGCTGGGTGCAGCTCAAGTGTTAAAACAGCTTTCCCCTTGTGAGCTAAATCACAGCAGTTCATCTCTCTGGATTCTAGACACCTCTGACATAACAAAGGGCTTTAAAAATATCAAATAAAAGATATTTTAAACAATTTTGGAATGGCATGTTATGCTCAAATAACATTTATTGCATTGATGTTCTTTCCTTCATCTTCTCTGGTTTCTCTTTTATCCAGCAAAGTTTTCAATTTTTTTGTTTTTG
This sequence comes from Heterocephalus glaber, assembly GCF_000247695.1. The sequence goes on along the minus strand of NW_004624786.1, from coordinate 637,489 downwards.
TTTTTATTTTTATAAAAGCTAACATTAAAGAGTGACTGGGCAGGAAAAGGGTCCTTAGGCACTTAACTTACTCTACAATGTTTCTGGAAGAAATGTGACAGCAAGGAGGTGATCCAAGTCTGTTGAGAAATCAGGGAAGCTGAGGACAGAAAAGGAGCCATTACCTACGATGACATGGAAGCCATTGGAAACCTTGTTGACAGTAGCGAAGATGGAAGCCAACTGTCTTGGCTGACAGGTAAATACGGGAATGCTAAGTGAGGAAGGGAGATGGGCTGGGTAGACAGCTCTCCTGATGGCTTCTTGTTACTGAGATCTCAGTGTTAACATTGACTCTTTAGAGTAGCCATTGAATAATGATCACATGACTACATTTTGTTTCTCCACAAAGTACTTATTTTTGACCTGATCTTATCTGTTTTTCTTCTTTTTCCTTTCCTTCCTCCTTCTCCTTCCTTTCTTCCTTTCTCTGTCTCCCTCTGTTCTCTCTCCACCTCCCTCCTTCTCTGTCTCAGTCTCTCTTTGTGTCCTCTAGGGCACTATCCATAAACAATGATGATATGTTTTATTTTTTTCATCCACCCACAACCTAGAAGACTACCTGGTAGGTGTTCTATAAGTACTTGTTGGATGAATTGATAAAACTTTGGATATGACAAAGAGTAGAGAAAGAGATCTACCTGGTAGAGAATATGGAACAAAGAGGGAGTGCCTGTTTTTTGTTTTGTTTTGTTTTGTTCATTTACTTTTGAATAGGAACCCCTTGTCGAGTGCTGGTCAAACTTTAATGTGCCTAGGAACCACCTGAGTATCTTGTTAAAATGTAGATTCTGATTCTGCAAGGCCAGGTGAGAGATTCTGCATTTCTAACAGCTTTCAGATGAGGCTCAGGTTGCTGGTCCATGAATTACATTTTGAGTAGGAAGGCCCTAGACCACTCTGGTACTGTATGCTGCTTAGAGTGAACAGGTGGTAAAGTGGAGATTAGTGAAGGAGAGAGGAGATTACTATAGGAGCAGGGGTGTTAGGAACACAGAGGGAACAGAATCAAGAGAACCAGGAGGGGGATGAATTTTTCAAAGGCAGAAGGAAACTTCTCTCAGTGTATTAGGGAAGAGGGAGAAGGGGAGAGAAGAGGAAGGTCTTGTTCCCTGATGCTTAGCTTTTCAATGAGGTCATCAGCTGGGGTGGGGAAGTTCTGAGAACAGTCATTTACTTTCTATGGAGTATCCAGTGTGCTTTTGAGGTTTGGATCATAAACTTAGAGTAATCCCCATCAGCTCTGCTGTGTGATTTTCTAAATATTAATCTGCTTGGGTGCAGGTAGGAGTCAGATGATAGATTCAGCCAGACCCGGTAAGTGTGAGGGTTTCAGTAAGAGTGGATTTTGTATGGTACAGGCACTGAGCAAGACACGCTATTCCACCCCTGCTCTCTTGGGGCTTCTTTGTGGGAGAGACAGGTTTGATATTCTCACCCAAATGCATATCTATGCACATGTGCACACATGCATGCAATGCATGCATACATTGTATGTAACTAGCAGCACTGTTGGTGCCCCATGCAGGGTTCCTTGAGCTTGACCATTGTGCTCTTCTGGCTGATTTCCAGTGCCAGCAGCTGCATCTTTTTTCCTGAGAGAAGTATCAGGGGGTTAGCACCTGAGAGCAGGATTCCACCAGTAACTCAGAGGAATTGGTGTAGAAATGCCCAGGGCTGAGGAGGGGTATTCCCAAGGTGTGTGTTCCACCCGGGCTCCACAACATAATGCTGCTCAGTTGCTCCTGTGCAGCAGGTGACCTGCTCCACAGTGCTTCCTTTATGGGCTGCCTTCCTGTCCTGGCCTCACCTTTACACTCCCTTCCTGGGTGTTTTCTAGCTCACCTTCCAAATAAGCTACTTGCTTTCAAATCCTTGCTTCAGATTGTTCTTCTGTGGGAACTCAAACAGGAGTATATATGTATAATTATATATTGTGATGCACCCTTGGAGAAAAGCTCTTATTTGGGGGTGGGTCTCTGCCCCAGGGTGGTGGGGCAATGGGGGTGGTCAGGGAAACAACAGATCTGTGAGTTGAGATCTAAAGGAGGAGCAAGGTGGCAGGGACTTGGTGCATTTGGGAGTCTGAAAAGCCACTGTAGCTGCAGCAGAGGACCGGGAGCATGGAGTGAAGCTTAAGTGGTCAGAGCCTGCAGGGTCTTGTAGGATAGGGGAGAAGTTCAGCATGATGTATTCAGAGAACACTGAAAAGCCATTAAGGACTCCACTGCAGGTCAATGACAGGATTAGACCTGCCCCTAACAACAAGCAAAGGACAGGAGAGCCCAGGTGGGAGGGATGGAGTTCTGTGGGCTCTGTAATGACCCAGGGCCTTGCATGGAACTTTGCGCCTGGAGGAGTCTCAGCAAATGTTTGCTGGAGTGGAGGATAACTACAAACTATGTATTTGACCAGAACAACCTATTTCCTGAGCAAGGCAAATAATGGTTTCTCTTCATTAACATTGCCCCCCCCCCCGCACTGCTTCACTTCACTTTATCAGCCCTTTCTCTTTGAGATAGCATCAACACGCTAATTTCACTCTCTTTTCCTTGCTCCCCTTCTCTCTTTTTTCCTTCGCCTTCTTCCTCCTCCTTCTCTTCACCGTCTTCTTTCCTCCTCTTTACCTTCTACACTCCTCTCTCTCTCCTCTTCCTCCAAATAATCCTGTTTAATAAAATTGATTATTTCCTTCCTGCAGTCTCCATTTCTATTAATGGTGACATTTAATTCTTATCTGAGGCTATCTTAAGACTGCAGATGTCAACAGTGGAAACAGAATCACACTTTGTGAATAAGATAATTTTAAAGTGGATCTTTAGTCAAACACCATCAAAATGCAAAAAAGAAAAAATATTTCCAAGCCTGTTGACCCCTTTGTTAATAGTGCCACATGAACATCCAACATGCAGTTATTCATTTTATGGGAAAAATTCCATCCCAAAGGCAATTTACACAAAAAAATTGTGTGTATGGGTGCATACAATTTACATCTTAAATCATGAGGCACTGAAGATATTTTCAAAAGATGAAAAAGCAGAGACTCACATTCAGAGATGACACAAACCTGTTCTCCAGTGTGGTCTCATGTGTGGCCACAGTCAATAAATTACTACAGAACACACCAGCACTATAGAATGACATACATCAGTCAGTAAGGTTAGATTTATGTCACTGTAGAAAGTAAAGCAAGACAAGACCAGGAAGGCTAAAAACCAGCCTGTAAATTATTCTCCAAGAGTATTGTAAATAATCACCATTGTACCCTTTTCCCTCTTTTACTCCTTTTTATAAAAATCTTGAAATCCTTGCTCATCCCCTTCTTCCACCTAGCAATTAAAGAAGAAAAGACACTAGATGTCTAAGGTTTCACATAACCTTTTACACCCAATATTTTCATTGTCTTAACAAACAAATCTTGAGTAGTCACTGAGGGTTATGTTTTGTGACTCCCAGGGTGGTAAAGATCTGCTTATCAGGTTTTCCATTTTCGCCCTGGTGTCCTCCCTTGGCAAATTCACCCATCACCCCATGCCCCTCACCCTGTGTTCTGGCAGGATTTGAGACATGCAAATTGCAAACTGGTAAATAGCAACTTTGCATATTTTGAATAGAAGAGAACAAAGTGGTACCACTCAGTCTGTTCTCAGGGAAATGTGAGATAATAGTGAGTGAGAGCAAGGGCAGATCGAAGGTCCTAAGTATTTTCTTCAAAGTGTTTATTATGCTTATTAAATCTATTGTATACTGATGAATTAATTTGAATTATTTACATGGTCAACCTTTGAGACAATAACTTGATTTAATCAGAGCATGCAAATGTATTATTTCTCTTTGAATCTAAAAACAGGGTTAAGCTGAAAGCATCCAGACTTGTATCATTCCCTACAAATACTGGTTACAAACCTGCCCTTGTCAAGCTAAATGACATAATGTCAGAAATCAAGAGAATGTGGTGGAGGATTTCTTAGGGAAGTTGATAAACTTCCTTGTGAAAACATGCCTCTGGACAGCCAATTCTTGGATGACAAATTTCTTAAGCAAAAAGTCTTTCAAGGTCTATTCATCTGTAAATATCATGCAATGTCTGCCATAGAAGTGTTCATCTGCTAAAATTTCAGTGTAAAGGAAAAAGGATATGATAGCAATGATTGGTTTTCATTAGATTATGGGGCGGCTGTCATTTTAGTGAATGTTTGCACTGGTAAGAATTCTTTAAGGTTTCTGTCAAGTTAAAAGTGATACACGATTCAATTACTTTTCAACCCAAGTTTCCATTGGGACTTGGAAAAAGATTGGAAATTATTGTTCACAACTCTTACTTTGAGTTTTAAAATTTTTCATGGTGTTTGGATATTCATAAAGAATTTTTGGAAAAGGTAAAATCTTGTGTATTTATAAAAAGAGAAGATGCACAAGTGATTCTGAAAGTGGGGCCTTTTGGAGGTAAAGTGAACAGCTTGCATCCTGAATATTTTATGAGATCTAGGTATTAGAACAATGTTTCTGAAGCAGGGATACAGTGATCTAGGAACAAAAAGGGAGATAGGCTAGAGAACAGATTGTGAAATTACTTAAAAATATTAAGTGATCCTATGACTGGACACAGGAGTGGATGATGTTACTGAAGATTTTTCCTAATAAAGGCTCTAAAAGTGTAATGATTTATTGATTGGATCTGCACTAATGATGTGCCCCTGATTATGCATGTGTAAATAAAAGGGCTGATTTATGAGGGTACAATCGGATCTTTCAGATATATTTGGTCCATGTCTACATACTGAAAGTAAATGGAGGCAATTATCTGAGTATTTCATTGAAGGGACCCCTTTCCCCTAGTACACACTGATTTAGAGGTATGTGGTCTACTATGTTAGGTGAAGAGGGAAAAAAAAAAAGAATAAAATTCTAAAAAGAGGCAAAGGGGGAAGGGCAAATCTAAAAAACAGTTCTGTTGAGAAATATGCCCTTTTTCTCTTATCCAGAGAAAAATAGATTCCCAGGTGCTATCAGGGAGAAATCTTTTCCTTAAAAAAAAAAAGAAAGAAAGAAAAAGAAAAAAGACAACATTATAAGAAATTATTCTGTTAAAGCAAGTACACATGGAGCCTGTGTAAGGAAATCAGCCTTTTCATTACAAATAGGTTTAAAAAGCTCTAGAGAAGAGAGATGTGAACAGAAGCAATATTATCCACTGACAACCTAACTCCCTTTCAGACATCAGCCCAGAGAGACTCAGCAGCATCATTGAACAGGGCGTTTGTCTCATGATAAAGACTCATCTTTATTTCTTTCAAGGATATAAAACTTGTATTTAAATCAATTCAGAGAAGCACTTTGGCTTTAAACATCAGTGAGTAAGGAGAGCCTATTTAATGAAACAGCATTATTTCATTTTCAAAGAATGATACTAGCAGTAGCTCTGAGTTTAAATTTTGTATTCTTTTCCTCAATTATAATTATAGATGGGTCTGAAAGGAAGCATGCCTATTACTGTCATATTTATTCTTTTGACAGGTGTTATGGAACTGTAATTTGACTGTAATGACTCAAAACGCAGATTCCCATCCAAACATAATTCCTGTCACCAACACGAGAGATTTAGGAAAAGTCCTCTAGCAAGCTTTTTCACAGATCTTGAACACCCTAGTATTTATTTATTTATTTATTTGGTACCGGGGATCGAACTCGGGATCTTATCTTGCGAAGCAGGCAGTGGAACCACTGAGCTAAAACCCCGGCCCTACACCTTAGTATTTTAACAATATCCATAGTTGGAAATAAGAGGGAGCGCTTGTCTTTAGGGCTCATGCCTGGGTAGCAACAGCCAGAACAGGCAAATACACTAGGGCTGTTCATGGGTGGGGTCACAACAGGGAGTCGGAACCCAGTAGGACCGCGAGTCTCGCGCGCAGCCCGCAGAGGGCGCTCGGCACGCAGTGGCCAGGCGGGGGCGGTGCTGCGCTGGGTCCTGCGGCGCAGGCGCACTCGTCTCCGCCGCAATTGCGGCGTCCCGGTTAGGCGGCCCCAGTGGAGGCGGGTGAGCCTCGCGGCGCAGGCTGAGGGCGGGGTTGCGGGGGCAGCGGCGGGCCCGAGCTGGGGATGTGGAGGCTATCGGCGTCCTCGGACCTGTGGAAGCCCTGCGGGCGACCCCCGTGTACCATTTTCCCAGCCAGTCCGCGCTGGCTCCCGGGAGATCCGGGTTCGCTTGCCGCAGGCCTCGCCCGGGGGCGGCCTGGGCGATCTGGGCACAGGGCCGCGGGGAGGAGGAGTGGGGCCGGCGGCCGGGGTCCCCCTCAAATGCAGATTGCCTCGCACAGCGTCAGTTTCCGGGTTTTAAAGGGACATTCCCCCCCCCCCCCAGCCCCGTCTGTCTGCGGGCGCACCCTCTTTCCTGCAGCAGTCTGAACATTTTGATTGAATGCTTCTGCATTACAGGCAGGGCCCTCTGTGACTCGGTGTCTGAAACCCTTTAGCTCTTAGGATTCTTTTTTATTATTGCTTAAAAAACAAGTTTTTTAAAAAAAGATGTAAATTCTATAGTGTACAATTCACCCATTTACAGTTCATCCATTCATTGGCTTTTAGAATGTGCGCGGAGTTGTGCGTCTGTCACCATAATCAATTTTAAACATTTTCATTACCCCCAAAAGAAACACCGCCTTTAGCTACCCCCCCCATTCCCCCTAGCCCTTGGCAGCCACTACTCTACTTTCTGCCTGTATACATGTGCCTCTTCTGAACAGCTCTTATAAACGGAATCGTGCATTATGTAGCGCCCTTGTGCCTGTCTTCTTTCATGAAGCATGTTTTCAAGGTTCACCCAGGCCGTAGCCAGTCTCAGTACTTCGAGTTTTTTGCTTTTTTTAGAATAATATTTCGTTTTATCCGTCTATCAGGTGATGGCTCTTGAGACTCATTTAAACTGCTCACTACCACCCATCAGTCCTCTGGATTTGAGGCCTGGGTAGAGGACTCTCCAGAGATTTTGAACAAGAGGAGTGATGGAGAGTTTTAGGAAGTGTCCTTGGGTGGGATGAGGGGACTGGACTGCAGAGAGGGAGACTGATTAGGAGGTGTGCAGATCGTTTAAGCAGAGGTGAGTACACAGCTGGGACGGGAAGGTAGTGCCATGGAAGTGAAAGAGGGTAGAGATTCAGGTGGGGAGCCTTGAGGATTTGATCATGTGGGAGAAGGACTGGAGAAGCAGGATTGCTCCCCATTTCTAGCTTTTGGAGTATACACACCCAGGATGGGCCCTGGGGTTGGTGGAAGCAGGGAGCAAAACCATTGCTATTTTTCAACTTTCCCCATCAAGAAGAGTAATTGCATATTTAAAAAATGGCTTGTCCAGGCTTAATTTAGCTTTTTACCACTGCTCAGTAGGACATAATTTCTGATTATTTTCTGCAGTTCCATTCTCCCTTTCTCTTTTTAATATATGACTTTTTCCTGCTTATTTTTAGGTACCTTGTATTGGGACACAGATTAGGGAAAGGGACAGTGGGATTATATGGGACTGTAGGCCACTTTCTCAGCATCCGTTCTGGTGAGAGCTTTTGGCTGCCAGAAATTTCCCTTTGTGGGCCTTTTTTTCTTCTTTATTTTTAATTGTCTGTTATTCTGTCACATACTCGTGGGATTTTGTAAGTTTTTTGTTTGTTTTAGCATTTCTTTAGTTGCCCATTTTCTGTGTCTGTGTAGTTGACATCAGTCTGCCTTTTTTTCCCATCTATATGCAGGGGGACACTGGATGATATCCTTGTGTTTCTGAAAAGCATGGAACAAGGTTTTGTGGAGAAGGTTGAGTAGTGTTGGATAATAGTCCAGGTGACTGACTGCTTTTAAAAATGTATAGGCCGGGACCTGGGAGAGTTCTTTATGGGGTCCTTAGCCCTGATCTGCTCAGTACCTTTATGGATGGCTCAGACATAGACATAGAAGGTGGTATTGATATAGGGGAAATATAACTGCCAACCTACTAGATTTCAGATACACCGAGTTTGTGTTGCCCCAAATCAAAGAATGAATTTTTTTTTTGGTGCTGGGAATCGAACTCAATACTTTGTGCTTGCCAGACAGGCAAAGAATGAATTCTAAGGAGCAATGGAGGTTAAGAGTAGGAAGAATTTAGAGAGATAGCTCCTGAGAAACAGAAGTGGACCCAAAAGTAGAGTACCAATGAGCCTACTTCTCAAAGGAAGTTTTATAGAGCAAAATCACGAGGTGGATACAACTTGGGTCAAAGCTGTAATCAGCTTAGGTAATATTGATCCAGTGGGGAAGCTTGTCACATAGCAAGTGTACATGCAAAGAACAAAGACTTTTTTGGGAAGGGATGGATCAAGGGGTCCTGGGCACCCGCTGGGGTGGCTGATGTCTGTCTAGACTTTATTGGACCAGGTGATACCAATTGTCTTATCCCCTGGGGTGGTATCTAGGCCTGGTCATTCTATCTTTATCATGAGGGCCGGCCTCCAACAGATGCGCCTCCGGCCACAGTTGTACTGTGTTCTCATCCTCTGCACTGACTCCCTCAAGGGCCTAGACCTGTCTGACTGCCTATAATGTTTCTACCTAACTTAGCTGTCCATAATAGTATCATGAAGCAAGTAAGAGCTTGGAGTTTAATTCCACACCTTACCATGAACTATGTGGCCTTTGGCAAGTTATTTCTCAGAGCCTCAGATTCCACATCTGTAAATAATGTGAGGATTAACTGAGATAACACGAAAAGCTTTCATACTTGTCACATACTAATAATCCCCCCCCCCCCAATGGTAGGTACTGCGACATTCCATCAGCTTTGCAGAGGCCTGGGTAGGAGAGCCAGGGGTATGGGATGTGCACCTCCGGTCCTGGAGCCGAGTCCCACTGCACACATACATGGCTGCTCTGAATGGTGTTGCAGGGACAAGTGATGCATAAGGACCAATAGGGTTAATCTCTGTCTCTGTTTTTGAACTGGGCCTGTGATTGTTTCTGTTTCTTTGTTATGTAGAGTTTAGTTGAATGAGGGAGTCTGGCACCATCAGTGATGGATTTTGACTGGAGGCTGAACTAGTAGAGTACAGGATGGGGAAATGGATTTAAAAATTCATGGAAAAAAAAGGTGCCTTTGAAATGGATGCCCAGGCCTTGTGAGGGCCCCTGCAGAGAATGCAGTCTGAGCTGCATTCCTTGAATTACCAGGTCCAAGGAGGTGACAGTGCCACTGCCCAGGGAACTGGTTAGAACACAACTGAACTGTTGTTTTCCCACTGGCAGTTTGTTTGAGAGTGATGTCATCAGTATCAGGAATATGTCCAGAGGAGGGCAGGTGGGATGCGGACGCTTTGGGAAATGCTGTCACCTTCTGGATGATTATGTTGGAATTGGGGCCGAAATAGTGGACTTTGGATAATGAGAACCTGGACTTGGGGGCAGGTGAGGGAAGATTTTAGCCCCAAGGGGAGAGCTTAGACTGAATAGAATTTTACAGCAGCAGATTTTAGCTCAAAAGCAGAGGGACTTCCCAACAGCTTGAGGGAAGGGAAATTGGAATGCCCGTGAGTTGCCTGCTGCTAGGGGAGTATGTTGAGGGAGGAAAGAGGGATGGCTTCCTGCTAGGAATGTTTCTATACTTTTTATTATGAAAAATTTCAAAATACAGTATACGGAAATTAAAATAACAGCACAGCGTCCACCTTTCACACCTATTTTAAATAGTCCTAACATTTTGCCATTTTTTCTTTGTCTTACTGTTTCCCCTCAGTCCCTCCCTCCCTCTTAGTTTGCGGGATGGGGCTATTTGAAAATAAATTGCAGACCTGATGATGCATCTCCTTTAAATATTTCCATTTGTATGTCAGAGAATCAGGGCATTTTTCATAGTACCACAGCATCATTATTATTCCCAAGAAAACTAATGATGAACAGTCATTCACAGTATCATTTAATGTCCAGTTGTGGGAAGATTTTCTGTCAGGAAGTTGATAAAGCACAGTGACCACCATGTGAGCGTGGCTAGTGGGGCTGGTGGATCCCCTTTAGGAATCCTACGAGAGCCTGCACAGGAAACCTGGGCTCAGGTAATGTCGGGTAATGAGGGCTGTTCTGAGGTCACCACGGGCTTCCCATAGAGCATGTTGTGGAGTTCTGTGCGAGTGAGGGTCTCCAGGAGGAGGCGCCAGCCCCAAGGCTGAGTGTGGCTGAATGAACTGATCTGCCGGAAGCAGAGAGGGGTATCACAGAGGTGGGAGAATTCCTTCAACAGATAGATCCTGAGTTTCTACTGGGAGGCGTAATTTTATGTGTCAAGTTGATTGGGCTGTATGGTACCCAGATATTTGGTCAAAGCTTCAGGGTGTTTTTGTGAGGGCGTTTTTGGATTTAAATTGGTAGACTGAGTCAAGCAGATTGCCCTCCTTAATGTGGGTGGGCTTCATTCAGTCCCTTAAAGGCCTGACTGGAAAGATAAGCCTGAGCCTTGCCTGAGTGAGAGAGAATTCTGTTCCTTTGAACTGGGACACAGGCTTCGTATTAGAACCCAGACATTGGCTCAGCAGATTTTGGACTTGCCAGCCTGCGTGACTATGTGAGCAGATTCCTTATAATAAGTCACACACCCCATGCACGCGCACATGCACACACATACACACACACACATATTCTTTGGTTTTATTTCCTGGACAACCCTAGCACATCTGTTCCATGCCAGGCAATGTGTTCCAGTGCTGAGACCATTCAGGAAAACAGCATGGGCTGTCGTGTGTGTGCCCCTTACAGCTCAGATTGCCTGGACTTGGCTTGAGTGCTGAGAGGTGCAGATGAGAGGTTGGCAAGGGCCAGGTCCAAAAGGATCCTAGAGGCCATGGAAGAGGATCTGGATTTTAGCTTTCTAAACTTCAGTGTCACTTTCATGCTTTCTGTCACATACACATTTGAATTGTGTTATTAGCTTGGTATGTTTTAAAGAATCAATTTTATGCTCCTTTAAAAACAACTTTTATGTCATAATACCTATTAAGTATTAGGATATTTTCTTATAATGTGGAACTAAACATAGAGTCATTACAATAAAAAGATGTTGGTCCATAAACTGCTTAAAGTAGTTTCAGGTATTTGTCCCACATTTTGGGAAAAGTTACCATGAATGCTGAGGAATAGGGTGGATATTAGGGGTTTTAGGGAGGGACAGGATACTCTGAGATTTAAGTTTCAAAGTCACTCTGGGTGTTGGGTGGAGAATAGATAGGAAGGAAATGGATTGGAAGGCAGGGCAACCAACTTAGGGACCATTGGAATTGAGATACGATAAGAATTTGAACCAAGGTGGGGGCTAAATTTGACAGAACCTAGAGGTAGAATTTGATAGGACTTAGAAACCAGTAGCTTGGGATTGAGGGGGAAGGAGGACTTGGGTTGACTTTGATGATTTTAGCTTGGTTGCCTGGGTGATGGAGGTGTCATCACAGAGACAGGGAGCGGGAGTGGGTGGTAAGTCAAGTCCACACAGCAGGAAGAGGAAAGCAAGCATTTCCAGGGCCACAGGGCTGGACTATACCTTCAGCAATGATACTGTGAAGTTCACTGGCCCTTAAATAATAGCAAACCCACACTTTAAATTAAATTAAAACATTTTTAGTTTAGCTCTTTTAAGTGGACCCACACATGTATTCTCTACTAGTTATTACTGGGAATGACTAAGTATTATAATTGAGTTGAAAATAATCTACCGCCCATACTGGCTGGGTTGGTTACTAAGTACTGCTTGGGTTTTAAAGTAATGAAACAAAGTTATGCTCTCTCCAAATGTTAATTTTGAAGGCTGCAGATGGTAACCATCTGTTATCTGACTAGCATTTTACAATATTTGATTAGCACATTATATAGTTTGGGGAAGCCTGCCAGGGGAGACAGCCCATTGTGTTGGGGACTTTGTGGGGTATAAACTTTGTGGTTGCCCTCGAGGGTCTTGACCAACACTGTGTGGGGTTCCCCTCTCTCAGGCCAAAGCATGGCGAGTCAGACTGGCCAGTTGATGGTTTCATGGCAGGAGGAATTTGAGTCTTACGTTTAGACGCTTCCTTACATTACATGAAAGCAGAATTGGAAGGTCAGGATCTGTCTATCATTTAGGACTCTGATGGGACAACAAACCCAACCTGCTTTGGCTAAGGGGGATGGTGTGGCTCAAATCATTGAGAGGTATAAGGCTAGGGCTTCCTTCAGGTGGATGTTTTTGGCTCAGATGAGGTCTTGGGATTTTCATTTCTCTCAGGTCTCAGCCTTGCCTTCTGCTATGATGCTGGTTCCAGAGGAAGCATGTTGGCTTCCCTGAGAGAGTTAAGTCCTCTCAACATGAAGTCTAGTGGGAAAGAGCTGGAGTTCTTTCCAGTTCCTCCTGCAGAAGTGTTGAGATGCACTCTGATTGGACCAGCTTCCAGCATGTACACACCTGTGGACCAATCCCTGGGCTCATATGGATGCAGGACTCTGATTGGTCAGACAGGCTGAGCCATGGGGAGGGGTGCAACTTGAGTTGCACATAGGGGCTCTTACCGCAAGGGAGAGTGTGTGTGGCAGGCGACCACCTGTGTGCTCCACTGTCAGAGCCAAAGCCCAGAGAACCAGGAGGAATTGGCTAACTTGGCTGTGAAGACAGACATTTACTGCTGGGAAGATAATATGCTAGAAATGGAACGAAGGAGCCACAGAACCCAGCCTCTTAAGTTTCCTTCCTCAGTGTCAGAGCATCTGATAGATTTGGTATCTGGTTCTCTCTCGGGGTTGGGGGTGGAGTAGGGTTGTCTTTCTCTTTTTTATATTGCTTTAAAACTCTGCTGTTCTTTTAATCTCTGTCTTTTAGCTCCTTCATCTCGAAGGTAGGGAGCCGCTCTCTCAGAGAAATCTGCACAGAGGAGATAGTGGATTCGTGCTATTCACTTTAACCGAAGTGTGTGAAGCCTGCTTCAGGCCAGGCCCTGTGCTGGGGCCTGGGCTCTTACCCTGGGGGGGAGCCAGCAGCACCCTAGTGGCCCAGTTTCTGGCTGTGGAAGTGTGTTGCTCACGAACAGGGTGCTTCAGCCCGCTGGAGGACAGTGATTCCCCTGTCCCCAGGGAGGGACAGTCAAGAAGGGATTCCTGGAGGAGAAACACTGAGCTGGACCTGGAGGGGGAGCAAGGTTCCACATGTGGAGATGGGGCAGGAGTGCCTTGCTCAGGGAGCTGCATGCGCAAACGTACTGAGAGGTGACATTCGTGATGGTTTGGGGACCTGGGAGAAGTCCTGGGATCTGTGGCTGAGCAGCATGTACCGTGACGCTGGTTCCCACGCTCACTCAGTGTCAGTGTGGAGTGGCAAGCGGGAGGCAGGGACACCTGGCCAGGTGTTAGAGGTTCCCGTGGGAGCCTGTGGGGCAGTGAGCACAGAGGGGGCACTGTTATGAGCTGGGGGGCACTGAATGAAAATTCAACAGGTCCTCAATCTAGAACCTACCACTTGAAAACATCTGTACTTCATAATTTGCTTCCAAAAAAGTTCAAGCTCGAGTGAGTTCTTTGGAGAGGGTGTGTATACTACAGAAGTTAAAAATAAGGGCTACAGCAGAAAGGATTTTGGCTGTCTGCACTACAAAGAAATAAGAGATGTTTAAGGGGTAGTGTATTTAACCTGATTGAAACATTACGCATGTCCACATGCTTTGAAATATCATGTGATACTCCATAAAAATGTATACTTTTGTGTTTTATGTATTAAATTTAAATTTCAAAAGAGAAAAAAAAAAGAGTTCCATGGGTAGAATAGAGAGTCTGGTATATTCTTCCATTTATATAAAACTCTAGAAAATGCAGATGAACCTGTAGTGACAGAAAGCAGATTGGGGGTTCTTGGAGAGTAGGGAGGGCAGATGGAAGGGTTTGCAAAGAGGCGGGGGAGAGCTTGGGCTGTGTCCACTCCTGGTGATGGTGATGGCTTCTCTGTGTGTACATATGTCAGAACTTACCCAGTGGTCATTGGTTGTATGTTAACACCTCAGTAAAGCTGATTTTTTTTCAAGTGGGTTCAAATCTCAGCTCTGCCTTTATCAGCTGTATGGTCTTGGGCAAGTTTCCAAACCTCTCTGGTTTTAGTTTTCTTATGTATGCAATAACTACATGGAAAGTGATACACCAAGTAAGTGCTCATTGTTACTGTTTTTTTTCTTTTCTTTTTTTTTTTTTTTTTGGTGCGGGGGATCAAACTCAGGATCTTGCACTTGCAAGGCAGGTGTGGTGGCACTGAGCTAAGTCCCCACCCCATTGTTACTGTTAATAACAATAAAATGAAATCAGGTACAGGCTATGGCCTCACCATAGTGACTCCATGTGTTATCTGCTTCTTTATGCAGAGCCCCTGCGAATCATGTTTCTCATAGTTTAACATGCATACACACATACCTGGTAGACACACGGTTAACACACACTTTGGTCTAGGAGGTCTGCTTGGGACCTGGGACCCTGCATTTCTGAGAAGCTCCTGGGTAGTGCTGATGCTGTGTACCCCCCTCCATACTCGCTCTTGGTTTTTGCAGGTCTGCTCTGGGTTGAGCATGTCACCAGGGCTGAATGCACAGCCCTGACCCAGGGTTTGGACTCCAGGGGTGGTGGCCATGAGGAGGAGCCGGCCTCCACACGTGAGCCATCCTGTTCACAGAGGGCTGGGAACTGGAGGTCAGGACTGAGTGTAGAACTTGGCTTGATGCCTGAGACTTGATGCTGTTTTCCAGGACAGAGGTCTTGCTGATGGCCCCACTGCCAGGGGCAGAGCTGGTCCAGAGGCCGCTGCAGCTCTACAGATACTTGCTGCGCTGCTGCCGGCAGCTGCCCACCAAGGGCATCCAGGAGCACTACAGACATGCTGTCAGGCAGGTGGGAGCAGGGTACACGGGCTCTGGGGGTAAGGGCCCCTCTAATGGGATCCTAGTGGGGAGAGGCCAAGGGCCAGGGTAAAGGATAATCTTTGAGATGGAGGAGGGGGTGGCAGTTTGGCACGAGGCACCAGAGATTGATGCTGGGACGCCCAGCTCCTCTCTCTGGCTTCTGTCCGGGAGTATCATTTCAGCACAGCAGCACTGTGCCAGGGCATGAACAAGGCAGCTTGGCAATAATTACAGTACACAATAGGACACGCATCATTTTGCCAACATTGCACAGCCTGAATTTAATCGTGATAAAACATCAGGATTAAAAACTGGGGGACCATCCACCAGGTAACGTCCTGACCTATACCCGACGTAACTGTCAGCTTCACAAGACACAAAGGAAGCCAGAGATACTCTGGATTAAGGGGACTAACAAGATGTGACAACTAAATGTAATACATCATCTCAGATTGGATCCTGGGCCAGAAAAATATAATTGCTCTAAGGGGCATTTTTGGGGGCAGTGCATAAGCTGGAACACGGGCTGTAGATGAGATAAGTATTGTGTCAATATTACATTTTCTGAATTTGGTTATTGCGGTTCTATAAGAGAATGCTCTCATTGTTAGGAAACACATATTGAAGTGTGTAGGGGTTAAGGGCAGCATAACTGCCACCTACTCTGAAATGCTTCTAAAAAGAGCTGACACGTACACATACAAAGAGAGAATGGTAAAGTGAATGTGGCAAGACATTCAGATCGGTGATGCTCGTAGGGAGTTCTTTGTACTTTTGTAATTTTTCTGTGAGCAATCATTTCTAAATATAAAAGAATAACTAAACTCATACAAACAAAATACAGAAAGTAAAAGGAAAAAAGAGCAACAGAAAGCTGTGGGAACACAGAAAAGGGAGACATTAGCCATCTGGGGAGTTGGGAAGGGCTACCCCAGGGTGGGAATTTGAGGTGGCATCTGAAGATGAGCAGGGGACTTGTGGGGTTGGGAATGATAAGGAGAGGGAGGCGCCAGTTCTTTCTGAAGGCCCCTGAGCACCCCACTGATGAACCTAAATCTCAGGCTGCCAGCGGCCATCTGCCTTACATTGGGCCTGGAGGATTTCCCAAAGCCGTGGCCTCCCCTCCCTCCCCTGCTCGCCTTTTGTAGCACTGAGGTAGGAGAAACCCCATCCCTCCTGTGGTGAAGCCCATGCAGAGATCTCACTAAGATGAAAGCAGCTTCCCATGAGGAGCAAATTAGATGGAGAGAAGGAAATTTCCCTTGGGCCCTGATAACTTGCCTGATAAGCTCTGGGCCCTGGGGCCGGTCCTCCTTTTCATCAGCCCTGCTGGCAGGATTGCCAGCTTTGTGGTAAAATGGACTAGGGTTCAGATCTTGTTGCTTAGCAGCAAGTTAGGATTTCTAAGCCTCTGTTTCTTCACCTCTAAATGTGATCATCCATCGTAGTCTTGGAGGTTAAGAGGAGCTGAGTAGAAAGTGCTCAGCACTTTGTCCTAGGATTGGTGGATTGAAGCTGCTGACTCTTTGGATTTTTCCCAGTCATCTTTATCTTTTACAGAGTTTCCGGGTTCATTCAGATGAAGACAACCCTGAGAGAATCCAGCAGATTATTAAAAGAGCCATCGAGGATGCGGACTGGATCATGAACAAAGTAAGCGTCTCCACCAGTAGGGGTATGTGTGTGAGGGGGATGATGGTGTACTCTCTGTGGCCACTAGGGGTCACCCCTGCCTCACACTTGAAAAGGGACTGTACAGAGGTGGGTCTTCCCCACCTCCTCCCTGCTCCTCTCTTTCAAAGCCGAGGGTGGTCCCTTCTGGTTGCAGGATGGGGCTCCTGGACACTCTTAAGGACAGATTTCTGCCTAATAGTATGAATAAGCTGGACACAGGAAGAAGGAAGAGAGCAGTCTTCTTGGAAGCTAAGTGCCAGAGCTGGCGGAAGCATCGTGATGCTTCCAAGAGGGAGACTTCTTGGGGGAGAGAGCTCCCTGTCTCTTGGGGGTTCACACCGAGCCTGGGCTATCTAGGAAACATTCAAGGGGCTGTTTGGGTGGAGCAAGGGGGTGAGCTCGGAATGAGATTGGTATCGGAGTGACCTAGAGAAATGGCATAGTCCCCATCCTTCTAAATCCGAATCTCCAGATGTGGAGTTCAAGACCCATTTTTTAATTAACTCAGCAATTAGCTGAGGATTCTTCTCTGGCTTCTAAGGGTCCTCCTCTGCCTGAGATTTTTTCCCCCCAGAAACCAGAGAAGAACCCTCAGCTAGAGAGTAGTACAGATGACCACAATGTTCAGTTCTAATATTGTAAGTTTCTTTATTGTCCTCCCACCCCGAGCCTCCTCTGTCCTCCTCCATTAAGGAAGAAAGAGGGTCCAGGATGCACCTAGAGATCTGCCCACCTAGTGACTCCTGTCTGTCACCACCCCTGAGAAACTCCTGCAGGAAGTGGAGGCCCAGGGGACTGGGTTCCAGATTAAAGCCTCCCTTCCCACTGGCTTCCCTCACCCACTTCTTACCTCTCCGTCTTGCAGTATAAAAAACAAAACTGAGCACCCAGAGCCCAAAGGAAAGCCGTGTTAGAGACATCTGGGGCTTCTTCTCTTCTGGAACTAAGCAACAGCAGCAGCAGCAGCAGTAGTTTTGGAATATTCCCTGGCCCTGCTGGCAGAGCGATCAAGAAAATTTAGGCAGGAGAAGTTGACATTTGTTCAGACAGCTCTTGCTTTCGCAGTCATGTTTCCAGCATGCTTTATGTTTGCTTTGCCTGCCAGAAATGATGTACAAGTTGGGGACAATGTGGTGTTTTTTTGTGTTTTCTCTGTGTTTTTCATTTTTGTGTTTTTGATGTTTTACATTGCTCTGAAACTGATCCATTTGTTCTGGAGGTCTCTTTACCAGTCTCTGAGCCCCAAAGAAGAGGTCCCCGTAAGTGGCCACCTGTACAGAGGGAAGAGAGTGGGCTTTAAATCCAGACAGCTCTGGATTTGAATCCCAGCTTTATGACTTTTCTAGGCTATTGCCTTTGAGCTCGGTGTCCTCCTCAGTGAGGAGGAAATAAAATGAAGTTGAAGTGCCTAACACAGGATATGGGACATGGCAGCCAGCATCCCTCTGAGGAAGCCGTCCCTCGAGGCCCCTCCTGCTCCCACAGTGCACCTCTGCTGTAGCGCATACGGTGTCAGTCTCTGTGATTTGTTCATGAGCTCCTCCTGTCCCAGCTTGGAACCCCAGATCCCTCCAAGTTGTGTCATGCCCAGCAGTCCGCCAAGGAACTGCTTTCCTGGGTCCTGTCCCTCCATGCTCAGGAAGTAGAAGCCCTGGTCCTTGCCTTCAAGGAATTGCCAGGGTCTTTGAGGCAGTGACATGCACATTAGGCGAAACTAGGAAGAATCCCCAAGCAGCTGTGACAGACACTGGCAAGTCCAGGCTTCTGTGAACTTGCGACCTGTCTTTGTGGGCCCTTCCCTGCTTTGCCACCATCATGGCAGGATGGACAGCAGGGAGAGAGGGGATAGGTCCAGGGAGAGTAGTGAGAGCTGGCCGAGCAGCCAGAAGATGCAGAGAATCCTCACAGGAACCTGAGTGTTCCCTGGGGGCACTCAGCCCGAGGGATGTGCTAGCGCATGTGAGTCTCCCTGCAATTAATGTAACTTACAGCGTCATCCGTATGTGTACAACTGATTAACATATAAGTGAAGTAAATACATTGCTTTGTGAAAGTTCTTGTCTCTTCTCAATGGATATTCCCCAAACATGGATCATGCCCCTACTGTGTGCTGTCACACTGAGTGCTGAGGACTTAGATAAGTCAGACTGAGCTATGCAGAGGAATCATGCTTCAGAGGTGTCCCTGAAGCACAGAGGGGGATCAGGAAGGTCCTCAGAGATGACCGGAACCCCCTCAACTGGGGGACTCAGCAGTTGGCAGAGATGCATCATTTTCAAAGGAGTGGGTGGCCCTACCCCAGGCCTTTCACCAGGAGGAGAGAGAGTGAAGGTGACCAGGGCTTTGGAGAGAGTTGATGTCCCTTGCTCTCGACCAGCCCTGCAGGGGCTCCCTGGCCTTCACATCACCGGTAGGAGCATGATCCAGGTGCTGACTTACCCAGGTATCAGACAAGGGGTGCCCAGCTCTGGCGAAAGGCTAGTCAGTGAGGGAACCCACAAGAGCTTGGGTTGGTTAACTGTTTTGGCTGCTCTCTGCCAGTCAGAGAGGACAGTGAGCCTGCTTACTGGAAACTACCTGGGAACTGCAGGTGCTGGCCTCTGCCCTCAGCCTTTCTCCACCTGCCCTGCATGGAGCCCGTGCATATGCAGGTCTTACATCGCCCTCAGCCACAGCTCTTAAGTGCATGAAGTTGAAGACTTCCAGTTGCCTCCCAGCAAAGAGAAGAAGATGAATGCTTTTGACTCAGAGGCAGTGTGGTCTGATAAGAGTGGGCTCTGGAGCCACATTCAAATTTAAGTCCCAGCTCTGTCACTTAGTAGTGGTGTGATTTGGGGCATGTTTGTTAACCTGACAACCTTACCTTTCATATTGCAACAGGCTGTACGTCCCTTGGGACAGTGAGATTAAGGCAGTGCACCGGAATGTCAGTCAGCCGTGTGACTGCCTTCTCTTGTCTTTGGTTTACAAACTTTTATTTTAAATGGGTCCCTGTCCTCTGATGCCTGCTGTGCCACCAGCACAGTGCCGGCAGGAAAGGATCTGTCTGATCCTTACTTGCATTCACCTTGCCTTCCTGGGGTGCATTTGTATTAGGAAGTTTGTGCATTAGAGCAACTGCCCTTGAAGGATTCTCAGGCCCCTTTGAGAGACCCTGCCACATCTGGGGGCTATTCTGGGGGCAACTTTGATTTTTGGTCTTGTCCCAGAACATGCTCCCAGGACCAACCTGCCTGCCTGACTGTCTCATTCCCACCCTGTTTCAACTGAGCACCTGCTCTCCACACAGCCCTTCCTCTGGGCAGGAAAAAACCACAGTGAAGGGAGGTAAAAAACAAACCTGAGAGGCTGAGCTAACATGGTTCTTAGGAAGTTATAATGCAGATTTATTTTTTCTCCCATTCTTTTTTTTTAAGTACAGAATAGCTTTATTTAAATTTTTATTTTTATTAGCACATTTTCAGTACACGATTACATTTATCACGGGGCATTGTGCATGTGCTTAACACATTTTCCTTCTCTAGTACAGAATAGCTAGGAATCATAAGTGAGATTAAATACTCCTTTCTTCAAACATTTCCTAGGCTTTTTGAGAATTTACTCAGTTCCATAACCCACATATTGTGTGTTAGAAGTATCATGCTCTGCTTAAATTTGTAAACTTTTCTTTACTGAAAGCCACCATACCTAATTATTGAAAGTAGGAAATTATGGTCAGATTATTATGAATTTATCTGTTTTGTTATTTGTCTATAGTTTTGCCTATTTATTTTATTTTGGCTCTCTCTGTTACATTTTTGTTTTATTTAATATCTTTTGACTACTCCCAGTTTTTGGTGTCTGTATACACATGGGTGCACCCACACTCTTTGCTGACACATTTTAATTTATTTTGGTAAAAGAATTTCCCTTAATAATCCCGCAACAAAATTTTGAAATAGTTATTGTCAGATGATCTCTAAAGACGCCGCCAGCTTCGCATTACACACATTAATCCTTTCTTTTCACTTCCAGCTGATCTTCACACTCTTTGTCATGGTTTTTGTACTTTCATCTGTGAAGGTTCTTCAAGTGGATATTTCTGCAGGGAGAATGAGTGCGGCAAAGCGCTCTTCTGCCATCTTGCTGACATCCTTCTCGTTGGTCATTCCTTGGAAAGGCCATGGAAAGGCCCTGTTCCAAGTTGCAGTACCAAACTAAGTTGGGAAATGAAAACCCCTCCATCCGGTAAGCTCAAAGGGAACTCCTTGAAGTAGAACTAAAGGCCCCACTCTCCTTCCCTTCAGAGTCTCACAAACTTTAATCTCTGACCAAACTATATGTTTGTTTCCCTTGAATATACTGGTATGTGTCTTAACACAGAATTACGACCAGTATAGGGCGTAAAGTTCCTGCCTGTTGTGCTCATTATTCTTATATCTGAAAGTATTATTGTAGTGATGTGCACAGTGTATTTAATTAATTCAATTTTATATCCACAGGTACATATTCAGTATGAGGTCCCATGCCAGATACTGGAGATTCTTTCTCTTGCTCACACTTCCCCCTTCTCCCTCATCTCTCCCCTGTTCTCCTCTCCCCCCCTCCCCAACTGAACTGAAGGTCTTTGAGCTGAGGTACATTCCAGCCCTTTTCTATTTTTTATTGTGAGACAGGGTCTCAATAAGTCAATAAATTGGCCAGGCAGGGCCCAAACTTGTGCTCCTTCTGCCTCAGCCTCCTAGAGTGCTGGGATAATAGGCATTTGCAGTCATACTTGGCATATGTTTTTCTCTTTTTATATTTTTTCAATCTCACTAGATAATCTCATCCATATCATAGTGTGAGACCAAAGTGACTCCATTTTGCTAAAATGCACCACTCCCCTAGTCTCTCACAAGTTAATGGTTAAAATGTGCTTGCTTTGGGACAAAAGATGCAATCTGTAACAAACCAAAGTTCCTAAGTTAATTACTCAGCCATCTGTTTGCCCAGAAAATAAATGTTCTGGACCCACTATCCATAGAACAATCTGTAGATGTACTGACTGTCAGTACGTAATGGTCGTGACTAATAGTCAGTGTGTCTGCTGACCATCAGTATGTGACAGTCGGCCACTAACTTTTGTCCCTCTTTTCCCTCATAAAACCTACATGTAGCCACCCCTCAACCCCTGATGCACCTGGCCAATCAAAAATATACACTTCATGCTTGCTAATTGTCAACCAATCATATAACTGCTAAATAAAAAAATCTCCAAACCTTGTTATAACCTCTATAAAAACCCCACTAATTTAAAATTTGGGGCTCTCAATTCTGATCCACTGCATCGGTGATGGTTGAGAGCCCCTGCTCGAGCTTAAATAAACGACCCTCATGCGTTTACATCAAAATCGGCTCCTTGGTGGTCTTTAGAGAATTCGCGATCTAGACACAACATTTGGGGGCTCGTCCGGATCCCCAAAACCCCAGGATCCCCGTACTGGAGGGTCAACACTGGCCGGTGAGTGTCTGATGTCTCTTTGTTTGTCTGTAATTCGGGGGCCCAATTTCTGGTTAGGTCAGCAGACGGTCTAGGCGGACGCGCTGCGAGGGCCGCCGACCCGGGATCCTGGAAGACGTTCCGGATCCTTCTAGAGGGGACAGAGTGCCCCATGGGTATGAGTCTGACTCCTGGAGGGACGGTGCGGGTTGCTCCTGCGGTACGGCATGAGGCCATCATCCCATTTCTGGTACTGCCTCCGATCGGGCAGAGGCCAGTTTTGTCTTGTTTTTTGTTTTTTTTGTTGTGTTTGTTTGTCTGTTTATTGTGGTGACTTGGACTGAGATGATGGGACAGGCTGTGACTACCCCTCTATCCCTCATGAGAAACCATTTTAAAAAAAGGTTAGAGAGCGCGCTCATAACTTAAGTTTAGAAATTAAAAAGACTAAATTCATCACCCTTTTTAACTCGGAATGGCCCGCCTTTGGAGTAGGTTGGCCACCCGAGGGGACCTTTGATCTAAGGACCACAAAGAGAGTCCAAGAGGTCGTCTTCCGTTCTCTTAGGTGACACCCTGATCAAGTTCCCTATACTGTCACTTGAGAAAGTCTAATCTGCGACCCACCCCCATGGGTCAAGCCCTTTGTGCCTCCACAGAAACAACAGCCAGAGGTAATCCTGACAGCCTGTGAGAAGACTCCCAGAGGGCGCGACAGCAAAAGACAAACCAAAACCAAGCCGACTGCACCGCTTTACCTGGTCCTCCAAGGAGGGACCGAGGAAGATCTCATTTTTCCTCCCCCTTACTCTCTCTCTTCTTCCCCATGGCAACAGGCAAAAAGAAATGACCCAGCCCCAGCTGGAGGTGGGGAAGGAGGGCCGGCCCCGGGTGCCGGCAACCATAATGGCCCTGCCCAGAATACTCGCCACCGGCGTGCCATCTCACTGGCAGGCCCGGC
>NW_004624786.1:597855-608357 GCF_000247695.1 Heterocephalus glaber | reverse complement strand
CATTTTTTTTTTTTTTTTGTACCGGGGATCGAACTTGGGACCTTGTGCTTGTGAGGCAGGCGCCAGAACCACTGAGCTAAATCCCCAGCCCCTAAGCTACCATTTTTAATGACTAGTATGTCCTTATCAATCAGTTCAAACAGGATGAAAGAAGGAAGGGTAATATGGTCTTTGGAAATATATGTTTCAGGTTAGACGGACTTGAGTCCAAGTCCTTGGTCTGCTAGTTAGTAACTGGAAAATTTTAGGCAAGTATTTAAATTTCACTAAATAGTATAGAACTTGGATAACAGTATCATTAGTCTTATGATCCTTTTGCGGGACTATGAAATAATGTATGTAATATGTCTTTTGGCATATAATAATTACTCAAGGATCCACTATAGCTTTATTTTCTGGCTATTCACAGAGAACTCTGGCAAGGCTATTGCCAAGACTAAAGAATAGACAATGACTCATAGTAAATGCTTTCAATTTTTGATGATCTGAAAGTGAGGCATGCTGAAAGTGTCTGAACTTTGCCAGGGTTTCATAAACTGTAGAAACATACAGAAACTAACACTGTTAAACCCTTGAACACATTAACAGACAAGGCAATAATAGTTGTCTAACTGTTTCAATTCATGTAAAATTAATAATGTTATTGTCTCATCACACCTATGATTCTATATTTCACTTAATCTTATCTGCTTGATTAGAAGAAATACATGGTGAATGTTGTAAAAGTACTGCTCCCCTTTCCATGTGATTCTCATCTGACATAATAAAAGTAGCACAGTAAGAAAAATTTCTATTTGAACCTTGAGAGCAAAATGTTTCTCTGTAATTCTGTCCCCTTCAGATCCTAGAACTGAGGCATAGATCCTTCTAAATGATGCTAATGTCATCATTCACTCTAATGCAGATATCTATAAATTTTCAACACTTTCCAGGAGGAGAGTGGACGAAGTTTACCAGAAAAGAAATGCTTCTGGAAATGGACCCTCAATTCTCCTGGTAGATAGAAATTATTTAGGGAAAAGGCAGCTTTCCTGTGATTTTTCAAATTATACCTCACAGGTAATCACCTTCTATCTGAAAGGCCAATTTGCATTATGTTAGACATCATTTAGAAAGGAAAGAGCAGATCATTGATGAAGTCCTAGGACATCGATCAGCACAGAAATGATTCCAGCTACAAGCCAGCTCCCCCTATCTGGACAGGCAGAGAATGGATGGAAGCTCCATGTCAAAGCACAGATAGGTCTGAGGAGGAAGACTCTATTTTGATAGATGAAAACACAACTTCAAGAATGTTGCATTTCCACAAAATGTTGGGAAGTTGTAGCAACACACAGAATGGATTGGTTCAAATCAATACTAGAGAGAAAACATCTTTGTGTATAAATATAGGCTGTAATCCAAGTAGAGGTCAAACGGTAAGAGTAGAAACTTCCCAGATAAGAGCAACAGTCACAGCACAAAGCAGTCTAGCAGCTTACATATCATATAACAAAGCCAAGAGCCCATCTTTTTGAATTCTGCTGTAAGTAGAAAAGAAAAAAATACATATATAGACAAAGAAGAGAGGGAGAGGGAACTAGGAGGAGAGGAGAGGAGAGAAGGTGGTAAAGGGAGGGAGAGAAGGAGACAGAGAGTATCACTGCCTCTCAGACCCCAGTGAATTTATAAACACAATTCTTTAAAACACAGTTGACATTTTTAAAAATTCATAGCCCTTTTAGAGGTCCTGAATGTCTCCCTTTGCATTTCATGCTGTGCACTAACTTAAGTTGTATCTATGAACCTATTCAAAGACATCCCAGCAGCATGTCTTCAGTGTTCTGGTGAGGAGTGAGTCTGAAGGATGAGTGTACTTTTAAAAAAATTTTTATTTTATTGGTACATTTTAGGTATACAATATAATGACATGCATCATTGGAAATTTGCACCTTTACATAGTCTCTCTTGGTTCTTATTTTTCCTCCTTCCCCTGCCCTCCTTTCAACCCCTCCATCTCTCCCTATTTACAAAGACTTTGTTTCTATTGTTTCATTTTCTCATATTAATTCCATTCCCTTCTTTCCTTTCCCCTATCCCTCCCACTTCCCCTTCCCCTTTGCCTCTTTTCTTCCTATTTAATGTCTTTCTGTGGAGTGCCCATGTTGGAGAGTCAAAAGCATGAGAGATGCAAATGAAAACAACACTGAGATTCCACCTCACCCCAGAAAGAATGGCTGCTATCATGAAATCAACCAATAACAAATGCTGGCGGGGCTGTGGGGAAAGAGGAACCCTGCTCCATTGCTGGTGGGAGTGCAGACTGGTGCAACCACTGTGGAAATCAGTATGAAGATACCTCAAAGAACTAGGACTGGAAGTCCCATTTGACCCTGCTATTCCCCTGCTGGGTATCTTCCCCAAAGAATTAAAAGAATCTTACCATAGTGATATATGTGCACCCATGTTCATAGCAGCACAGTTTGTAATAGCTAAAACTTGGAAACAGCCCAAATGCCCACCAACTGGAGACTGGATAAAGAAGATGTGGTTTTTAAAAATAAAATGGAGTACTACTCAGCCATAAAGAATGAGAAATTAGAGACATTTATAGCTAAATGGATGCACATTGAAGCGATACTCTTAAGTGAAATAAATAGGACACACATGTGTAAATACCGAATAGTTTTTCTCCCATTCTTTATATATATTTCAGGTGGTTTTAGTTCTCCCTGTCCCTGGATGTAAACTGAGACAAAGCTCAACACTTTCTGGCCAATCTGAGGTCAAACTCAAAGCCATGGTTACTTTTACGTCATAAAACATTCTCAATTCATGAAGTGAAATGTCCAATCCCAGCTGAAAATTACATTTCTGAACCGAATGAAGCTGCAGCCTTCCCCTTCTTCCAGCTGGGATCTGCCACGGATGTGAACCACTGCCAGAGAAGTGGCTACAGGTGGTCATGGGTGGGGCTCCGGGCGGAGGAACACTTGTTGAGGGACCTGCATGGTGTTTGCTGCTCTGTGTGACCGAGTCACCACATTGGGAGGAGAAATAGGGACGGAGGCTGGAGCAGGCCATGAGGATCAGATCCTGCAGATCCTTGCAGGACTTGCTGAGGAATCTGGATCTTCCCCAGCAACGGTGTCTTTAGATAATCGTCTCCCCGAGCAGACAGTGAGCCCCTGGAGGTCAGGAGCCCTGCACTGGTCGCTGCAGAGTCCTTTGGGCCTGCTGTGGGCCTGCTGCCTGAGGGGTGAGCTCGAGCATTTGCTGAAGAGGACTAATAGCAGATGAAGTGATGTCTCTCTTCTGTTGTCTTATGTTTTTTTTTTTACTGCTTTCTAGTGATAAGGGAGGCTGGGAGGTAGGAATGTCTTCTCGGTTGTGTCTTCTTATCACTTTAGCGAAGGGAGCACCCACCCTCCCTGCTCAATGCGCTGGCCCTGCTTTCACTCACAGACCTTCCCAAGGAAGCTCCTCTTGACACAGAGAGGATTTGTCCCAAAGCAAAGGTTACAAGGAGCTGAAACTCAAGACTTCCTCCCAGTCTCCTGAAACAAACCCATCTCCCTGTCCATTTGGTTTCCCTAGGAGTTGAGGATTGGCATGAACACCCAGAGCAAACAAAACAAACACCTTTTACAACCGAAAGAGAAATTTTGGCTCAATACAAGGTTGGAGCCTTGTTAGCAGAAAGCACTGCTGCTGCATAAACGTGAGAGTCATCTAGAGGAAAATCACTGGCTGGCACACATGACTAGTTGAGCCCTTAGCTAAATTAGCTCTTTGCTCACAGAGCACTGTTTTTGTTGAGACAGTAATTGACAGCCTGGTTATTCAGACCTAGTTATGTGGCAGACATATGCTCAAAAATGAGATGAGCCCGTCATTTTAAGTAAAACAACTGCCAAAACCTGTTAGCAATGACGAAAATTGAGCTTTTCCCCCAGTGACTAGGGAGGCTGAGGCAGGAAGATTATAAATTCAAGGCCAGCCTGGGCTACAAAACAACAACAAAACAAAAACAAAAAAAAGAGGAAGTAAAAGAATTTAAGACTAAAATCTTTGAAAACTGTTGTCTTTCGATATGGTTTAGTCTTGTTTCCCCCCCTTCTGTTGCCATGTTAAATTACCTGACCCTAAATTTAGGGCCTTAATTTGGATACTAATTATATTTTTTCCTATTGATTTTGGCCATAAGGCCAGCAAGTCAGAATTGTTTGGCATGTAGGTCTGTCATCTATCAAGTAAATTATCCTTAGTAGCTTCATCTCCTGTGTGGCCGTGCCATTCATTCATATATTCATTCATTCATTCATTAAACATTGAGCACCTTTTAAGTTCTCTAGAATTGTATCTTTATCTCCATTCAGACTGGGTTATGTGGTTTAATTTGCTCTTGTTAATCTGTATAGTTTCTGGAAATATGTGGAAAGATTCTGTTTCAGGCAGTTATGATTACCCATAGGAATCTAGATGTCTCTTTCTGCTTAAAATAAAAAGAAATTTCCCCGAAGGCTGTTTCTGTTTATAGACAATTAGTCCACATGTACATACACACATCCACAGTGCCCTGTAACACTGAAACAGCCAAGTCTGACTGAGAAATGATGAATCACTTTGAAAACAAGTTCCTCTGACATCGGTACCTTTCTATTTACATGAATCTTTAAAATTCTCCGGTGGAATAGGTAGGAGGAATTGTCCGAGGGGCCAATTTTCCAACCCAGCCCCTAGCCTCTAGGCCTGGAGGTCACTGAACGTTCTCATTCTTTTCTTCATCTTCGCCACAGTGCTGGTTTCAGGGTCTCTATTGTCCAGTCCTCTATTTCTTCTCTTGCACCTTCAGTGCCATCAGAAATTAGTATGGGTCAGAACCTCAGCTTGAAAGAGAACAGGGAGATAACACAGGGAAAACAAAAAAGAAAAGAAAAGAAAAACATACTCAGCCTTTACAACCAAACAAAAGCTCCTCCAAATATAAGAAGCCATTCTCACCCTCTCATATTACCTCAAGTATTAGTTAAGTAAGCATCATCCGCCTCCCTTCACAGCTTGGCGTCCACACCAAGAGGGCAAACCCACTACACCACCTGCACTCACTCTAGGACCCTGTGGGGACTGTTCTCCCCTTTCTGCACAGAGAAACAGCCAAGAGAGGCAAGGTCACATCTTTGTCCAAGGTCACATCTCAAGAACACATGTGGGCACAATGTGGTAGTGCACACACACCTGTAATCCCAGCTACTCGAGAGGCTGAGGCAGGAGGACTGCAAGTTTGAGTCCAGTCTGGGGAACATAGTGAGATCCAGTCTCAAAATAAAAAGGGCTGAGATGTAGCTCAGTATTCCCTGGGTTTAATCCCCAGTACAGCCAAAAACAAAAGCAAAAACAAAAACAAAAATAAAAACACCCACACATAACCTACATCAGCCCTTTCTGGAGGCTGAAGCCTACTCTTCCATAGGGGCTCAGAGAAAATAACCCATATCCATTAAGCTATGTTTTTAAAATATTCTTTTTATCCTTTCTTAGAAGTTCTAGAGATCCAAAAGGACTTGGGAAAATCATGTGACTTTGGATTATAAATAGCTTACCCAAGTTTTCAGCTGGAGTATTCTAGGCTTGTCACCTGTACCTGAAACAAGCTCAATCATTATCCCAGGGCACACTCCACAAAGTGCTCCTTTTTGTGTACCAAGGTGTGAAACAGGTTAGAAAGTACTAGATTGAAAGAGTGAGGTTTCTCTGATGTTTTTTGTGGCTAAGAACATTGAACTGAGGTGGTCACCACAACCTAGAAAAGGAGCTATGGCCTTATGAGGAGATGGACCTATTGCTACAACGCCTCACTTGATCTTAGCTAGAAGACAGAGAAGTGATGGGCTGTAGCT
The DNA here is from genome assembly GCF_000247695.1 of Heterocephalus glaber. The sequence continues at coordinate 602,478 of NW_004624786.1, read as the reverse complement.
ATGGGACTTTGGAAAAATGATTTAGCTAAGCCTTAGTTTTCTCATCTATGTAACGGAGAAAATAGTAATAGTTGTCTCTCCAGGTATTTTGCAAGGATCCAATGAGATGTTGCTAGTGGCGAGCACACAGCTCAATAAAAGCAGCTGCTATGCCTGTTAATTGCACCTGGCCTCTCAGCACTGGTGGCTTGGGGCCAGTTTGGGCTTGCAGACTGCTCCCGGGGCATCATTTCACTAATCAGGGAGAACATACTCATTGAACATCTCCCTAAAAACTTTCATCACAACCAAGGAAAGAAATCTGAGGGGAGAAAAGGAATCACATCCTTATGTCACATGTAGGTTTGATGTGACAGGACACATGAGGGAAGCTACCAGGGATTCTCTTTGCATGAGGATCCTCGAGGTTTTCTGGGAAACATGAAAACAAGTTGAATCAGATAGTTTGTTCCTGGACCAAGATACTAGAGAAGGAACAGAACAAAATCCACATCTTAAAAACTTGGGGTTATGTTCCCATTTTTTATTTCTGGATAAAAAGTTACTTCAGATTGTGGACAAGGTCAGTGCTAAAGGGAGAAAAGGTAAGCCCAGAGGGTTGGGAGCTGGGCCAGCAGCACTATCCCCAAGGAAAGCCCACAGCTATTGTAGACTGAAAAAACAGTTTGCAGTTCTACTCCAAAAGTGACTCCTTCCACATGGTAGGCTAGAGTTGGAGAGGATATCCAGTGTAGCACCCACCGGATTTGAGAGGATGTAATCAGGAGCTATTTTGAGAAGGAGTTGGTTGTTTCGGTCTGAGCCACAGAACAACTACAGAACAGCTTCACTTCAGGGTTTCCACTGTTATCCTACCACAGCGGCTGGGTGAGAGACAGTCACAAGAGACAGTTGTGATGAGGATGCTAGCTAGACACAGACCTTCTGAGAGGTTTGAGCTCAGGCTGAAGGGACACAGTGCCCCACCTTCTGTGGTGAGAAGCCAGGCCCAATGTATGTGGCTTTTGGAGTTGGCTATATCTTGAAAGCACTGGCATTAAGTCTAGCAGTCTGCTTGAACCCCTACCCTGCTGCTGACATCCAACACAGAGACTAGCAATATGATTGCTTTTCCTGTCTACCAACTTGAGCACAGACATGCCTTATCTTGCTTGGACAGTTGCCACAGCCTGGGGTATGTATGGACAGAGCCTCTGGAGCAGGGGAAGCACCTCACAAGCCCAGAGGCCATAAAGCTAGGCAGAGAAAACGATGACTTGCTGGATTCCAAGACTAAAGATCTTGGAAAGAAATCACTCATTTAAAAACACAGAGGATTTTTTTTTTTTACTCATCTTTTTTTTCTTCAATAGTTTTTGTGGTTTGAAATTGTTTTCTTTTGTCTTTTAACTTCTTGATTCTTTTTTTCCTTTACTTTGTTCTCTGATTTTTCTTTTTTCTTCTTTATTCTTTTCTGTTACTTTTATTTAATTCTATTAATTTTCTTTTACTTTTTAACAGGATTATTTATCTCACTTTCTCTCCTCATCTTCCATTGCTTGCTTTTTCAAATTTTACTTTCTTTTTTCTCCCATTCTTTGCCCCCTCTATCTTTACAATTTTAACCATTAAGCTTTATTATTATTTAGATAGTTAACTCTATGCATTACTGTTGGATTCTTCTCTATTGTTAGTGGAAGTATGGTTGTTGTATTTATTAGATATTTACTATATATCAATGTTTGGCTTGTCTTAGTGTTTATACTGTAATTATAGATCTCTTTTCTACTATATATCAAGTTTGTCTTGTCTTAGTGTTTATACTACAATTATAGATCTCTTTTCTATTGTTATGGTGGTACATTATTGGTTCTTATGGTATGTCAAAATCAGCTATTATTGTTGCTGATTTTGTTGCTGTTGCTAGGGTGGCATAGTTGTTGCTATTAATTGTTTTTTTTCTGTATGCCAATATCTGTATTGCATTTGGGTCATTAACAGTACTTCAGTCCATTCCTGGAGAACTGTATGCTTGAAAATTACTCTGCATCCTCCCCTCCCAAATGCACAGAAGTGGCTGGATCTTGGAACAGAGGCAATGGCCTGTAGTTAGCCATGCCAGGAGTGCATCACTGAAAAGCAAACACTAACCAAAGAGGTTTCCATAGTAGCAACCATGTCTTTTCACTGTAATCAACCCATAAACCCCAGAGCACAGACACACAAATAGAACGTGAGAACACAGGGCAAAAAAATGCCCCCCAAATTCCCGACTCCCCCAGAGCTGATTCATGGGGAATAGATGGGGAGGAAATCAAAAGCCACACAATTGAATTATTCAAATAATGAAAGAGGAAAAGAAAAAAACTAAGGTCTCGGTAAGCTCAAAGAAGATATAACTAAACAGATAATGAACTTGATAAAGTGATCAGTGAGTTTACAAAAAATACTAATAAAAATCTAGCTGAGCTAAACAAAATAATACAAAACATTAAAGACCAGAGAAAAATAAGAACAATCCAAATCTGAAATGAGTACAAAGAAAGAAATTATAAAATTAGAGCAGAAATTAATGAAATGGACTAAAAAACATACAAAGAACCAAGGAATTGAAGATTTGTTTCTCCAAAAGAATAAATAAAATAGACAAACTCTTAGCAAATCTTACCCCCCAAAAGAGAAGACACAAATCAATGAAATTATAAATGAAAAAGTTGACGTTATGACACCATTGCAATACAGAAGATTATTAGTAACTACTTCAAAAACTTGTGCTCTAATAAAATGGAGAACTCAGAAGATATAGATAGATTCTTAGATACTCATGAATTACCAAAACTGAGCCAAGAAGATGTAAAAACCCTAAATAACCCAGTAGCAGACAATGAAATTGAAGCAATTATAAAAAATTTACCAACTAAGAAAAGATCAGGACTCAGTGGATTCACTGTTGAATTCTATAAGAATTTCAGGGTAGATATAATCCAATACTTCTCAAACTCTTTAATGAAATCAAAATCGAAAGAGGAGTACTCTCAAAGTCATCCCTGAAAGCTAACATTACCCTGATTCCAAAAACAGATAAGGACCCAACCAAAAACCAGACAAAGCCAGAGCCACAGGCCAATCTTTTTAATGAACATAGATGCAGAAATCCTCAACAAGATACTGGCAAACAGAATGCAATAAATTATCAAAACATCATACATCATGACCAAGCAGGTGTCATCCCAGGGATGCAAAGAAGGTTTGACATATACAAATCAATAAATGTAATATATCACATAAACAGAAGCAAGGACAAAAATCACATGATCATCTCAAAAGATGCAGAAAAATCCCAACATCCGTTCATGATAAAAACCCTGAAGAAAATACGTATAGAAAGACATTATCTCAATCTGATAAAAGCCATTTATGACAAACCTATGTCAACATCATGGGGAAAAACTGAAAGCTTTCCCTCTAAAATCAGGATGGAACAAGACAAGAATGCCCACTATCACTACTCCTTTTCAATATAGTTCTTGAAACATTACCCAGTGCAATCAGGCAAGAGAAAGAAATAAAAGGGACATGTGTAGGAGGGGATGAAGTCATTATCAGTATTTGCAGACAATATGATTCTCCAAAAAATTACCCCAAGACCCCTGGAATTAATAAACAAACTCAACACTGTAGCAAGTTACAAAAATCAACACACAAAAATTAGTAGTGTTTCTGTAGACCAATAATGAACTCACTGAGAAAGAAATTAGGAAAACAATGGCATTCATAATAGCATCAAGAAAAATTAAATACTTAGGAATTAACCTTACCAAGGAAGTGAATAACCTCTACAACAAAAACTAGAGTTAGGGGCTAGGGATTTAGCTCAGTGGTTCCACCACCTGCCCCTCAAGTGCAAGGACCTGAGTTCCATCCCCGGTACCCCCCAAAAAACAAAAAAAACCCCCCTCTACAGTAATTTGATAAAAGAAACTGAAGAGGTCACCAGAAAAAGGAAAGATTATCTCCTGTTCCTGAAAAGGCAAAACCAATATTGTCAAAATGACCATGCTTCAAAAGCTGATATGCAGATTTAATGCAATCCCAACCAAATACCAATAGGACTCCTCACAGAACTAGAGGAAACAATTCTAAAATTCATATGGGACCAGAAGAGATCAAAGATAGCAAAAGGATTTCTGAGCAACAAGAGCAAAACAAGAAGCATCACAACCCCAGACTTCAAGTTATATTACAAAGCTACAGTGACAAAATAGCATGGTGCTGGCACAAAACAGACTTGTGGATCAGTAGAACAGAGTATACACTAACAATCCTAGGCACATTCAGCTATCTGATCTTTGACAAAGGGTCCAGAAACATATGCTGGGGGAAAGACAGCCTCTTTAAGAAATGGTGCTGGAAAGCAGAAGATTGAAACTAGACCCATTTCTCTCATGATGTACTAAGCGAAAGTCAAAATGGATTAAAGATCTAAATGTTAAAACAGAAATAATCTGCAGGAAGATAAAATAAATAAAACTCTTGAAGGCATAGGCAAGGAATTTCTGATCAGAACCAGAGAGGGAAGGGGGGGGAGAGAGAGAGAGAAAAAGAGAGAGAGAGAGAGAGAGAGAGAGAGAGAGAGAGAGAGAG
>NW_004624786.1:568030-597755 GCF_000247695.1 Heterocephalus glaber | reverse complement strand
AGAGAGAGAGAGAGAGAGAGAGAGAGAGAGAGAGAGAGAGAGAGAGAGAGAGAACCTCTTTAGGGGCTAATTTCTTTTAATTTTTTTTGGTACCAGGGATCGAACTCGGGTCCTTGAGCTTGTGCAGCAAGTGGCAAAACCACTGAACTAAATCCCTGGCCCTAATTTCTTTTAAAAGACTGTACTTGAAAACTGAGGAAATGGACTTGGGACAGGAAACACCATGACAGGTGCCTCTAGAGTGTCCTTCCTTGGAGTTGGTGGGCTGAGCTCTCTTATCCACCCCATATTGACTGGGCTTGGCTTGGGGGAGATGCAGAAATGATTTCGAGGGCCTTCCCAGATAGGCATTCCTTTCCATCCACGATTTCCTTTTCTCTGGCTGTTGACTGCCTATCCCTGGTGTGAAGGAGGCAACAGAAGTTATTGTCCCCAGTGCATAATGAGGGAAACTGAGGCACAAAGAGGCTTGAAATGAGTTGCTTGGCAAATCTGGGAAGAGCATCAGTATTTTGTGTTTCCAAGTTTATTATCTCATCACCAGAAAACCAGAAAAAACCCTAAGGTAGGTGGGAGGGATAACTGCTTAGATTTAGATCCTGGCCTCTGGGCTTTTCCAATTAAAGACTGACCTCATTCACTTTCAAGAATCTAACTTGCTTTGTTTAGTTCCTTTACAATTTTAGTTCTAATTCTGGAAAAAGCATGCAAAGTTATTATAATTATTTTCATTTTACAAATCACAAAATTGAGACTCAGATAGATTAAGTAACTTGCCCAAAGCTACACAGCTAAGTATCAGAAAGGGATTTGGACAGCACTTGATTCTGCCTGACTCACAGGCCTGTGCCACTGTAGGACATCACATAGTCCACAGTGCGCCAAAGGAACAGCAAGTGGCCTTGGATACAACATGTGGCCAAATGTCATGGATATGCTCCTGAGAAGTAGTACAGAAAATCGTATGCACGATTATTTCACAAAAACTACCAAACAAACTCACCTATGCAGAGAAAAGGAAACTTAAAACAGATTCACTAAAATGTGAATAATGGTGCAGAAATTATGGGGAATTTATTCTTCCTTCCATTTTTCTGAATTTGTCAAATGTCGCTTAATGGAGAAAAGCTTAAGATATATGCTTTAGAAGAAAGCCATCCTGGCAAGGTTTAAGGTGAAGCTTGAGTCTACAGAGTAACAAGGACAATCCCTCTGGCATCATGACAATGGAGAGGAGGAAGAGGGTCCATGGGCAATCCTCCTCCAAGAGTGTGGTTCCCTGTTTTGGTTTTTCTGAGCTCCAGCCAGCCTTGCCTGTCCAGCTTGTTCTGGTCTCTGGCCATCTTCGAGCACTTGCCTTGGGCAGCACTCTGAGCTGGGCACCCAGGCCCATCCATGTCTCTATCGCTACCCCTAGCAACAATGTAAATTCTTACAGAAAACAGATTGGCTGCACCCTATTCATCTCTGTGCCCTCCAGGTTAGAAGCAAGGTCCTGTGTGCTGTAATACCACAAAAGAGGATGAATGGAGAGAATCTGCAAGGCTTTCTCTTAGCACTTGTGACTTTATTTTGAGGCCTGGCCAGCAAGCCTTGAGGACAAGATAGGACCTGGATCTCATAGCAACTCCAGCTTTTGATAGGACAGGATGCATCTAAATGATTCAGTTCTCCTCAATGAGCCTTAGTATCCCTTAAGGGATACCATCTTCCCAGATTAAGAAACTCTTGAGATGGTGCAAAGGTCTCAATGCTCAGGGAGCCTTTAAATGGTAGGAGTTGTGTATATAATATTAAGTATTTAATTCATTTTTCAATTATTATTTCTTTTTTTTTTAATCATACCAGGGATTGAACTTAGGACCTTGCACTTGTAAGGCTGGCGAGGTGTCCCTGAGTTAAATCCCTTTTTTTTGGGGGGGGGTACCAGGGATCGAACTCGGGACCTTGCTCTTGTGAGGCAGGCGCCAGAACCACTGAGCTAAATCCCCAGCCCCACCAGCCTTTTTTCTTTTTTTTTTTCTAATGGTACCAGGATTGAATTTAGGACCTTGCGCTTGTGAGGCAGGGGTGGTGCCACTGAACTAAATCCCCAGCCCCATTTTCAATTATTATTATAATGAATTTATCCTGACATGGCCTTAGCTGTAAGAATCTGGCTGCATTGTGGGCTAAACCACATTCCCTACAAATTATCTGCAAAGCCCTGGTAATCCAGCTTTCTTCTGCCTCCTTATCATAGACCTCCTCTGGCATTGCACCAAGTACATGCTGCTACCTGTCCAAAAGTATCAGCTGCTTGGGGCTCCAGTCCTAGCCTTTGCTCAGGCCTGGCGTGCTCTCTCAGTTTTCAGGCTCTGCTTGGAAAGCTGTTCTTGACCTCTGTCCATAGACTCCACTAATCTCACCTCTAGAATATTAACATCTCTAGAAAGTTTCATGTAATTTAATTCATTTAATACTCACCCATTCTGCAAATGTCTAGTGGATATTGCCCTTGATATGGAGCTAGGTGCCAGGTAAATGCTTGCTGCATGTTATCTCGAATTCCGGCAGCAACCATGTGAATAAGCATTGTTGTTTCCATTTTCTGATGAGGACTGGGGTTCAGAGAAGTAAAGCCTGGCCCAAGCTCTTACAGATGGTAAGTGGCAGAGCCAGGATGGATGCGGGGGCTGTGTGACTGCTGCTCAGACAAGCATTGCTGGTTTGAATTGAATTCCTCAGCCAGATGGTGGCTCTGTTACTAAAGATGGTGGTGCATTCTCAACACTCCTCCAGTGAGATCCCTGACAATGTTAGGTAATATCCTGTGCCCAGGGCCAGAGTTCAGTACTCTCTGGCTTGGCCAGTCAGGGTTGAGTAAATTGCCTGCTGACATTAGACCCCCAATACCTGTGACTCCTTCTCCTTTCTGGCTTCAATTAATGCCTTATTTCAAGGTAGTAATAACTATAGGTATAGATACCGCTCCACAAGGATGTATTGATTTTATTATATTTTTCTTCTGTTCTTCATCCTTTTATTATCGATTGGATTCTTAGGTTCTGGATTTTTAGTAGATCACGGCTAATATAGCAAATAAATAACAGCACATTAAGCTGAATGGTCAAGCTTTTCATTGGCATCCAGGCCATCACCATTTTTCAATCCATCTGGATTCTGCCAATGTAATTCAAAATGTCTTTGAGCTCCTACTCATTCGAAGCAGTATGGGAAGCACTGAGGATACAGCAGAGATTCTTCAAATATTGGTCCTGTTCTCATGGGGCTTACAGGCTTTACTCTAATAGGATGGAAAACATTAAAGAAGTAATTACATGTGTAATTACTGTAATTTTTACATGCATATTTAGAGTAATTGTCAAAGGGTGCCAAAGGAAAATGAGACAGGAAGACCCAACCTAATCTTGACAGGTGGGTCAGGGAATGGTCACCAGGAAGACCTCCTAGGGCAAGTAAGATTCTAGCTGAGATTTGAAAGATGAGGGTTTTGGGAGGAGGAGAATGAGGGGGCGGTAGGGGGTGAAGAGCATTTTAAGGCAGAAAACAGCAGGGTAAAGGTCTAGAGTTAAGAGAGCTTAGCATGTTCCTGGACCTAAAGGAAGTCCGAGGGTTTGGGGGCACAAGGAGGACAGCCATGGGAGGTGAGCATGGAGGGCTCAACTAGAGCTATGTCATAGACCTGGAACATATTCCAAGGGATTCAGAAACTGGGCTGTGTTTGGGATTGTTTATAGTAAGCAGATGGTAAGTGATGCTGCTGCCGCTGCCACTAATAACAAAGACAAACATTTAGACTGTGCTTATTCTATTCTGTGTTCCGAGTCACTGATCTAAGCACTTTTAAAACACTAACTTACCTAAAGATCTAGTATAATTTTCTCCTTTATTCCGGAAGTAAGACCAAGCCAAAGTCTGTCAGGGAATGCCACACTCACCTGCCGGGGAAACCAGAGAACAGAGGCAAATCTGCGAGGAGCAGTCCAGAGTCAAGTTCTTGGGGTATGTGGCAGAGATGGTCCTAAAAGAGGGACGATCAGGAATAACCCAAGAGAGCCAGGTGACTGAGAGGCAGCTTTGGGTTTCTGGACTCAGCTTAAATGGCAGAAGATCCATCACACTCAGGTCCTGGGGGACTGGTCTTGTCCATCTTCTGTCTTTGGCCCAAAGTGCAAGAAATAACGGAGGAGACCCTGATGCTCCTGTAGAGGGTATGTGGACTAAAGAATACAAAGGTCAGGCCAATATATGAATGTGCAGAACTATTTCTACATTGTGCTGAGAAGACTGAATTTAACTACATTGATTAGCACTAACTGCTGATCATCTCTCAACCAATAGCACAGTTAAAAGCTACTCTGAATATACCTCAGTGGTTTGGAGTTAGGGATGGTTTAGGCACAAACCAGTGTTTGTTATACCATGTATAGTGAAGTGGAAAGTGTCCTGACCCATGGCCTGAAGAGGTTGGACTCTAGTGCTGGCTTTGCTGCCTTCTAGCCACCGAGGCTGGTGTAAGCCACTTGCCCTGCCTGAGTCTGTTTTCTCATGTATGAAATGGGAAATATTATATGTGGAAGCATTTTCAAATGGCAGCACACTATCTCATTGGAGTGATTGGATATTATGGAAACTGGCTTTGGTCCAACCAACAAAAAAGTGGCATGCCCCAGACTACCAACTTCATAACTTGGCATAATTTGGGAAATGTGGGACTGTCTGGACCTGGAGAGAGGGCACTTGTCGGAGGTGATGAGAGAGGATCAACAAATCAAATGAGCCTCGATCAAGTCTACACTATATGCACAGCATCTTGCTAACCAAGATACTTATTGCAAGGTTATCCTTCCTTGGTTGCCTGTTTTATGATCCCATATCCACCACTCATTGTCAGCAAGTTCTTTCTCATGCCTAATCCAAGGCCACATTGCTAAAGGAAGATTGTTTTGCCTGATTTTGTCTTCAGCTAAGACAAAAGACATTTTATTGAAATGCCCAGCAAGAAAAGTATGCTGAAGCCTGGGGATTTGGCTCAGTGGTTCTGCTGCCTCGAAAGCGCAAGGTCCTGAGTTCAATCCCCAGTACCAAAAAGAAAAAGAAAAAGGAAAAAAGAGAAAAGAAATAAATAAAAATAAAAATAGGCTGATCCTGGCTCCAAATGTTGCCCCCATGGGAGACTTTTGGCATCTCGAATGGCACAAATGACTCGATCCTGCCTCTAGACAGGGAGATCCTAGGTGTTTCCTTTGAACTTGTTGACAGGTAAAAGGGGTTGTGATTTCTCATTCAGCTCCTAATGATTGATCCCAAAGTGAGAAGGAAAGAAATAAGGAAGGATCCATCTTTGTCTTTGGAATAGAAATAATTTGCAGATGTCAAATAGCATACTGGCATGCAATATGTATGAGAAAAATAAAGACGATAATGAGAGGTTCTTCAAAGCTGGTGTTTATTGTTGACTCAAAAATAATAGATACTTCTGATAATATTTACGTTGCCTTGAAAGCAAGAGAATAGGCTCTGGCATTAGAGAGACCTGGGCTCATACTTTGATCTGGGCACTTGTGAGCTGTGAAGCTTAGGAGCTTGGTACACTCTTCTGCACCCCAGTTTTCTCATCAGAAGAATGGGATAGGATGGATGGGGGCTGTGATATTTTCTCTATAGAGTTGTTACAGAAACCATCACATTGTAGCTCACATAGAGCCTGAAGTTCCCATTCATTGCCTAGTTCTCATTCTTCTCTGTTGCTTTTTCCTTTCATCAGTGACTCCTGGACCCTCCTCCCCAGTCCAAGGCTTAGACCTCCCAGAGGGGACTCCAGGGCAGAGCTCCCAGCTGTTTTCCTTCAGGAGCACCTGTTGGAGGAACACAGGGCTCCTTCTGGAAGCCACCCCCTTCTCTCCCTTTCATCCTCCTTATCAAGCCAGGGCGATGAAACAGGTGGCCTTTGCTGTCAACCACCCCTTCCTTTGGAATTTAATCAGAATTCAGACCAGAGTTGAGCTCAAGGTCTTCCCTGTTTTGTGCTACTTTTCCTGATGTTGCAGATACTTTTGGATGCTTGTTTTTGGGACAGAAAGCACTGGGTGTTAGAGTTTTCATGAGTGTTCCCTAGGGAGAGGGGACTGCATCTCTGGGGGCCACCTAGAGCCCAGTGGCAATGTTTCCGTGGGTGATGGGTTCCTGGACAGATTTCTAGGTTGTTGTGCACGATGAATAAAGCAATGGTATGGAAAAAGCCACTAAATTTAATTAAGTTTAAAGGGGTGGCATGTTTAGAGAGAGGAGGTTCATGTCTATAGGGAGGAATTTGGGGGACTGAACGTGCTTAAGGATTGAAACGCACGCCTGGCTTAGGGCGCCTCCCATTGGGTCTTTCAGAGCATGATTGACACAGTGCCAGTCAGGGGGTTGGCCCTGAGCCATTGCCCAAGTTCAAGCGAGTAGAGGGAGAATGGTCCCATAGCCCCAAGTTGTACTGTACTGTAGCAAGTCTTTAGAGACTTTTCAGCAAGGCCCCTCATTAAATCCCCCAACCTTGTTTCTGTGAGGTCCTGAGACAAGGCTGGTTTCAGAGCTAAACAGGTCCTTTCCTGGAAAGGATGCCAATTGACTAAAACAAATGTCTTTATCCATCCCCCCGCCCCATACAGGAGATCAAACTCAGCACCTTGAGCTTTCCAGGCAGGCAAAGCACCCCTGAGCTAAATCCCTTGCCTCAGGCTCCCTTTTCTTTTTTTTAATTAAATTCTTTTATTGGTACATTGTAGGTATACAACACAATTACATTTCTCATTGGGAATTGTACCTTTACATAATGCATCTTGGTTCTTATTTTTTTCCCCATTCCTAGCCCTCCCTTCAACCCCTCCACCCTTCCCTATTTACAAAGACTTTATTTCCATTTTTTCCATTTCTCATCATTTTTTCCTTTCGCTTCTTTCCTTTCCCCTGCCCCTCCCACCACCCCTACCCCTTTGGACCTTTTCTTCCTATTTTGCATTATCGATTATTCATTCTAATCATTGGTACATTTTAGGTATACAATATAATGACATTCATCATTGGAAATTTGCACCTTTACATAGTCTCTCTTGGTTCTTATTTGTCACCCTTGCCCAGCCCTCCCTTCAACCCCTCCATTCCTCCCTATTTACAAAGATTTTGCTCCTATTTTTCCATTTTCTCATATTAATCCGATTCCCTTCTATCCTTTCCCCTAGCCCTCCCACTTCCTTCCCCTTTGCCCTTTTTCTTCCTATTTCACATTACCTATATAGAAGACCCCAAGAACTCCACCAAAAGTCTTCTAGACTTAATAACCAAATTCAGTCAAGTAGCTGGTTACAAAGTCAACACACAAAAATCAATAGCTTTCCTCTACACAAATGACAGACTCACTGAGAGAGAAATAGGGCAAATAATTCCTTTCACAATAGCATCCAAAAAACTAAAATACTTAGGAATCAACCTAATGAAAAAATCAAAGATCTCTTCTCTGAAAACTGTGGCACTCTGAAAAGAGAGATTGAAGATGATATCAGAAAATGGAAAGACATCCCCTGCTCCTGGGTAGGAAGGATTAATATAGTGAAAATGGCCATACTTCCAAAACTGCTATATAGATTTAATGCAAGTCCAATTGAGATCCCAGCAGCATACTTCATGGACCTTGAGAAAACAATCCAAAAATTCATTTGGAACAAGAAGAGACCCAGAATAGCAAAAGCAATTCTAGGTAACAGAGACATAGCAGGGGGTATCACAATCCCCAACCTGCAACTATACTACAAAGCTACTGTGATAAAAACAGCATGGTACTGGCAAAGAAATAGACCTGAGGACCAGTGGAACAGATTAGAAGATGCAGAAACAACGCCAGACACACTCAGCCATCTCATCTTTGATAAAGGAGCCAAACACCCTCACTGGAGGAAAGATAGCCTCTTTAATACATGGTGCTGGAAAAATTGGGCTTCAACTTGCCAAAGATTAAAACTAGACCACTAAACTAAAATCAAAATGGATTAAAGATTAAAATATTAAAATAGAACCTCTGAACCAGTTGGAACAGAGATTAGGTAGAACCCTTGAAGACATCAGTGTAGGAAAAGATTTTATGAACAAAACCTCAGTTGCCCGGGAACTAGCACAAACAATCAACAAGTGGGATCTCTTCTTATTAAAAGGCTTCTGCACAGCAAGAGAAACCACCAGCAGTGTGAAGAGACAACCCACAATGTGGGAAAAAATCTTCACCTGCTCTTCATCAGACAAAGGTCTACTATCTTGAATCTCAGGCTCCCTTTTAAAAGGCCTCAAAGGCTTTTCTGTTGTTGGAACCCCTTGGAGGGCTTGGTTAGGAGCCAGAGAGTAGGGAAAGGGCCTGGACTCTTGAAATCCTTTTCCTCTAAATAGCAGAGGGGTGTCCTTCCCTTCCTTCCTTCCTTCCTTCCTTCCTTCCTTCCTTCCTTCCTTCCTTCCTTCCTTCTCTCCTTTCCTTTCCTTTCGACAGGATCTCACTATGTACTTTAGGCTGGTCTTGAACTCACTATGTAACCCAGGCTGGGCTTGAACTCATGGTGATCCTCCTGCTTCCTGGAATTATAGGTGTACACCATGCCCAGCTGGAAACCATTTTTTAAATCAATTAATTTTCTATTTTATTTATTCATTTAATCATTAAATACTTATGCAAATTCTAAGTAATAAACTAGGTAAGATATTTCCATAATTCAAAATTCAGTAAAAATAAATCTCCTTTTAAAAAAATATCCTTTCAACCCAGTCCCAAGTCGAGTTTCTCTCCAGAGGGAAACAATGTTTCCAGTTTCTCATGTCTCCTTTCAGAGATGTGCTATGCACAAAAAAGCTGCACGTTTTCTTCTTGTGCTTTTTTAAAAAACTCATACAAATGGTAGTCAGTTATAAACTCTGTTCTACACCTTGATTTTTTTAGATTAATAATATACCCTGGAGTTCTTTTCAAAACAATATATAAAAGGCTTCATTGTTCTTTCCTCATGGTTCACATAAGTCCTCTGCAGGGCAATATCCCAAATTGTTGAGTAATCTCCTTTTGAGGGAGATATGGTTTCTTTACATTCTTCAGGTATTATAAGCAACACAATAGTGACTAACCCTGTACAGATGTAAGGTCATACATGAACAAATACCTGTAGGATAATTTCCTATAAGAGGAATCGCTGGGTGAAAAGGTTCTGCCGCCTGCCTTGCAAGCACAAGGACCCGAGTTCGATCCCCAATACAAAAAAAAAAAAAAAAAAGGTGTACGGATGTATTATTTTGAAAAATGTGCTGAAGTTGCCCTACTTAAAAGTTGGACTAATTTATTCTCCCAGCGTTACCAGCCACTCAGGTTCATCCACAGGCCTATTTGTTCACCCTGACCAAATCAAAGGAGGCCGTACATTTTGGTAAAAAGGAAAAATAATTTATTCACACTTAGCTCTGAGGAGACGGAGGGGCCTATTTGCCTGAGATCACCGTCTCCCCATGTTCAGGTGGGTAAGGGTCTTTTGTAGTAAGGAACAGAGGGGAGGAGGAGCATGGAGAGACAGTGCAGATCTCACTTGTCATCTTTGATTCATTCCTTTCTCTGGGGGAAGTAAACCTGGGCTCCAACCTCCCAGGGCTCACACCTACATATCCTGTTATTTCTTTTAGGCTGAGGGGAAGACGTGTTGGTTATGTGCTGGGGGAGTGGAGAGGGAGTGTGGAGAAACGGCTTATCCCTACAACGAAAAAAAAATCTAATTTTTAAATTCTATTTTGAGTGTGGCTTATACCACCAGCAACATCTCAGAAGCCATCGAAACATGCAAGTGTTTTATTGAATGTTTATTGGGTCCCACACATATTGGCTGGATAAAAATGTGGACCCAACTTTCAACAACGTCCCTCTGCTCTTAAGGTTAACAACAGCCCCTTACATGACCCATGGTACCTTGCATGATCCATGAGCTCTCCGCCTATGCCCCAGCCTTATCATGTGCCTCTGGCCTTGCCTAAGTCATTACCCTTAGGCATACCTGCCTTTTTTCTTCAGTTCTTAAACATGCTGAGCTCCCTGCTTGCACAAGACTTTTGTATGTACCATGCCACATGTCTGGAGGCTTTTCTTGCTCCTCACTCTCCTTTCTCCCATCTCTAATCCTTTTCTGTTGGCTCAATCACCACTTCCTCTGAAACTCCCTAGCACCTTGTATGTCTCTGTAGGCCCAGAGTTATTATCTTTCTCAGGTGACTTAGTTACACTTGGTCTTTCTTGTTGGTCTGTGTGACCCATGAAGACAGGCTGCACATCTGGCTTTCTCTCCATTTTATCTCCAAAGCCATGCACCATGCCTGGTACCTACCTAGTGGGAACTCTGAAAATATTTGTGGTTGAATTTATTCATACAAAAACGTAGAGGAATTTCAAATGCCTTCTGCCAACTGAAAGAAGCTAGACTCAAAAGGTTACATATTCTGTGAGTCCATCTTTTTGACCTTCTCAGAAAGGCAAACCTGCAGGGACAGAAAATACATCAAGAGTTGCCAAAAATGCCTGAGATAAAATCTGAGCCAAGTGGCCCCTCTGACCATTTTCTCCTTCATTAGTGAAATGAGGGGGTGACTGTACTCACCTCTAAGTGTGCTGTGAGTACTGCAGCCTCACCATGGTACTCACTTAGGAGGGAGTCCTGGTGCTCACTCAGAAAAAAGGTAGTTTTCTCACCTTTCCTTCTCCCCATTCCAGCAGATCCCTGTTACAGCTGGCTAATCTCCTATTTAGTGTTGTTTTGTAATAGTTTGCCTCTTAAATGGGCCCCTATCTTTAGATTCTGGAGGCCCCTCTAGGGACCCATCTCTGTCCATGCTTTGTGTTGACTCTGACCAGAGTGGTGATCTCAGCTGGACTCCAGCCTGGGCCTCAGATGAGCTTGAGAAGCCAGCGGGATGGCTTCCCAGAACGCTATTCATATTTACAATGGCACCTTCTCCCTAAGAAAGAAGCGACCATGGGTGATAAACAGCTGAGTGTGAATCCTTAAGAGTAACTCAGGCAGTGACTCAGGCAGAGAAAGAGGGCAGTGACCTGACCATCTCTCACTCAAATCTCTGCACTTGCCCAGCCCACAGACTCTTTAGGGACCTCCTGTCAATGTGTAGGGCAGAGAGTGTAGTTTGCGCTGAAGGCTCCAAGTTTTGGTACATCGAGGGCTCTGGGTCTTTGCTATGACAGGAGACAGTAGTGTCTGTGGCCATGGTGATGGCTTGGGAAAGCTCTGTGGTGAGGACTCAACCACGGCACACACAAAACACCTCCAGGAGATGACCAGGAGTAAGAGCACAGGAAGACAGGCTCAGGGCATTGTGAATTCTTGGGATTGTCTTATGATGAGTATGGAAGGCTGTGACCCATTCAGTGTGGTGAGGGACATGAAGACAAGCTCAATCCATTTAGCATATGTAGAGCTTGTATTCTGGACAGAACCTGCTGTATTGTGACAGGAGGGTTCACCCTGTCTTTGGGAGGTCCTCTAATTAGAGGTCACACAAAGGGAACAGATTTAGAATACTTTAGGATAATTGTGATATCATAATGAAATTTGCTAAGAGTAGATCTTAAATGTTGCACACACACACAAACACACACACACACACGGGCACTTTGTGAGGTGTTAGATATGTTAATTACTTTCATAGTGATAATCATTTCAAAATGTTTATGCGTATTGAAACATCACATTGCATATCTTAAATATACACAATCTATCTTTATTTGTCATTTATGCCTCAATAAAATGGAAAAAATATCCAAAGGGGGTGGAATAACACATTTGTTTTCATATAGAGTGCTATGGCAATAGACTTTAGGTTTGGGAGTTGTCCTCCCTTGCTTATCTGTGCTACCTGCAACTGTTTGTGTCCCTGGCTACACACTGGAATCACCTCGGGGGAGCAGATTAAAAAGCTTATGCCTCAGTCCCACCCAACATTAACTAAATCAGAATCTGTAGGTACAGTCTTGGTATAGAAAAATTTTAAACCGAAGCCTGGTGGTGCCTGCCTCTATCCCCAGAACTGAGGAGGCTGAGTCAGAGAGATCCCTGAAAGGTCAGGGATTTAGCTTAGTGGTTCCGGCACCTGCCTCAAAAGCACAAGGTCCCGAGTTCGATCCCCAGTACCAAAACCAAACCAAACCAAAACAAAAGATTCCTGAGCCCAGGAGTTCAAGTCCAGCCTAGGCAATAGAGCAAAATCTGTCTCAAAAAACAAATAAGAAGAAATAAACCAAGATGGGCTTCTCACACTTACAGTACTGTATTTCCTCATTAGTAAAATGGCTTTCAATATAAAAACTTATTCTGGAAATAAATCCAAAACAAATTTTATAAATAGGTAGATTATTAAGATTATAATTTATATAATATTAAAACATTTGCCACTTCATTTATGCCACTACCTAATCTATGATGTTTAAAGAATCTTAAACTAATTTAAGGTGAAATGAAAAAAATTTGACAGTGAAAACTGTTTTTTTTTTTTTTTTTCAGTACTGGGGATGGAACCCAGTACTGTACTTCTGCTGAGCAGCATACTCAGCCATTTTTACCTTTAAATTTGAGACAGAGTCTCATGAAGTTGCCCAGGCTGAGTTTGAGCTTGTGATTCTTCTGCTTTAGCTTCCTGAGCAGCTGATATTATTATGGGAAGCTAAGTTAGACAGAAATTCATATACAGTTCAAGAGGGATGGGGGTCTTCAAAGAAGTCAGCACAAAAAAATAAAGACACCAGAATTGTGCCTGGAGGCACATCTGGAGAAGGTCAGGCCTCAAGATGAAGACACAGTGAGTGGCCAGGCTGGCAAGACTCTCTAGGGGATAATCAGCAACTTGAGATTGAACTGTAATTAGCACCACATGGTCCAGTAAGTCCAGATAGGCATCAGAGGCCCAGGTGGGTGACCAGAGCAACTGGACCCACTCCTTCCCCAATATGCCTTTGTTCTTTCCATGTGCTCTTGCTATGTGATTCATTTCCCTATTAGAGCAATATTAGCTAAAGAGCCATACTTGTAATCTATGTATCAACTATGATCTGCATCAACTATGGGTTGATTATAGTGTGACTCATGTTGTACCTATGTGGTGAATTTGCTGTGTAAATTACCCTTGACAAAAGGTCTCAGTGGCCACCTACTTGGGACCCCTACTGAAAATCCAGGAGCTACTCTTCTCTCCTTATTTCCAATAAAACTCTCCTAACTTCTTCCTTTGGTTCAAGATTTCATTCCTTGATGTGGGATCATGAACTCAGCACATTTGACACCTAATAGGTTGGGAGTTATATTTCTCCTATATCAATATTACAGACATGTGTCACCATGCCCAGCAACAGTGAAAACAGTATTTTATCCTGAGACCACAGACAAAAAAGTGAAACCATGATCTTTTTCCTAAGTATCCTCAGGTTACCAGTTTCTCAGGCTCATATGCTTAGGTTTGTTTGCTTGCTGCTGACCAAATCAAAGAAGGCCATACATTTTGATAAAAAAGAAAAAAAAAGATTTATAAAAAGTTAGCTCCAGGGCCAGAGATTTAGCTCAGTGGTTCTGCCACCTGCCTCACAAGTGCAAGGACCCGAGTTCGATCCCCGGTACCGAAAAAAAAAGTTAGCTCCATCTGGGCATGGTAGTGCATGCCTATAATCCCAGCACTTGGGAGGGTGAGGCAGGAGGATCACCACAAGTAGGAGGCCAGCCTGAGCTACATAGTGTGTTCAAGACCAGCCCGAACTACATAGTGAGACCCTGTCTCAAAAAAACAAAACAAAACAACTAAAAAGCTAGCTCCAAGGAGACAGAAGCGCCTACGTGCCTCAAATCACCATCTTCCTGTGTACATGTGGAACAAGATTTTTTTGTTTGTTTTTGTTTTTTGAGGCAGGGTCTCGCTATGTAATTCAGGATGGCCTCAAACTCACTATATAGTCCAGGGTGGCCTCAAACTTGCAGCGATCCTCCTGCCTCAGCTTTCTGAGTGCTGGGATTACAGGCATGCACCACCAGGCCTGGCGGGGGTCTTTTATAATAAGGAATAAAGGGGAAGAGGAGCACAGAGAGACAGTGCAGATCTCCACACCTGCTTTACCATTTCCGGTTATATTTGATTAATTCCTCTTTCTTTGTGGGAAGTAACCTGGGCTCCAACCTCCTGGGGCTCACACCTGCATATCCTGTCACTTCTTTTAGGCTGAGGGGAAGAAGTGTTGGTTATGTGGTAGGGATTGGGGTTCAGAGAAAGTGCTTATCTCTACAAAGAAAAAAAATCTAACTTTTAAAGTTCTGTTTTGCAGTGCCAGTTATACTCTGTTTGTTATCGGAGCTAACCATTTCACTTCAAAATACTATGATTCATTTCACCTAGGTTATTTTAGGTCAACAAAGCAAAACAAACAACTTTTTAAAGCAATGAACAGAAATATTGGTGCAATTAAAATCTCCTCAATATTTAACCATCTAAAATGACAATAAAATATTGTTTATTTACTTTGGATTTACATCAGATCAATATATATACTTACTTATAGTTATCATGTAATTGTTTCTGAGGAGATTATTAATAAAGAGAACTTTATCATCAAAAACATCCTATTCAATATAAAATTCAGTATAATTTTGGTGTTTTTATGCATGTCAGTCAAAAAAGGTGCGTTGATACGAGATTTGAGTTAAAAGAATTGTGTCTATTGAAAAAATTCAGGGTTGGTGTTTCAACTCAGTGGTACAGTGCTTGCCTACCATATACAAGGCCCTGGGTTCAATCTCTAGTACTGCAACAACCACCACCACCACAACAAAGAATTTAAGGTCTAAATCTGGCCTCCTAAGAACTGGGCAAGGTTCAAAAAAATCACCTTCAATGTGATTACTCATCACAAGATTTATCATAGAACATTCTGAAGGTACTTATAAGCACTAAACATAAAATACTATGCCTCTTGCCAATCAAAATCAAGACTACCAGAGTAGATTCACAGTGGTGTGCAGAGACCAGCTCATACTGAGCCTCCAGGACCCATTGCTAAATACTCAGGAAACTTGCCATCAGGTTGTTAAACCATGGTAAAGGTATTTCACCATGGAAATCAGCAAACAGTACAATTCAGGGTACATCCCCTTCTAACAAGTTAGGCTACTGGCACACTACTGTCTAGACAAGTGATACAGGATGCGAGGAGGGACTTGCTTAAATGATAATAGAAATTAAAACAGAGGAAATGGCAAGAATTTATAGGCAAAAGCTTTAACTGAAAAGGAAGAGAAATGAGAAGGGACTTCAACTTGAAGGGAAGAAAAACCTGAAGTAGCACAGCTCTGACAGAGAAGATCAGACGGGTCGAGCAACAAAAGAGTGGGAAGAGCTTGTATGGCTTAGCCGGGGTGGGTTAGGGGTTGATAATTTTCCCCTGGGTCATGAGTACCATGTTTGTTGAGGCTGTGTGTGTGGGGAGGGTAGGAAATTTTTCTCCCAATATAGGATATGAAGGTGACACCCTGAGAGATATGTTGGTGTCCCCCATGCTTTCATAGTGCACTTGGTCATTGCAATAAGAATATAATGTTTTGAACTCTCATAGGGCTATTGGCCATAATTAGAGCCATATCTCAGAAATCTCTTGGCAATATTTTACCAGAGTTCACTTTAGGGTCTAGTTGGATCTCTCAATCTTGCTGGAAGACTGGTTTCTCCATGTAAAATGGAGATGGTACTTTAGTCCTAAAGTCTTTGTCACTCCCTGAGTTATTCGAGAGATAAAAGAACATCCATTGCCACTCTGAAGGGACTGGAACAGCCCAAACTGGGAATGATTTCTTTGAGGAGCACTTTGACTACCTGTGTGCCCTCTACTGAATTGGTAGGGAAGGCCTCGATCCAGCCTGTAATGGTGTCAGTTAGCACCAACATTTGTTTAAATTCCCCACATGGTGGCATGTGTGTAAAATCTAATTGCCAGTCCTCCCTAGGGTATGTGCCACTCCTCTGTACAGTTTCTAAGAAAGGAAGTGATTTGGGCTTGCAAGGGTTGTTGTAGGCACAGAGTGGGCAAGGTTTGCAGACTTGTCAGGTGGTTCCTGCTAGTCCTAGTCCTGTGAGGATTTGAATGACCATTTCCAATGTAGTATCTCTTCCCATAAGGAAAGAATCATGAAGGGTTTTCATAGCCTTCCACTGTGTCCTTTGAGGAAGGACCAGTTTGTTTTGTAAAATACCACCAGAATCCCCTTTTAATTCTCTCTTGTCCTAAGGCCAATTTCTCTTCTGGTGTAGGGGTAGAGGCTAACTTTAGTAGTTCTTCAGGAACTGGGGATAGAGCTAAGATCTTCAGGGGCTGTAAGGCTGCCCTTCTTGCCTCCCTATTAGCCTTTTGATTTCACAAGGAGACTTTAGCCATGTCTCTTTCTGTCTCTTGCAATAAATGATAGTGACCTGCTTGGGAAGATAGATTGCTTCTAGGAGTTATAAAATTTCTTGCTTGCACTTAATAGATGATTGCTTGTTGGTTAGCAAGCCCCTCTTTCCCCCCCCAAATTCTGCATGAGGATGTAACATCATAAAGGCATATTTGGAGTCTGTATGAATACGTAGCTTTTTGACTTTTCTTAATCAATGCTTGATAAGAGATGTGAGCTCTGCTTTTTGAGCAGAGGTTCTTGGGGGAAGAGGTTTGGCTTTAATAACCTATCATGAACTGGTAACTGCATATTCTGCCTTTTGATATCATTCTTGGATACTGCTTCCTGTTAGGAAATCAGTTGAGGTCTTTTAATTTTGTAATTACTGGCATTGCTAACCTTGTCCTACCAGGTATTCTATTATACCACACAACAGGATCCACCTAGTGGCTAATTAAGTCAGGGAGGCCTGATAGTTCTAACAGGTAAAATCAGCTTTGGCCTTTGCCAGAATATGAGAACTGCCCCCAATTTTTTCAGTAAATCCTTGCCTAGTAAGGGAGTACGACATAAAAACTCACTGCTAGGGCTGGGGATTTAGCTCAGTGGTTCCACCACCTGCCTTGCAAGCACAAGGTCCCAAGTTTGATCCCCAGTACCAAAAACAAAAAACAAAAAACAAACTCATTGTTGACCTTTGAAATGACATGTCAAAGCAGGGGTAAAGAAGCTGTGACTCAACCCCAGTTATGACAATAGACCAAGGGCTGGGGATTTAGCTCAGTGGTTCTGCTGCCTGCCTCCCAAGCACAAGGACCCGAGTTCGATCCCCGGTACCAAAAAAATATATATATATAGACCTAGAGGAGGGTTTTTCAGAGAAGGAAGTTAAAACAGAATGAATTGCCTCTGTATTTTCCAGTAATTGGCTTACTTATGACCTTAAGGATTACCCAGCATTCCTCACAGGAGATGGTGACAGGAGTGTAACAGGTTGCCCTGGCTTCCTTCAGGCTTCATCATAGCTGGAGATGAGGGTTTTGGGTGACCTAGTCCCACTCTTGGAGCAGGGACAGTCAATCTCCAGTGCCATGAGTCAGAACAGGGCCTGGGTGATAGCTTGGTATAGTCACATGCCCAGTGTCCAGTCTTCTTGCATTTAAAACAGAAACTCTTTCCTCAATTGTCCTTGGGTTCCCTGTAGATGACTTGGGTGTGTTTAAAGCATTGGCAATTGGGATTGCTATAATTGTAGCTCTTCTCCCTTCACCTTTATCTGGATCCCAATTGTTGAACACAGAAAAGGCCAAGTTCAGTAAGTGAGCCATAGGCCTCTGAGGATCCATCTGAAGTTTTTGTAATTTGTCCTGAATATCTGGGGCTGATTTACAAATGAAATAATGTCCCATCAGTGCCTGTACTTCCCTGGAAGATAGATCTAGGTTTGCATATTTATGAAAGGTTCTACTAATTGACTCTGGAAGACAGCTGGATTTTCGTCTTGCACTGTATGACCTCACTCATCTTATGTAATTAATAGATTTCTTAATACACCTTTTCATTCCCATGATAAGAGCAACTCTCATGTCAGACATCATTTTTAGCCCACCACTAGTATTAAATCCCAGTTTGGTTCTGTTGGCACAATATCAACCTCTCCAGGATAAGTTCCTTCTTTTTTATAGTATTGTAGTATATCTGCATAACTCTTAGCCTCTTCTAGGGTTATTTGTTTTTCATCTGGGATACAGCAACTGGCCAAGATGAATTGGACATCTCACTATGATAGGTCAAAGGTGAGGGTCAAAGTTTAAAGCCCATTTGCAAACCTACTAGGATTCTCTGAAAGTCAGCCTAGACATTCTTTGCATTGTTGGATATCTGCAACTGAAAAAGAGACCTGGACTCTAATAATCCCCTTTGCCCCTGGGGCCTCACTCAGGTACAGGATGAGCTGTGAGTTAGAAGAGTACCAAGTATCATTCAGAATACATCTTGCAGGGGTTAAAGCTGTCTGAGGAGCATGATGAGAGGGCTGAGGAATACTGAGTTCCTCTGGGGTACTAGGCTCTGGTGCTAGACCTCCCAGTGTGGTTGTCTTCCTTAAACAGATGGGAGAGACCTATATGCCTCTGAGAGGCAGGTCAAGATTCAAAGAAAGGATCATCAAAAATATCCTTCTCTTCTTTAGGGGCCACTCTGATTACCATATTTTCTTGTTTTTTTCAGCAATACAAGGCCACAAAAACCTGAAAATAAGGGATTTCACTCCACCTTCTATGCTTTATACAGAAATGATTTAAATGAAAATAGTATCATGATTTAAACAGCCATCCAGTACCCATCTCTCACCATTCCCTAGTTCATGCTGGACCAAAACCATATTGCAAAAATTGGCAGGGTCAAACCATACCCATGATCAAGGGTATGATCTAGTGGCAAGGTTGGTGGGATCTGCAGGGCCCTATTCATATTGTTTCCCATGGTTTGTCTTGGGGGCCTATACAGAGGGTTCTTCAGATGGCATCCTATGAAGAAGAAGGAGACCTTTTCAGCTCCCTGTGTGACTCAAGTACTTCCTAAGCAGATCTCTATGCTTGAAGCTCTGGCAGAGTTACCAGACTTACTAGAAGAATGAAGCCCTCTGGGGGCTTTCTTAGCCTTAGGACTCTTCATACTATGGCCCACTAACTCCTTAGGAAGAAGGGTGGAGCCCTCCAGGAGCTCCCCTGGAGATTCTCATCCCCTACATCTCTGGCATCTGAGCAGCAAGTCCAGCTGTGCTGGAGTTACCATCATCTTCCGCTTCCCCCTCACACCTGGGGTCTCCCTTAGCCACTTGAGGAACAGTACACTGTTAAGGGCTCAAAGTGGAGCACCCCCCTAGCAAGGACTCCCTTTGACTGTGGCCCACTAACTCCCTAGACAGAAAGGTGGAGTCCCACCAGGTACTGCCTTAGGAACATCCAAGAGGGATAAGGTGAGGGGAGCCCTTTAGGGAGCTCCATTAGACACTTGAGCCCAGGAGAACTGGGTGGAGCCTTCTTTGTGCCTCCCTTAGAATCAGTGAACTCAAGAGATCAAGGTGGAGCTGCATCTGGGGCTCCATTAGTCACCTGAGAATCAACATCCCTTGCATTTACCCTGATAGTAAACAACAGGTACTTTGTTTAAGGCAGTAGAGATAGAACCCTCTTAAAAAAAACCAAAAAAACCTTAAAAAGTTCTAAGTACAAGGATGGGAATAGGGAAGGGATCTAACCTGATTCAGAAGAGAAAGGGGGAGGAGACCCATATGATCCTTAAAATTGGAGACTTAGTTATTTTCTACAAGGGTGAGATTTTCTGGTGACCAAGAAGCCAGTTGGGAAAAAAAAGAAAAGAAAATGGCAAACAAACATGATGGAACCATGTTACCAACTAAAATGGTTGACAAACATGGCCGACACAGGTGACTAACTTGCATGATAAACCAAAATGGCTACCGAACATGGCAGAAAGGGGGACTGGGATGAAACAAGGTCCTCAGAAAGTGATTCACTGAGAATACCCAGAGATAAAAGGTCATCTAGGGGAAAAGTGTGGATGAGAATTTCAGCAGAAATAGAGGTAAACTGGAGTAGGTGACTACTCAAGCAAACCAAGTTACCAATAGCTATTTTTCCCCAAGGAGTAGAAAACTGAGCAAAGTATTATGGGGAACAGGAACATGAGGACAAAAAGGCACACTAAGCCCTAGGACCCATACATAGAACCTGAGAGATTTGATCTGTGACTAGGTTAATAACAGGCTCTCTGGCAGCTCTTTACTGACCCATACCCACAAACAGTGACCAAAAATGGGAAAAGAGAAGAAAGAAAAGCAGAGAGAAACTTGAGGCTGAACTGGAGACTTCATACTGGCTGGGAAAAGCATAGAGGGTATTTGTTTCCCCTCTCCATCCCACAGTCCCTAGTGGAACATACTAGGAAACTATTCTTAGAGCCATGAAAAAATTCCCTTAGTTCTCCATCTGCCATTTATTTTTACTGCCCCCCCCTTATTTCCCTCTCTCTCTCTGATAACCAAAAGATTTGAGCCTTCTGAAGGACGAAAGCCTATCCTGAGAGAGAAGGGATGAGAAGGGGGTTGGACCTTCATGGGAGTGGGAGAGGGAAGAAAAACCTCCTTGGCCATAGATTTTAAAGAGAGAGGGAAACAAAACTGTACCCAAAGGCCTTTTGGGTGGCTTCACCAAGATTTGTTGCCAAGTTTTGGAATGCTGGAGTCTCCTTCTAGACGTAGTTTCTAGGTTCTTTCTGTCCTGAACAAAGAATTGGTCAAGACAAGTACAAAAGGAAACAAGCTGTTATGGCTTGTGTTTAGATGTCCTTCCACAGCCTCATGTGGTCCTCATAGGTGGGGCTTTTTCAGAGGTGTCTGGATGTAGAGAGTGTGGCTGGAATTAATTCATGGTGCAATGCTAGGATCAAGGGCACTAGGATTAAGGGTGTGAATGCTACCTGGTGTAAGTAGTCTGGGTAAGATAAAAGGGGTAGAAAAATGCTGTTAAGGTCCTTTGTTGCTTTTCCTGTTTTCTTCATGCAATGAACTGTTTTCTCCTCTGTGATGTCCCTCTGCCATGTGCCACTCTGCCTTGTTGCCAGCCAACTATGGACTAAAACTTCTACATACTGTGAGCTAAATATACCTTTCCCTCTTTTACTTTGGGTATAGAGTATTTTGCCTCAGGAACAAGAGAGAAGTAACTAAGACACAAGGTTTTACATTTGTTAAAGATATGAAAAGAAAAGAAACACACTCTGCAGAGCAAGTGTGGGCTGATTAAAAGTAGGAAAAGAGGTACACTTTACTGCGTGAGAATGGACCACTGTGAAAGAGAGAGCACAGTGGCCACAAGGAAAATGGCAGCTATATTTTGTATCTCCCACTCCTCAGACTGATGTCAGGTTGAGGCCATCCTATTGAAACCTGCTGGAGTTCTCATGAGAAGAATTGAAGACAGCACTCTCTGATTGGTTCCAACTGCAGGGTTTTGGGAAATATTCTGCACATATGTTCTGAAACTTTGCAATTGACAGGTCAGGCTAATTTCTCCAGCAGTTTACCACACCCTAATCTCCTGCCTCACTAAGGTTAATGATGCTTTCTGATATCCCCTTGCTATGTGCCTTGATTACCTATTGGATCAATATTAGCAAAGTGGCTATAAAATGACTACAAAGTGACTTGTAATCCTCTAGGTTGATTGTAGTTTGACCCATAGCTACTCAAATTGTGATTTTGTTGTATAAAGTACCCTTGACAAAGAGCCTTAGTGGCAACTCCCTTTCAGGACTCCTCCTATCTCTCAGGAGCTTTTTCCCACTAAACTTTTCCTACTCTTAACCTCCTTTGTCTTCAAGACCATTCTTTGGTATTGGGAGATACATATTTGGTACATCTGACATCTAACAGGTTGGGAGTTTCTTGTGACAGTAGTACTGTACTTGCCACATAGTGAACACTAAATATTTGTCAAATGTATGACTTCCTGACATTTAACAGAGTTTTACTGTGCCAAGCTCTTTGCTAAGGGCCTTAGTAGATTCTGTAATTCCATTCTTTAGCAATGCTGTGAGATGGGCACTGTTATTATTTGGTAGATTGGGGACTGGAGATTTAGGCTGAATACTTGCCCAGGGTCATATAACCAGAAAGTTACATAGGTGGGCTTGAACTGCCTAGCTTGTCTCCAGAGCTTTCATGCCTTACCCTTTTTCTGCCATACTTTGAGTAAGGAATCTCCAACTCTAGGAGTCCTTCCTGATTCCACCTGCAGGCACTCACATAGTCTCAGCTGCAATGCTTTATTGTGATTATAACGGTTGTATATGTGTCTGCCTCTTCTTTAGATTGTGAATTCTGCTAGGATGGTGCATGTTTATTTTCCTAGCCCATGACAGATACTCTGTGAGTACTGGTGGAGGAAGTTGAAACTGCTGGAGTCTTTCTGGCACCTTGGATTTGTCATCAGGCTAAGTCTGAGAAAGTTCCCGAGGCTGAAATAAGGAACCTAACACATCCTTTTGTAGAATAAGTTTGCAGGTTCACTGACTCCCTTCGCAGCAAAAGAATTTTCAGGATGCATCTGTAAGAGGCACAGGAAGATTTATTAGGCAGAGATTTTAGGACAACTCAAGAGTGGAGTGCCAGGTACTCAGAGAAGTAGGACACATCATTTCCTGGAACAGGGAACATTTATGCCTCTCTTGAAGGGGTGGAAACCCCAGAAGAAGGTGGTCCACCTCCAAGAAGGGTACTAACTTATTCTACAGGTATAGGCCCAGGTTTTGTTTGTTTCTTTTTTAAGTAATTAAACATTCTTTGGATTCTCTCAGCCTGTTCCTTCATTTTAGGATCAATGTCTTGCTCTTTACTTTGCAACTAAGCCAATTTATAGACTTTCAGTATTCTTGAGAAATTTGGCTGGGATGGGTCTAATTGGGAAGGAGTCTAAATTTAACCAAAGGAATGCTGTATGAGTTGCTTTTGGTAACTTTGGCTGGGTCCTGGAAGTAGTAGTCTTTTCTTTAAAAAAGAATATTTTATTTTATTTTATTTTATTTTCTCCCATTCCTCCCCCTCAAACCCCCTTCCCTTCCTATACACAAAAGCTTTGTTTCCATTTTTTGTAGTCTTCTTAAAAGTACAATTTTTAGTTATGATTTCCTTATCTCTTTTCTACACATCTTTCAATTCTTCTATCCTACCTCAGATTCATGGCTGCTACAGTTCTATGCCAAGTTCTGTGATCATCAGTTCCTTTTTGTCACAGAGTAACAACTCCCAAACTGTTAGATGTCAGATGTGTCAGGTTTATGTCCCCTGATACCAAAGAATGGACTCTAGGACAAAGGAAGTTAAAAGTAGCGAAAGTTTATTGAGAGAAAGCTTCTGAGAGACAGGAGGTGTCCCGAGTAGGTGGCCACTGAGGTTCTTTGCCCAGGGATATTTTATACAGCGAAATTATAACTTGGGTAGCTATGGGTCAAACTCCAATCAACCTGTAGTATTACAATTATAGTCATAGTCCAGGGACTTAGCTCAGTGGTGCCGCCACCTGCTTCGATCCCTGGTACAAAAAAAAAGATGTAATATAGTCATATTACAATGAGCATTCCTATATTGAACCTGTAGGTGTCATACCATCCTCGGTTACTGTAGGCAAAAACACAGTCTTTCGATATAATTTTGCTCAAGGGCACAATAGTATGTCAACCAAGCTATAAAAGTTTCTGATCAGTTAACATGTTCCCACGAGCTTGAACCACCAGTGGTACATGTACGACTATCCCATGCATGACTATATCACTTGTATTACTAGTGGTACAAGCCATCCAATGGGACAGCTGTACATGTACCACTGGTGGTTCAAACTGCTCAGCAGTGAGAAATATGAATTTCAGGCCCTTTGTGAATGTGTTAAATCAGAAAGAGCAATAAATCAGCTGTCTCTTCCATGAGCACCATGGTACAATGTTTTCTTTCCAAATACCTCTCCTCAAAGGATTAACATTTTTATCAAAAATAATCTGTTCCTTGTGTCACCCAGAGGGTCGAGTCAATTTCCTAAGAAAGTAATTATGTCCTTCCAGTCCCTGACGTGTTACTGATTTGCTACTCTGCTTGAACGAAGGTGGTCAGATATGCATGTGACTAGGTCCCTGCAACAGATATAAGTATTATAGACAGCTAAGTTAGATAGAAATTGGGCTCTGGAGGGAGTCAGTGCAGAAGATGAGATACATCAAAATTGTGGCTGGAGGCAAATTTGGAGAGAACCAGGTCTCAAATGTGATGAAATGTGATGGCAGACCTGCAGGCTTCCCTAGAGATAAACAGCAGCTTGAGATTATAATGTAGTTAGCATCCCCTAGTTCAGTGAGCCTAGACAATGCATCAGATATATAGGTGAGTGACCCGAAAACCTTGGCCCATCCTCTCATCCCTTTCTAGGAATGTCTTTGTTCTTTCAATGTTAGAAGTTATAGATAAGCTGAGGTCAATAATGCTTGCCAATATACCCTTGCTACGTGCCTTGCTTCTCTACTGGATCAACATTAGCCAAGTGACTATACTTGTAATCCTGAGGCAGGAAATTAGGTGTGGCCACATGGCTGGGCAAGTGTGCATGACCTGTCAGTAACAAAACCAGGACACATATGCAGAAAAACAGTTTCCAAGCCCTCCCTAGATCTGACGTCAGTCTGAGGAGTGGGGATACAGAAGACAGCAGCCAAAAGACAGAGGCGTCGTGGCCACTGTGCTCTCTCTTTCTCAGTGGCCTGCTCTGCACTCTGCAGAGAGTACTTCTTTTCCTACCTTTAATAAATGTAGAAACCAGCTACCCTTTGAGCTTGGCTCATCCAATTCCTTATTCAAGACAACAAGAACTTGGAAAGGAGCCCACAGTATCCCCAAACCCTGGTAACAATTCTGCTGGTTGATTGTAGTTTAACTAATAGTTATCCAAGTTGTGATTTTGCTGTATAAAATACCCTTGGACAAAGAACCACAGTAGCCACCCACTTTGAGAGCCCCTCTTGTCTCTCAGAAGTGTTCTCTCAATAAACCTTTCCTGCTCTTAACCTCCACTGTCCTCAGGTCTATTTTTCAGTATTGGGAGAAATGAACTTGGCACATCTGACATCTAGCAGGTTGGGAGTTGTTACCCTGTGACAAAAGCAGAGCACCTACATTTAGGGATGGGATGGATAGACAAAATTCCAATTAACCAAGATTTCTCATTGAATAGTGTCACTGGACTGGGTCTGAGGAGGTACCCAAAAAGCTGAGATGAGGAACTTAAAACCCACCCAAACATAGAATATTTGCATGACTCCTGTCATGGAAAAAGAATTTTCAGGACGCATTAGTCAGGGGCACAGGAAGGGTTAATTAGGCAACAATTCAGTACACATCCAAGAGTGGAGTGTAGGAGCTCAGAGAAATGAGATGCACCACAGTTTGGAACTGCAAATATTTGTGGTTTTAGTGGTGGAAATCTATGGAATTTGATAACCTATAGTCTTGGGCTTGGTTTGGTGGGTAGGAGAGGATGGTTCACCCACAGTTAGATATAGGGGAAAGCCAAATTTACAGGTGAAAGATGATTTATTCACAAGCAAAAGAAGACCAATTGGAAGTAAAAAGGGAATGGTGGAACTCATATGGAAGTGAAAGGGAATTGCCCACTTTGGAGAAGAGAGGGGGATTAAAAAAGTTTAAACTGGGCTTGTGTCTTGAAACTGCAGTTTTTAATTTTAAAATGATAATTTTTCTTCTTTCCTTTCCGTTTGTTTTTTAAATTTCTTCTACCTCAAATAGATTCCAGTTGATTGTTTTGCAAGTAATGGTCTGTTAGACAACTTGGAGCATGACCCATGTTTACTTATCCCATAAGCCAGACACAGTTATACCTGTTGTAACCAGTCCTGAGCTTGGTCCAAATATTGTATCTGTTCTGCTATTTTGTTAGTTGGTCATTGTTCTAATGAGTGGACCTTTTTCAATCCCTAGGCCTGGGGATCTTTTGTCCTATTTCGATTTTTGCACAGCTGCTACTGGTAACAAGGTTTGGCTGAAAGATAAGAGCATGGGTGTGTGCAGGTGCAGGAAGTGCGGACAGTGGGAAAGGTTGTTTTGAGCCACTGCACCTGCCAGGCTTCCCTGGCTGTGCTGCAAGATAGGAGCCTTTCAAACAAAAAAGTGTAGGAAGTAACTGTCCCTCGGTCTCACCAATGAATTCAAATCAACTCCAAGAAAATAGATTCGAGTCAGAAACCCAAACCCCACCCAGAGCCAATTCTTTCTGAACAATAGCTGTTACCAATGCCTCATGGACATTAGGTGCTCAGTTCAATTTTAAGTGGCATAGTTGCAAGCTTACCCTAGTCAGGTATAATTAATTATGTAATTAAGTAATTTTATTCTACCTTATTATTAAACAAACAGTATAAGGGTATTTACAGTTATAAATACAATGAAAATGAAGAATTTAAAAAGAGAGGTTGGAAACAAGTTACAACAAAGTAGGAAATCTATTCATGTGGGTAAAGAGTTTAAGCATGAAATTTGACTTTGGTATTCTTAGCACACAACACAAAAATAGAAATGGTGGACCATATGAATTTCATCATCTGATGAAAAAGAAAGGGTACAGGGGAAGAATAGGGAGGGAGAGAGGAGAGGGCAAAGTCACAGCAGAACTTTTTTCTTTTTAAGATGTACATTTGGTCTGGGGATGTAGCTCAGGGATGTAGTTCCTTCTCCGCAAGTTCAAGGCCCTGGGTCTGATTCCTGGTGCCAAAAAAGATAAAAGGGGAAAAAAGCAGACACCCCCCCCCCAAAAAAAAAACCTCCACAAAAAAAGAAGAAATATTTTGTTTGGAGGAGCAAACATTCTGCCTGGAAAATTAGATTTTATAGATCATTGCATAAGGCACTTGGGGTAACTTGTTCAGAGGTGTCATCCATTATGGTTTTCCAGGAGCAGATATGGTCTGGGTGTTACCATGAAGTTGTGAAATCACGAATCAATGGTGCTTCTTTTAAGACCAGTCCATCTATAATTCAGCTCCTTCAATGATGACTGATTTCATGTCACATTTATTTTTAACTTTGGCTCAGGGATGAGAGGAGGTTGCTCATCATGACTTGATTTGCAGAAAGATGAGTTTTATTTAGAGCCAGAGATAATACAAGTAACACAAACAAGCCAGTATGAACAAGCCACCAGAAACCCCCAGGCCTTCTTTTCCTATTGGTTGCTCAATACTGTATTTGCCCCTAGGTGACACTGTCGAGAAAGAAAGTGAAATAACTGGGAGAGTCGTGGCCAAGGTACACACACACACACCAGGACTGACTTCACACGCTGACCAGTTTTGGCTGTTGGAAATTCCCACATGCACATTTTGGCATTTCCACCCAGAGTGTGGTTGAGCTGGGATGGTGGAAGACAGCCAGGCCTGGCATCTCTGGTGACAGTCATCCCTGCTCAAAGGCAATAATCCTTGCCCTAAGAAGCTTTTGGTTATGAACCAGATGACAAACTGGCCTTGTCCCAATATTTAGCTTTGTATCAAAGGCAACTTTTCTAGTACAGTGGCTGGGAGATTCAATTAGCTTGTTTTCTTGCCTTCCCTTACCTGGCTCTTTCGTTGCCAATGTCAAACACTTGCATTGCAATTGCCAGTGGACAACGTTTAGCACCTGTAGGTCATTCTCAGGGGAACTTCCAACTTCTCTGGATTGATAACCAATATGTTTCACAAGAGAGGGGGTAAAGAATTAAGTGCAGACATCACACATCCACTTGTAGTCTTAATGAGTCTGCTTCCACTTGGGGATGACTCAGTGATGGATTCTTTCCAGGGTCATGTCCTTTGGAGGCACAGGTTCCTTCCTAGGGTGCCAACTGAATGGCAGGGATGATGAGTAAGTCTTCTCTCTAAGATGGAGTGCAGTTTTATGATCAACAAAAGGACATGAGTATGGCTCTGGGAGGCAGGGCTGTCCATTTGCTGTCAAT
Organism: Heterocephalus glaber; assembly: GCF_000247695.1. The sequence continues at coordinate 569,707 of NW_004624786.1, read as the reverse complement.
GTCAAATTAAATGATAGGAAATTAACACCTCAAATTCCCCAGTTTATTTAACCGGTGCATTCTGAGGCACCCCATGCAGTTCTGAGCATGGCAGCGGTGGGGTTTTCCCTGTGTGGGTAAAACAAATGATTCACTTTTCGGGTTACTTTCTCTTTTGGATTGTTAGTTTTGACTGCTCTACCAAAAAAAAAAAAAAAGCATCAATTAGCTGAGCCACTTTTACAGGGATCTGGATGTACAGGCAGATATTCTCTGGGCTTCCCCAGACATCCAAGGAATAACATTAGTAAAAATATTAATAATAGTGGCTGTTTTTAGGTGGTGCTTACTGTGTCCCAGATTGACTTCTAAATACTTCTCATTCGTTTACTTACTTGTTTCCTTTTAATTTTTAGAAATTTTTATTAATTCATGTTTGTAATACATAATGATTTCATTCATCATGGGGAGTTGGCCATGTTCATTTAGTCATTTGATGCTCATGAAATCTCTGAGGTGGGAGATATCATCCTCATCTGGATAATGAGTGGAAATGGGAGCAGAGAGATTTAGTAACTTGTCCAAGGTCACAAAGTGAAGGGAAGATGTCTGTGAGACCTACAACTTGGTTCTCCTCTTTCAAGATGATTTTGGATATTAAAGGTCCCATATACATTTTAGGATAGATTTTTCTATTTTTTCAGAAAACAATCAGAAAACATTGGATTTTAGTGGGGATTTCACTGAATCTGTAGATTGTTTGGGGTACTATTGACATTTTAACAATATTAAGGCTTCCAACACATGAATTTAGGATGTCTTTCCATTTACTGGTGTCTTCTTCAATTTCTTTCAGCAGTATTTTGGTAGATAGTTTTCAGCATATAAATCTTTCAACTCCTCAGTTAAATTAATTCCAAAGTGTTTTATTCTTGGTGCTATTGTAAATGAAATTGTTTTTAAAAAAATTTCCTTTTCAGATTTTTCCTTGTCACTGTATAGAAATAAGACTGATTTTTTATGTTCTATCATGTATCTTGGAGCTTTGCTGAATTCATTTACTAGTTATAACTTTTTTGGTGTGAAACCTTTAAGGTTTTCTATATATTAAATCATGTCATGTATGAATAGAAACAATTTTACTTCTTCCTTTCCAATGTGAATGCCTTTGATTTGTTTTTCTTGCCTAATTTCTCTCTCTAGTCCTTCCAGCACACTTCTTTTACTGGGTTGTAGAGTCAGTTTGCTAGCATTTTGTTGAGGACTTTTGTATCAGTATTCATCAGGGATATTAGTATGTAGTTTTCTTTTCTTATAGGCCCCTTGTCTAGCTTTGGTATAAAGGTAATGCTGGCCTCACAGAATGAGTTAGGAAATGTTCACTTCCATTCAATTTTGGGGGAATCATTTGGAAAAGATTGGTGTTAATTATTTAAATTTTTTTTCTTATTCTTTTATTGGTACATTGTAGGTATACAATATGTTTACATTTATCATTCAGTGCTTGTACCTGAACATGATGTATCTTAGTTCTTATTTTTTCCCCCATTGGACTATTTAAATCTTTGGTAAAGCAATCTTGTCTTGGGCTTTTCTTTGTTGGAAATTTTTTTTTCCCATTAAGTTTATTGGTACATTTTAGGTATAAAATACAGTTACATTCATCATTGGGATCTTGTACCATTACATGAGTATCTT
>NW_004624786.1:554434-564785 GCF_000247695.1 Heterocephalus glaber | reverse complement strand
AGGTGATCTGGAAGTCTGTTTTTGAGGCTTGTTTACATGGCTTCTCATATCGACGGGGGGTGGGGGTGGGAGGGATATAGGTGCTGCTGGTGCCTGTGTGGCTCACCTCCTCTGCCCAGGGAGTGGTAGGATGGTGGCCGGGGAGCCTCCTCCTGGGTGCTGGGATTGGCTCACCTCCTCTGCCCTGGGAGTGGTGGTGTTGGAAATTTTTGGATTACTGATTCCATCTTACCAATTCAGTCTTGGTAAGGTGTGTGTTTCTAGGAATTTTTCCATTCCTTCTAGACCAGTGATGGCGAACATTTTAGAGACTGAGTGTCCAAACTGTAGCCCCCAAACCATTTATCTATCACAAAGTGCCAACACTGCAATTAAACCTGAATACTGAGTTTTTAATTTAGAAAAAACCACTCATATCTTGGCATCTTTTATCTTACAAGAAAAACACAATAACACATGTGTCATAGGCTTGCCACCACTGATTGAGACTACCCAATGCCATGGCATACCATTGTTCATAGTACTGTCTTATAATTCCTTTTAGCTCTCTAAAATCAGTAGTAGTGCTCCCCTTAATTTCTTATTTTAGTTATTTGAGTCTTTTCTCTTTTTTTTCTTAGTTGATTCACCTTGATTGACTCTGTAAATTTGACTATTCTAGGTATTTCATATAAGTGGACTCATACAACATTTGTATCTCTGTGTCTGCCTTACTTCATTTAACATCATGTTTTCAAGGATCATGATTGTACTATCATTTTTTAAAATTGTACTTTCCAGAAACTTGAATATATAGAAGGGATATTAAGCATTATCTAGTTATTTTTTTGTCTAGTTATTTTTAAAGATGACAAAACTGGAAATAAGTGTATTAATTAACTTGTTCAAGGTCAAAAGCTCCTTAGAAGTAGTGTAAGAGCTGTAGCACAGGTCTTCTGAAGCCCTCTACGAGTCTGCAAATGTGCAAAAGCAAACAAGATACGGAACATTGTCACAATTTATTAGGCTTTGGTGGTGAATTTAACTGGAGGACTTGTACTTTCCCTCATTTTTAGGTGGAAAAGAAGAGAAGATGGTGATATCCTTCATCCCTTGTCTCTTAGAAGCTTCTATTCTCTCCTCTTTAAGATCCCAAAGTCTCAGGTTTCAATTCTAGTTCTGCCATTTGGACCACTGAGCAATGTACCCAATCCCTATTTCTTTATCAATAAAAATGTTAATAATATCTACCTAACAGAGTCTTGTGATCCATCTGGCACCCCATTGGGTTCTCATTGCATACAAGTGATGTGGGCAGGAAGAGGAGGAGGCAGGTGGACAGTCAGGAGTGTGAAAGAAGGGCTAGGTTTGTGGTTAGGCAACTATTTCATAGGCCCTTGTCTAACTGAGGTTTTTTTGGCCTGGGCTGGGAAGTTCTGGCCAGTAACTCAAGCACTTGGTCAAACCTTTGGTTTGCTTGGTGATCTGAAAAGACAAAGGTGTATCTGATGGGGGAAAATGTAAAGCTCCTATGAAGGACTCATCTTTGGACTAACTCCAGGGAAGAGCAACCCCTGAGCTGAGGTGGTGAACACAGACAGAAGAAGCCAACCCAGGAGCCACAGTGTCATGGAGTGGCCTTGGGAAGCTCACATTCTACCCATCAGCAGAGACAGGAGAGGTTTACTCAAGCCAGACAGCCTCTGCTAAAATTCATTCAGGATTGAGCTGCTCATTCCTTTGCTGGATGGTGCTGACTGTTAAAAGACAATCCCCTACACCCGAAAAACCTCCACCTTCTCCCTTCCCTTTGAATAACAGCTGCCTCTATGGAGAGGCACAGGGTAAGTTCATTCCTTCTGCTATGTAACAGACCTTTAAATGTTGTGCACACTGTCACAACTCCCATAAGCATCCTTCCACACATCAGCCATACTCTGACACAATTCTCACTTCCCCCATAGTGTCTAATAGGTTTAGTAGGTTAGATTGATGAGTTAGTAAATGAATGAATTATGATGTGGTATCCATCCACCTCATAACCTGAGTCATCCTCTTTGGACATGCCCCAGTGTCCCAGTGTCATTACAAATGTGATTTCCTGAGGGGGACACAAGGTTCCACATGAGTCTGAGCCATCTGGATGGCAGGAGTTGTCACCCCTTATTTGCAGGACAGTCTGCTTCTGTTCATTTGGCTAAAGGTTGTGTTAGATTTTTTTGGTAAATGTGTCTATTCCATGATACTGGGCTTAGGGTCAGCAAAAACAGCTAGTGATGTTTAAACATGTGTATTGCCATTTACCCCACGAGATCATAAAAGGGAGAGATGTTTTGAAAGATACAGGAAGGTAAAATGAAAATATATCAATCATCACCATATCTAGTGTTCAGTTCTGTCTTTTGGTCTATTTGTGTGTTAACTTATTTTTAAAATTTTACATCACATATTTTATGTCATTACAGATTCTTTAACACTTCATTTCATAATGAAGTACATAAAATCATACTGGAAATAAACAATTCACTCTGTGCATTTTACTTTAATAGTCTGTAACCATTTTGCTGTTGCTGAACATTTCATTTGTTTTCACTATCTTTTATAAATAAAGTCATGATGAACATCTTATTGAATAATTCCTTTTTAATCCCTCTTAAATTTAGGTCAGACATCACAATTTATACAGTATAAATAGTCTCCCAATGTTCAATTTGCTTTTTGGTTTTTGGGGGGGTTTTTTGTTTGTTTTTTGAGACAGGGTCTTATTATGTGGTTCAGGCTGGACTTGAACTCATTATGTATTCCAGGCTGGCCTCAAACTCATGGCGATCCTCCTGCCTCAGCCTCCCGAGTGCTGGGATCACAGGTGTGCACCACCACAATCAACTCTCAATCTGTTTTTGTTTGGTTTTACTTGATTCTTTCATTCTTATCAAAATTTCCATGAATGCAAATTTTTCTTCTAATTTGAGTAAACATTCCTTTCAGATTCGGGTCAATGTAAGTAGGTGTTATATATGTACTTGAGTCTTACTAGGATAGATCCATGAACAAAGCCTCCCATTAGAACTTTCTCTGTGTTGATATTAACCATTTAAGAGGATGGGAAAACTTGTACTTTTTAACTATTATCCTTTACCTCCTCCCTTTCCTCCTCCTCTCCTTTAAGAAATGGAGACACTCTTGACCAAGAATAGGAGAAGTGAGAATTAAACATACAAATCAACTTCTTTACTATTACATTCTTAACACTTTAGAAATTTATACTGAGACCATATCACATAAATCTGGAGGCAAAGCTCATGTTAATCAGGTGCCACATTTAGCTTTACAATTAAATCTCTTTATTTTGAGACAGGGTCTTACTATGTTGCCCAGTCTGGTCTCAAACTCCTGAACTCAAATGATCCTCTTGTCTCAGCCTCCCAAATATGTGAGACTATAGGCATGTGCCTCTGTGTCTGGATTTTAGTTAGTCTTATTAAGTTTTGATACCTGGTAATATTACTCCCAAAATTTCCTTTTTCCTTTTCATGGCTTGGCCAAAGGTTGGCAAACTATGGCCCACAGGCAGTTGTGCCCCATTACTTATCTTTATGTAAATAAAGTTTTATTGGTACAGAGCCATGCCCATTTGTTTACATATTGTCCAGGGTTGCTTTCATGTAACAATAGCAGAACTGAGTGGTTGCCAAAGACTACATGACTTATATATCTTAAATACCACCTGGCCATTTAGATAAAAACATTTCCCAGTCTCTAGTCTTGGCTATTCTAGGTCCTTTGTATATTGATACTTTTAAAATCCTGCTGGGATTTTGAGATTGCATGAAATTTTTACAACAGTGCCAGCTTACAATATTATGTCTTCCAATGCATGAATTTGGTGCCTCTCTCAAAATATATTTATGTCTTTAGCTTGTATCAGCAATGGTTTATGGTTTTAGTGTAGTTCTTATGCATCTTTTAACAGATCTGTGCATAAGTATTTGATATTTTTGATACTATCATAAACGGTATTTTAAAACTTTTTATTTTGAAACAATTTCAAACAAAGAAATGTTGCAAAGTTAATGCAAAGAATTCTGTGTACCCTTCACTCAGATTCCCTAAATGTTAACTTTTTTTTTTTTTTTTGGTACCAGGGATCTAACTCAGGACCTTGCACTTGTGAGGCAGGCGGCAGAACCACTGAGCTAAATCCCTGGCCCCTAAATGTTAACATTTTATCACATTTGTTTTCTCATATTCTCTCTCTCACATACATTACTAGTAACTGATTATTTTTCAAAATTATATTTTTAATGTTGCTAAGCATACTAAAACAAAATTGATGTTTTATATTGATCTTGTAGCTAGTGATTTTGTTAAATTTGCTCATTAATTTTTGTAATAGACTGTTCAGCTTTCCTACATATTGTCATCTGTAAAAACAGGTACCAACTTCACACAAGGAATGTAAACATTGTGTATTGCAAACATGTACACAAGAAAGAAAGGAATCAAGAGATGAATGGAGGAGTGAGGGAATGAGGGGAAGGGGGATGAAAAAAGGAATTAAAATGTATTATGTACATGTATCAGTTTCCCACAAGGAAAGTAAACATTATGTACTGCATGGGCCGGAGATTTAGCTTAGTGGTTCTGCCGCCTGCCTTGCAAGCTCAAGGACCCGAGTTCGATCCCTGGTACCAAAAAAACCCAAAAAACCCCCCAACATTATGTACTGCAAGCATGTACTACTAAAAATAAAAAATAAAACCCTACAGCTGGGGATTTATCTCAGTGGCACTATGCCTGCTTCACAAGCGCAAGGTCCTGAATTTGATCCCTGGTACCCAAAATAAATAAACAAACAAACAAACAAACAAACAAACCACTACAAATATGTTTGAAGGGAAACCTAAAAAAAAAGATAGCTTTATGACTTATTACACTGGCTAGGATCTCTAATAAATGTTAAACAGAAATGATAATAGTAAACGTTTTTGTTTTGTTCTCAAACTCAGAATAAAGGGTTCAATATTTACCACTAAATTGGATGTTAGCTGTAAGTATTCCACTGATGTTATGATAAAAGCTATCAAATACCCCCAAAACTCAAATAGCCTCCAAATAAATTTACACAGCAATGAAAACAAATGGATTACTGTGGTATTCAGCAATAAGGTTCATCTTATAAATACAGCAATGACCTAAGAGAGCCAGAAATGAGAGAGTAATATGAAGTTCAAGAAAAGGCAAAACTAATCAGGGTAGTGGTTTGTGAAGCAGGAGGTTGAGTAAGAAGGGCATGAAGGAGCCTTCTATGGAGCTAGAAATGTATTGTTTTGATCTGAGTGGTGGTGAAGGTGTGTGTGTGTGTGTGTGTGTGTGAAATGAACCTAAGACCTTGTATATGTTAGGCAAGTGCTCTACCACTGAGTTTTATCCCTAGTCCCCCCACACTATCCACCCCCCCTTCTTTGAGCAGTATACATGCATCCAATACATTTTAATAAAAGACTTTGAAGTTGTGCTTTAGTAGAAAATACAAAATCTTATGTATTTTACATAAAACTTCAGTGTTTCCCTTAGCAGCAGCTGCTAGCGCTTTCCAGTCATCTATGGAGCTCTCATGAAAGGTTTTGTCCAGTGTCCTTTCTGTGGTCTAGTCACACAACATCCATGTAGTGTTTCTCATTTTTTTTCCCCTTTTTTGCCCAAGCCCTTTACAATGGCTATTTGGTCCAGTTTTAATATATCTCTACCAGCCAAGGGGACTTGTTTGCTTTATTTTTCAGTAGTTTCTATTAATAAAATTGCAGGCTTTTGGTGATGCTTTTGTAAACTCCCTTTAGAAATTCTGATACCTGCCAGGGATACCAGTCTATATAGTCCAAGTATCAGAGGTCTATGCTGGTCTTCTTTTAAAAAGGAAAAAAGCAGTTCTGTAAAAGACTTGCTCTTACTGAATTTGTGTTGGTCCCAAGAAATCAAGACACTCATAGATTATCTAGTCAAAGGTCAGTCTAGAAAGTTTCGAGTGCAGGTCACTAAGCTCTCTGATGGAGAGAATTCCTACTTGCTCTAATAACATCACAAACTTCCATAAACCTCCCTCTTCGTTACTGGATTTTACTTTGGTAACCACCCTCCTTTTCACCTGAGCCAATTTAAGTTTGGAATTTCTTATTTGCAACCGAAAACATCTAAACTCATACAGAAAAGAAATGAAAAAAGAATTAAGATGTGTTATATACATGTACCAACTCCCCACGATGAATTAATCATTATATACTACAAATGTGCACTAATAAAAACAAAGAGAAATTACTTCATGCAAGCACTTTAGAGCCACTGATGTGTGAATCTTAACCAAATGAAGAAGATGCTACTCTATCAACTCACAGATGAGGAAACTGAGGTTCTAAGAGAGCAAATGCCTGCTGCTACATCTGGGGGAGACAGGATTTGAATTCAGGTCATAATTTTGCCTCAGTGTTCATTTTGTTTCCACAACTCATTGTCTCCTTCTTAACCACCATGTCTGAGAGTGTTTTATGTTTTCTGGTTTGCAGATATTCTCTGTGATGGTGACTGGCATGAAAACAAATGTTGAAGGGTTCTGCATTCTTCCCATCATGCCTGTCCTATAATGCTGCCCAGGATCTCCAGAGTAACTGTCCATGCAGCCCCAGTGACCCTCTAGGTATCCAGAGTGTACCATGAAAAGGAAATTGTATAATGGTTAAATAGTTTGGAAAATGCTCCTCCACTTATGGTCACAGGTGCATTAGCACTTTATAGGCTCTGATAAATCCTGCAGGAAATCACCTGCTTAATTTCATGTAACCCAGCATTCCTCAGACTCACTGGGCTCAAAACCGTGTTTTGAAGCAAGAATTCATAAAACTTTAATGAGACACTTAATGTTTATTGGAACAGAGTTTGGGAAATGCTAATGTAACAGATCAAACTCAGAGTTGTATCAGAGACTCCATGGTTTGGCCCTTTATGGAGCCTGTTTATCTAAGCTTTGTGTATCGAAGTCATCTCCTCATAGGATACTAGAGTTGGAATAAGATGCAAGACTCTTAATGCTCTCAGCTGCTGTGTTTCCTTCTTTGTCAGCTATTGCTTATGCACTACATTATGTCAGCGCACTTACTTCTCACTACAACAGATTCTGTCATTGTACACAGGGAAATGATACTTCTGAGAGTCTCACAGACTGTAGGTGGAAAGGGGAAGATTTAATCCCAGACAACTGGGCCTAATGATCTACCCACTGCCTGACCCTGCTCTCAGCTCTACATGGCCACTAGGAAGCCCTTGACAGCCCTTAGTGTAAGTTCCAAGCTTCGGCCCCAGCTGGACTTGTCTTCTTGCTTTAATCTTGGCTTTTTTAGTCCAAAGAAGACAGTGTCTGAACTCCTGCACTGTACTGGAGAAGTCGCTGGAAAATCTACATCAGTATTCCATAGCAGTTCCACCTAGGGTGTGGGTACGACTTCAAGACAACACGTTCTACTTCAAGACACATGTTCTTACCACAAGCAGTGGATGGAGTGATGAAGAAAGTAGTCCTGGTACAGTGAACAGGCTTGGCTTGCTGCCTGGCATTGTGCTGTGGTCAGCACAGGAAATACCAGGGCCTAGGCTTGTTTCTGGCTTGGAGCAGCTGTTCATTCTGAACTTGCTTCTGGAGGATCAGTGCCCACCTAATAATCCTCTGTTGACTCCGTCCTTTCCTCCTTCTCAACCTTTTCTCCTTCTTCCCATCTTCAACTTTTAATATTTTAAATAGGAAAAATATGCGTGGTTAAAAAAAATCAAGCATAGTAACATAGAGTATAGGATAAAAATTAAGTCTCACTTGCAGCCAGGCATGATGATATACACCTGTAATCCCAGTTGCTCATGGCAGGAGGATCCCACTTGGAGGCCAGCCTGGGCAAATTAGTGAGATTATCTCAAAAATAAAATTTATTAAGAGCTGCGATGTAGCTCAGTGGTAGAGTGTTTGCATAGCATGTGCAAAGCTCTGAGTTCAGTCTCTGGCACCATAAAACACACACACACACACACATACACACACACATACACATACACACACACAAATAGTTTCACTTGCAGCCTGTATTTGCTCCCATGACAATTTTCCTTTCTAGAGATAGTCATACTATGTTCTATATTCCTTACTGAGATATTTGATGCATAAAAGCATACAGTGTGTATGTGTTATAAGTCCCTCCCCCAACTTTTGGAAAGGACTGCTTCTCAGAGGTGTCTTCCAGTTGTAGCTGGCTTTTGGGTTTTTAGTCTGTTGCAAGATCCTACTTCTTCAATTTATTGGGGATGAAAAGTTTCTGCCTACTTGGCCCAGCTCCTGGTTCTTTGGGACTGGTCTATAATATTTAAGATCCTTAGGTAATCTCAGGAACCCTCAGCTGTTCTTAGGAAGAACAACTGCTTAGCACAATTATGTCACCCTGACTAAAGTAGTACAATCAACAATAGCATCAACCACAGCCTAGAAAATGACAAGCTGTGATAACTATTAATTTGCCACCTTTGACTGTATGAACTAGATTTGTGGTTATATAACAATCTAAAACTAACCAGAAAGTTGTATGTAGTAAATATGCCCTCAATATGATGATTTTATCCTTTGGGGAGAAGATTTAAAAGGGATTGGGGGGAAAACAGAGAGATGGGAGAGGAAGAGATTAGAAGCAAGGCTGGAGGACAAAGGAAGACCATGCAAACTTTGGAAAACTGGTAAAGAACACAAGAGGGAAAGAGAGAAGGAAGAAACAAAGAAGAACAGAACAGACAACAACAAAAAACTAGAAACCACGTTCAAGAAGAACAAGCAATCAAGAAAAACCCAAAGAAAAACAAAAACCACAGAAGAGAAAAAAAAAGTCTGAGGCATGTCTCTGCTGTCACTGGTGGACAGCGTGGGGAGAAAAAATCCAGATCTGAGGTGATTAATCCCAGAAATCAGCTGAGCTTTATGGTGAGGTAGTAGAACCTTTAGTTCCACTGAAGTTCAGGCTGGTTTCTGGCTGTAAGGCTGGAACCAGATTTGTTCAGCCTGCAACAGTCTGTGTGCCTCCTGCTGGCTTGAATTCTGCTCCCTGCCAACTTGAACATGGCAGCCTCACTGAAACACTGGGAGCCACTAAATGTAGCTGCCCTGCAGCTGTTCTGAGTTCCAAGCTCAGGTGGCCCCTCTTCAAGATGGCTACCAGCCAATCGTCCTCTCCTGGGGTATGTCTGAACCTGAATAGCTCACCAGCCATTGTAGTCCACTGCATCCACTGCTCCATTACTCTGTGGAGGCCTCTGGGTAGCCAGCAGTCACCGTGCATCTGCAGGTTCAAACCATGAATCAAGGCTCAGGGGGAAGGTGAAGCTTACCACCTCCATCCTCTTCATTGAAGTTTCTCTCTTTGCTCACCCCATGGGCTTCAATTCTCGATTCAGATCCTTCCTGGGTCCCAGGGTTGCAATTCCCTCCTTCTCCTCCTCATGCTGCTATATTACAGTGTCAGGACTCCAAATCTCAGAGAGACTCTTTCTCTGCTGCTCACCAGTCTGCCCTCTAGGCAGAGGTCCTATACCTTGCTTTTTAAACTTAAAAACCTATCTTGGAAGTTATTACATCTTATATAGATTTCATACCTAAATATAGATTTGTTCTTTGTAATAGCTACAGAAGACTTCATCAAATTTAGACATCATCATTAAATTTAGTCTATCTCATGCAATATCTTCTGGCTATATCACATCATCTGGCTTAGGGGCCTGGCCACAGGCTTACCTGCGCAGGTATCTACATAGACACTTACATACACACATCCCCAAAGGTTGGTGAGGCAGCTCAGAACATGATCTTATGAAGAAAAGCAGGAGGTTTAACTCATTCATGATAAAAAAAACCCTGCAGAAAATTGGAATAGATGGTCTTTACCTTAACTTGATAAAGGCTGTCTATGAAAAACCAACAGCCCACATTTTGCTAAATGGTCAAAAATTGAAAACCTTCACACTAAAATCAGGAACAAGACAAGGATGTCCACTATCACCACTCCTGTTCCATATAGTCTTGGAAACATTAGCCAGAACAATTAGACAAGAGAAAGAAATAAAAGGAATAAAGATAGGAAAAGAAGAAGTTAAACTGTCATTATTTGCTGATGATATGATACTCTACACAGAAGACCCAAAAAACTCTGCCAAAAGACTTCTAGACTTAATTGACAGATTCAGTAGAGTAGCTGGATATAAGGTAAACACTAAAAAATCAATAGCCTTTTTGTACACAAATAACAGACTCACTGAGAGAGAAATTAGGGAAACAATCCCTTTCACAGTAGCATCC
>NW_004624786.1:543035-553134 GCF_000247695.1 Heterocephalus glaber | reverse complement strand
AATTCCTCTGCTGGGTATCTTCCCAAAAGAATGAAAAGACTCATACCACAGTGCTATATGCTCACTAATGTTTATAATGGCACAGTTTGTAATGGCTAAAACTTGGAAACAGCCCAATTGCCCATCAACTGGAGACTGGATAAAGAAGATGTGGGTTTTTTAAAAAAATAAAATGGAGTACTACTCAGCTATAAAGAATGAGAAACTAGAGGCATTTATAGCTAAGTGGGTGCATATTGAGGCCATACTCTTAAGTGAAATAAATAGGACACATATCTGTAAATACCAAATAGTTTCTCTGGTGTGAAAAACTAAAAGTGTAAATAAGTATCAAAATATATAATTGATACTGTGAAATAGGAAGAAAAGATCTAAAGGAATAGGGGAAATGGGAGGGATAGGGGAAAGGAAAGAAGGGAAAAGAAAAATATGAGAAAAGGAAAAAAATGGAACAAATTATTTGTAAATAGGGAAGGGTGGAGGGGGTGAAGGGAGGGCCAGGGGTTGCAGAAAAAATAAGAACCAAGATACATCATGTAAAGGTACAAGATCCCAATTATGAATGTAACTATATTGTATACCTAAAATGTACCAATAAATAAACTTAATAAAAAATAAGAAAAGCAGGAGGTTTGATGGGAATGATGGAAGCCAAGGGCTGGAAGAAGGACAATGTGTGTAGAATATTCCTGTCTGGGTGTAAGAGAGTCTTCATGCATGGCCCCTCTTCTCACTCTGACAGCTGGGCACAGATGTCAACATCTCTGGAAGTGAGCAGCCTCACAGCCTACTCAACAGATGGCTGCTTCACCAGCACCTCTGTGGAAAGATGGGAAGAGGTTTTTCATGCACTTGGCATGACCAAAATTCATAAGCCTGCCTCATTTCCAGGCTTTCCCTGCCTCTCTCCCTTTTTTGCTCATTGCATCTTCCTCTGGCTCTTTCCATCTTCCCTTTCTGTGTAGAACAATTCTCTTCCCTTATTTCTTGCCTTTTCAAGCTCACAGCCACTGCTTCAGCTGGTACAGCAGCATTCTTAAAGCTTAGCTTCTGGATTATCTGCTGGAATCACTGTAGGGCTTGTTGGCAATGCTGTTCCCTAGATCCCACCATGGACTTCAAAGAACTAGAAATTAGGGGAGGAGGGATCAGGCAATGGTGTTGCTAGCAAGCCCCAAGAAGAGCCATGTATTAAAGTTGGAGGACCAGATGTGGAAGGTTGCCTTTGACACCATTAGACAGAGCCAAGTATTTGGAAGCAGGTCAGTGAGGTCAACTGGTACTAAGCATGGTGGTCTGGGGATAAGAAAGCCTTCAGAAAGGGGCCATGTAGCAGCTGCACTCATAACCGGTACAACCTCAGAGATGAAGGAGGAAGTTGTTTCATTCTGCTTTGCACATAGCAGACTGTGCTTAGAGGCCAGCATATGTTTCTCTTTTAAAAATGGAAGTGGAATTTATAGGCAGTAAAATACACAAACTTAATTGTGCAGCTTTCATAATTATACCCCTATGGAACCACTACCCCCTATCCAGATGTAGAGTATAGGCCTCTGGTGCCCTCTTCCTCAGACTTCTATCTCTACTGGATACTTTTGTCTGTTTTTGAACTTTATCCAAATAGATTCATACAAGTGTACTCTTTGGCCTCTTTTGCTCATCATGATGTCTGTTAGATTCACCCACGGTTTTGAGTGAAGTGCCAAGTTCATCTTTTCATTGTGGTATACAAGGAGGTTAGCAAATGGTTTCTGCAAAGGCCAAGGTAGTAAATGTTTTGCCTCTGTTTTTGAATGTAGCAATAGACCAACACACAAAGGAAAAATAGGCTACAGGTTGGCCTTGAGTTATGTTTCTATGATCTTTGCTGGGTAATAGTTATATGAATAGATGTATTTAGCTATCTTTTCTCCTGTTAAAAGCATTGGGCTTTTTTCTCTCTTGAATTCAGTGACTAGGGCTGTTATGGTTTTGATGAACATGTCTACTCATTCTGTAAAGTAGGAGTGCTGTGGTTAGGCCATAAGGAGTTCACAGGTAGCATTAATAAGTAACGCCAATGGTTCCTAACATGGTCATACCAATTCACACTCTACCTGTAAAGCTACTCTACATCCTCTATAATTCTAGGTGTCAGTTTTTTAGTTCTAGCCATTTGGGTAGGTATGTGGGGATACCTCATTATGGCTTTTAATTTGCATTTTCCTGACAACTAATGATGTCAACCACTTTTTCAAATGCTTGTTGGACAGTTGGATGTTCTCTTCTACGAAGCAAAAAATTTCTACTACTTCCAAAAATTGAATTGTTTTACTTGTTGATTCACAGGAATTCAACACATATATTTTGGACACAAATCCTTTGTTAAATATAAGTATGCAAATATCCTCTTTGGGCATATTAACTTTTTAAAATGCCTTTTGATGAAATTTTTTATTTTAACAAAATTCAACTAATCAATCTTTTCTTTTATGGTCAGTGCTTTTTGTGTTCTGTTTAAGAAATCTTACCCTTCCCCAAGTAAATGAAGATATTTCCCTGTTTCCTTTATAAATTTTCTTGTATATATCTTTTATATCTAGGTTTGTGATCCACCTGGAATTGATTTTTGTGTCTGGTGTGAGGTAGGGATCAAATTTTATATGGAAATCCAGTTGATTCAGTACTATTTAATGTGAAGCCCTAGTGTTTTGTGTTTGTTTTTGGTGCTGAGATTGAACTCAGGGCCTTGCACATGCCAAGCACATGCTCCACCATTGAGCAACACACCCAGCTCAGGACCTCTAGTTTATAGATGGAATCTACATACATCTCATGTATTCAAAGATGGGGAAGTTATCCAGATCATTAAACCTGGGTGGAAGAGGCGAAGGGAGGGGTACAGATCCCCTGGGCTGGAATTGCATGGAATTATCCACTCCAAGGTGAAGGGGGCATCTTGAAACACCAGGTTGGTTCTTTCTTTCCATCTATGAAATTCTTTGGCTCCCAGGTGTTACTTTGAAGCATTTGACCCCAGGCCAAGACTTACACTGTTTCTGGAAAAAGTGGAGATTTCCAAGAAACTCAGTGAAAAAAAGAACCCAGCTTTGCATGTTAAAAATTTTTTACTACTTTTTGTGTTGTCCAGGCCACATTTATACTTCTGGAGGAAAATAGGCTCTAAGCCATGAAAGACTTTAGCAAGCCAGTGGTGGTGGCAACAGTAACTGGGGAAATTCCTGCATATTTTGGGCCTCAGAACTGTTTATTTCTACCAGTGAAAGAGAAAGAGTGTCCATATTTTACAGAAACCAGACTGAAGACTAATATTTTCCAGGGAGATGTCTTCTCTCCAGCTATTTCCTGGGCTACTCCCTGGGCCTTCTCTCTGGCTACGTGAGCCCTGGTCACCACCCTGCCATCTGCAAGGGACAAGAAATCCACTCCTGCACACATTGCATTTATGCCCCCAAAGATGGGCAGAGTTGTTTGTGCCTTCTCACCACTTGTGAGACACACTGTGTGTGTCTTGGCCTTGGCTGGTGGGTGCTGAGCTAGAGGGAGACAAGGGGGTGACAGTTTTGGCCCTTGAGTTGATGTTAAAGGAATATTTCATTCCTTGAATCATGATTTATTCCTGAGCACCTTGAGTCTGTACAGAAGCTGTCTTGGGATTAAGAACCTTTGGATCTCTGGGCTCCACCAACCAGGGATTATCCTTGGGGTCCACTCTCTGGGGAAGGCAATAGTGCTTGCAATTAATAAAGTTTCTTTTCTGCCATATTAAACAATGCATTCATCCCAAAATATTTATCAAGGCATTGTCAAGGTACTATGCTAAGCACTGGGTACACATCAATGAGCAAAACAGACAAAAACCTTGCTCTGTGGGGCTTGCATTCTAGTGGGGAGAAACAGACAATGGACAAATAAATAAGTAAAATACAAAAGATGTGAAGTTAGGCTCCAAGGAAGATTCATAGAGTGGGACAAGGGAGAGCAGAAGAGCCAAGGAGGGGCCAGGCTGTGATTTTAAATAGGAGTGGCAAGATTGGCCACAATGAGGAACCAACATGTGAAGGAAGACTTGAGGGAGAGGGGAGCAAGTCACAGGTTATCTGGGAGAAAAACTGTCCAGAGGGTGAACTCTACCGAGGCTTCAAGGTTCACTCCCAAGATTGGGCAAATTTTAAACCCAAAGTTTAAAGAAATGCCTCTCTCCTTTCCTTCCTTCCTTCCTTCCTTCCTTCCTTCCTTCCTTCCTTCCTTCCTTCTTTCTTTCCTTTCACACACATTAAGCACCTGTGATAGACCAGCCACTGTCATCCCTATTTGTTTTCCTGTCACCAAGAAACAAAGGACAGAGCTCTCCAGGCCTCTAAAACAGGAGGTGAACATCTTCAGAAATGTCCCCGATAGGGCAGGACAGATGGAACTTTAGTGATGGATTAAGTATTTCTAATATTAAAACCTCATAGATGCCCCCAGAATGAAATTAAATTGTAATATGCTCACTCCAACTATTTTTATTTCATCCCAAGTAACTCCTACCTTCTGAGGTCTTTGATGGGCATTTAATTAAATGATGAAGAGCCCTTTGTCTCCTGATGAGGATTGAAATCTCCCCATTCCTTCACCTCCCTCTTGCCTTGATAGCTGAGAAAAGTGCCTTGTTCTAAGCAGGCTGCTGGGGGGCATGACCCAGCTCTGAACATAGCTTCCACCCTAGGCTGGCTCCCAGGTTCATGGGTACCTTCCCAGCAGAGATGGGACGGCCATTTGTAAATGGAGCAGTGCTGGATTCTGGGAACTTGACAAACATTGTTGAAAACAACCTGACCCAAACCTCTGCTCTTGCCTGCTGTAGGCAGCTCAAACCTTTTTGATGATACACCTCAACTTTATGACTTCCCTGCCGTGATAGACCAGAGCTATCCACGCTGCACTGTGAATGTCTTGCCTGAAGGCTGATCATTCATCCATGCATTTATTCACTCTACAGTCATTCATTCACTTATAGTTTCAAGTCCTTAGGACTTGCAACCTTATCATAACTAATGTTGAATTCCTGATCTTAACCTACATCAGCTCCTTCTACTATCTTTCCATCTCAGTAAGGGCATCCCTGTTCATCAATCACAGCAGGCAGCAACCTGGGAGTCACTTCTGACAACTCTGCTCCGGGTCCACCCATCAGCAAGTCCTATTGGCTTCATCTCTAAAAATTTCAGTCCAACTTTGCCTCTCATGACCCGAGTGACCTTTGGTAAGCTGGCTAACCTCTCTGTGCCTTTTCTCATAATAACTTGGAGACACAGGAGTTAATATATACAAAGAATGGTGTCCAGCACATGTGTGTGAGCTAAGGTCATGGCTGTGTTCTTATCCTTTAGGTAAACGAGAGTGTAGTGATTCTGAATATTGTTATGCATTTAATGTAATGTAAATGGAATTAAAGTGCATGAAATACTACATTAAAATATAATGAAGAAGAAAAGTTAATCTCAAAAAAAGGACATGGGAAAAGAAAAATGAGAAGGAAAATTGTTTACATGTCTAATTTATTAAGAATGAACAAAAAGGGCTGGGGATTTAGCTTAGTGATTCTGGCGCCTGCCTCGCAAGCATAAGGTCCCAAGTTCTATCCCTGATACCAAAAAAAAAAAAAGAAAAAAAGGGTTACTTCTAAAAGTTCCAAAAAAAAAAAAAGAATGAACAAAAAGCATGTTACAAAATTGTGTATATGTGGAGTGATTTCATTTTTTTGTGAAAAAAATTACGTCTGTGTGTACATGAAGAGAAGAACCAGCCAAGTTAATAGTGTAACTACCCTTTAGGTGGTAGGATTATATAGGTCTTTAATCATCTTTTTGTTAATCTATATTTTACTACAATAAATTATACATAGTTCTTATATTAAAAAATTAACCAAAATATAAGTAAGCAACTATCATAATAGTAGTTCCCTCTACTATTAGATGAAAGGTTCACACTTCTTGGTAGAGACTCCAAGAGGCTTGTGATCTGGTTCCTTCTGTGATTTCCTCCTTTCCTAGACACACACACACACACACACACACACACATACACACGGATATGTTCCTCTTCAGCAATACTGAACCCCTGGGTTCCCAACCCAGCCTGGTCTGGGCCTTGGCATATGCTGTTCGCTTTGCCTAGAACTCCCTTTCTTCCCTTGTCAGGCCAGTGAATTTGTTGTACAAAACCAAGCTCAATGAGCCATAAAAAACCAAAATCGACGAATTGTACTTCATTAAAATTTAACACTTTTCCCTTGCAAGAGACATTTTGTACAAAAACTGAAAAGACTGGGAAAAGATATTTGCAAACCATATCTGACAAAGCATTCATATCCAGACTATTTAAAGAATCTGCAAAACCCAATAGGAAGATGATGAACAACAAATTTAAACAATGAACAAAAGACTGGAACTGATTTTTCACCGAAGAAGATATACAGATGCCAAATTAATATGAGAAATGCATATCATCAGAGAAATGCAAAACCACAATAAGATACAACTACTCCCCTTGTAGGATGGTCAAACAAACAAACAAACCTGATAATACCAAGAGCTGGACAGTAACGACCTCTCACTCGCCATTGGCAGAAATGTGACATGGTGCAGCCTTTCTGGGAAACAGTTTGGGAGTTGCTCACACACTTACCACAAGACCCAAAAATTCCAATCTTAGGTGTGTAACCTGGAGAAATAAAACTTATATCTACATAAAAACCTGTATGTGAAGTTTTGGCAGCTCTCTTTCTAATTGCCCCAAGTTGGAAGTCATTCATATGTCTGTCAGGAGATGAATAACTCAACTGAACTTCATCCAGACAGCAGATGCCTTTAAGCAGTTAAATGAAATGAATTCAACACCTGACAACACTGGTGACTCTCAAAGGCATTATGCTGGGTGGAAGGAGTTAGTCTCAAATGTTACGCACCATATGATTTCACTTATATAACAATCTAATAAAGGTAAAACTATAAGGATGGAGCATATATCAGTGGCTGCCAGGAGCTGAGGCTGGGGTGGTAGAGTGTGACTACCAAGGGGCATGAGACAGCTTTTTGGAGACAATGGAACTGTCCTGTAACCTGAGTATGGTGGTGATTACTTGAATCTACACAAATGTCCAAACTCAGAATTACGCCAAAGGAAAACAATCAATACTAATTAAAACAAAACAAACTCTTATTCAGGCATTACCTCCCCTGGAACCCTCCCCAGCCTCCTGACCCTCAAGCTCATGGCCCTGAGTTACAACAGGCCCAGCACATCCAGACAATCAGCAGATCTGGTGCACTGGATGACAGCAGGGGCACTGAGCCTCTTGCTTCAGCTTTCAGACAGGCAAGCTGTAAGTGCGGCGTGACTTCATGCGAGGTGTTTGACCACCTCTACACACGAGAAAACCCACGTCTCCACATTCCACGTGGGATAGATATACTCACCTAAAGATCACAAAGCAGGCTGTTTGTTAAAGGCGGTATAAGGTTGCGAACGATTGATTTTCTCATGGGAATTTCGGCAAAGTTCCCTGCTTTCTCAGAAGCCCCCAAAATTTGCTCTCAAGGTACTTTCCAGTGTCAACCCTTATCATAGCCCAAGCTTCTTTCCTTCCTTAATCCCAGTAAACCATTTGCTTTCATTTTGTCATGAACTGGGAGACTTCCTCAATAAAGCAACTGTACCTGTGTTAGGCTCTGTTTGGGAACTGCCAAAATGTTATAACCCTCACACGGAAAGTTTATTGTAAAAGTACTCTAGGCAATAAGGAAGCTGGACCTGTGGTCCCAGGGTCCCATGACCCATAAAGTGGTACCCTAAAGATGGTCCTGTCCAGCACTTGGGCTGTCTCCACCCCGCCTTGCTGGAGCATCCTGGGCTGAGGACACCTCCTCAGGCCCTGTCCCCACAGCCTGTCCTCTGCCATCCACCCATGGGGGACTTGTTTACTCCTGACTTCAGTTGGGTGGCTCCCATCCTCCCCACTCTCTTTGGGGGTCTTTGAATGTCAACCCCACTATTAACCAGTGCTCTTCTTTCTGCCTCTACTCAAATCTCTGGAGACAGTGTCTACCAGGCCACCTGAGGCCACTAGCTGCCCTATGGTGACCTGTCTGTCCTATCTAATCACCTGGTTAGGTCATGTGATACACAGCAGAGCAACTGTGCCCCAGAAGCCTTTCAGAAGTGAGCAGGACCTGGGCGGATGTGATGACAATTCTAGAAAGAGTCCTTCCAGATGGGAGTTAAGTATTAAAGACAAAACAGTGAATATGGAATTAAAGGCAAAGCAAGGACCTGGGTCAAAGTTGCAGTCATAGGCTACTTGAGTTTCTTTGCTTTTTCTCCACCTCTCCTGACCTGATGCCTGCTTCAAATTTCTCTTCTGGCAAAATGGAGGCCATATGTTCCCCTCTTTCCCTTCTTAATCTAGATCCATGAAGTCACCTGGCAACTTCACAACAGTCCTGTGAGGGATGTCAACATGATCTCCATGCTACATAAGAGGAAGCCAAGTCACATACAGAAGCTCATCATCTTCCCTGGTCTGCAGGTGCCCATGGCCTCACTAAGCAGTCAGTGACAATCACAGCCCAGGTTCTCCATGAACCAGATGATGCTTGGTTTTCAGTGAAGCCTGCAGGACAGGCAGAGCCAGCGAAACCACTATTAACCTCGACCAGTTGATTTATTTCAGTGGTCTCTCTTTCCCTCTTGACCTTTAAACTGCCCAACTAACAAGTCCTATGGGTGAGCTAGCTTTACACTGTCCTAGACAAGGGGCAGAAAGAGGGGTCAGGGACCATCTGCCCGGGCATATGTGCCCACTTTTTCCTACTGAGACTTAAAATACAGAACCTTAAGATCATTTTCACTGAGAGGCTCTGAGTAGCCATTACTTGTCTATAAAGGTTGGCATGACAGATAAGGCCAGGTTGACATCCCATCTTGGAATCTGGGTACCCCTTCTATGAGGTTTGCCTGGGGCTCTGCTCTGGGACTTGAACAAGCACTAATCAGCTGCTGTCCCCCATCTGCCTGATACCACCCACAGGCCTAAATAGGAGGTTTAGGTCTTATATGTTAGATGTTGATGGACCCCCCCCCAAGAAACAGATTGGAAAAGTAAACTCCCATCCACCAAGCCGCTGTCATCCATTCATCCTTTAATTCTCACAGCTGCCCCACATTTCACAGAAGAGCAGGCTCAGAGGAGTTACAGAGTTTGTTCTCCCTCAAAAGAGTCTCCTCTGGACCCTTCTATGAGCTACAGGAGTCCAAGCTACCTGTGTGCCTTGGAACCATCCAGGACTGAGATTGGGTGTTAGGAACTCTGGTCAGGGCCAGGCTGAAGGTTGTTGTGTCTCTCCTTGACTCAGGACTCTGGAGAGCAGCTTTCTCACTAATATCAGAGCTTGGGCTCAGGGAGATTGGCATCCATTTCCACATGATTACCCATCCAACCACTGACTTACCATGCACTCATCCCTCTAAAGTCCACTGGACACTTCACACACACTAGGAAGAAATAGTTACAATGGCAATAATGAGTGTTGGCCAGAATGTGGAGTAATTAGAATCTTCATATTCTGCCAGTGGAGGTGTAAAATGGTGAACAACTGTCTGCAAGTTCCTAAAAAGAGTGGAATACAGGCACAGAGGAAGAGGCTTCTGGCCCAATGTACCATTGTTCCCAGCACAGAGGAGGTGAGCTGCATGGGCACCAGCAGCAACCCCCCACCTCTGTCAAAACAAGAAGACAGGCAAACAAGCCTCAAAACCAGACTTCAAGATCACCTACAGCAACCCCAAAGGGAAAAGAGATGGAACACTCTGATACTCAACCACCTGGACTCCCTGAACTGGCAACAAAAGAGGAAAAAATGAAATCAGAAATAATTTCATTCTGGAAAAAATGAAATGAGAAATAATTTCTCAGATAACAGCAGAGATTGTGCCCATAGTGTAAGACATAATTTAAAAGTCTAGAGAGGACACAGATAAAAAAAAAGAGGAGCTGAGGAACATGATGGAATCCCAACATAAGAAACAAATGGAATCCATAAAACAGATGCAAACA
>NW_004624786.1:521367-538500 GCF_000247695.1 Heterocephalus glaber | reverse complement strand
GAAATAGGAAGAAAAGGGGCAAAGGGGAAGGGGAAGCGGGAGGGGTAGGGGAAAGAAAGAAGGGAATGGAATTAATATGAGAAAATGAAAACAAAGTCTTTGTAAATAGGGAGGGATGGAGGGGTTGAAGGGAGGGCGGGGGGAGAGAGAAAAATAAGAACCGAGAGAGATTATGTAAAGGTGCAAATTTCCAATGATGAATGTCATTATATTGTATACCTGAAATGAACCAATAAAATAAAATTTTTAAAAAGTGGAATACAAGGTTTCCTTATCACTCAGGAATTCCATACCTAGGTACATACCCAAGTGAACTGAAAATGTGTGTTCATGTAAGACCCTGTACTCAAAGGTTCACAGCAGCATTATTCATCAATAACCCAAAAGTAGAAACAGCCCAGATGCTGTTTGAGGAATCAATTGAGGAATGGATAAATAAAATGTCTATCCATACAATGCAACATTATTCAGTCAACAAAGAATGAAGTACTTAAACATGTCACAACATGGATGAACCTTGGAAACATTATAATCAGTGAAACAAGATAGACAAAATATTGCTTCAAGATCCATAGATGATTTTAGGGGAAAGCCCTGAGACTTGTCCCAGATCTCCCTAACAGTGGCCCCTACTGTTACCTTGAGCCCACCCCTGCCCTCCTACCCAGATTTCTGGCAGATCTCCCTCTCTCCCTTCCCCCCAATCTCTCTCCCTTTCCTACAAAAACCATACCCCTACTTCTGGTCCAAGAGAGAGCAATTCTGCTCTTACCAACCTTGCTGGCCTTTGGAAATTCTTGGTCTGTCCTCCTGGTTTCCACTCTGTTTCCAAAGAACCAGCTTCTGACCCCAAATGCACCACTTCAACCAGGCTCTAGGACTTACCCTGTCATTTCTGCCCCAGTATCAGCAGAGAGAAGAAGAGAGAGAGCCAGTTTGTCTGTCATTGTTGGCCTCTGGATCTCCAGGACCAGGCTTGGTGACTCATAGCTGATCCTCATAGTATGTGTGTAAAATGAATGCAGGACTGGCAGGAGCTTGGGTCACTGCCCTTTCTCTGCCTCCTGCCATTAAACGTGACGAGCAGCCTCTGTCTTTTAGGGAAGGTGACCCATGACCATAGTCACATGTCTGACAAATATTTTTGAAAGGTAAATATTTGCTTTTTTTCTGATTATAAAACTAACATGTCTACATAGTATAGAGGAAGGTAAAGGAGAAAATCACCACTTATAATTCTTCTACATTTGCTATTTTTAGTATTTTTCTAACAATTTTTCTTATTCCTTAATTTTACACAGTGAGGGTTATTTTGCATTGTAATGTGGTATTTTTATATTGATACCATAGAGATTCCTTGTCACAACAAATTCTTAACATATTCTTTGACTATACAATAGTTCACTACAAAGCCAGACCCATGTGCCTTTCTTGAATCCTGATGCCCCTATGAATAGCCTCAACTGGTGAATGACACGGTGGAATTTGGGGGTGAGTAGATCAGGAGACATCGTTCTAAGCCCTGTGTTCTCATATTCCACATTCTGCAGTGGGCTGAGCCTAGGTTGCCTGTTTTGGTAGCTGGCTTATAGTGCATCCTTGATGGCTGCTTGCCCTTCCTTGAGTCATTTCCTCATTCCCTGCTGTTGTCCCTTGCATCTCCCAGATACACCACTCATACCTGAACCCTCCCCATGAGCCATCACTCAGCAGGACTAGCCCAGGTGCCACCCTAGCTATTATTCCTCGATTCTGAAGGGCAGGCACCTAGGAAGCCACACAGGAGGGCAGGAGAGGGAGTATGTTTTGGGGAGAGTCAACAAGAATTGGGCCCTTAAAGAAAACTCCTGACTGGAACCCCACTGCTAGCTGCAGTCAGGCCAGGTCTTCCTGCACTGTTCCGGCCTACACCAGCCCGCATGAGTCATGTTCCAAGGACTCAGCAAGCAAGGCCAGACAGTCTCCTGGTCCCTCATGGTCTATGCACCTGGGGGCAACTACTTGGGGATTTCCAGCAAAAATCCCTTGGCTTTGGTAATCCTAAATCATTCAAAGTAGTACAAAATGGAAACTTCGGATCCCAGCTGCCAGAACTTGTGACTCATGCCCTCCAGTGGTCAACCAACAAATGATGTGGGCTGCAGGGCTAGGGACCTGCTGGAGACCTAAGTAAATTAGGAATCAGAGCTGGGAGGCTCCTTAGAAGCCTCTTCCCACTGCCCACCTTTGACAGTTTAGTGGAGTGAAGCTGAGGTGGACCTGTGACTCGCCATGGGTCACTCGCACAAGTGCAGACACATAAGTCTTCTAATATGCTTTCCTTTGTGTCCTAGCTTCATAATTTTTGTCACACATGTATATATTTGCTCAAATATTTTTCCTTAAATTGACTCTTTTTAACTTATAAGGATATTTCTAGGCCAGGCATGGTGGTGCACACCTGTAATCCCAGCACTTGAGAAGCTGAGGCAGGAGGATCACTGTGAGTTTGAGGCCAGCCTGGGCTACACAGTGAGTTCAAGGCCAGCCTGAATTACATAGTGAGACCTTGTCTCAAAAAAAAAAAAAGATATTTCTAAAATAATCATTTTTCATTTTCTGTAAGTGGAAAACCAGTCAATTGCCACAGTAATCACATCAACAAATAATCCAACTATTAAAATAAAAAATCTCATGTGCCACCTGGCGTCCTCTTGTTCGCCTTAGTTTGACCATTCTTTGAGAAATCAGTCATTAGACTGAAAAGAGGCCCAAGTTCATGTTGGTATGGACCTTGCATTGAACACCTTTGGGAAAAACATCTACTGAGCACCTACTGTATGCAAGTGATGAGGTAACAGGACATTTCTGGGGGAGAATATTGAAGCAGCCATATCTCTATCCAAAAGGGTGGTGGTATCAGGGGCCACCACTGAGGTGCATGTGATGAGACTTGGGAATGAGTCACTCTTTTTTGGTACCCGGGATCGAACTCAGGACCTTGTGGTTGCAAGGCAGGCAGTGGAACCACTGAGCTAAATCCCCAGGCCCAGAATGAGTCACTCTCGGGCCTCAGTTTTCCCATCTGCCGAGAAGGGAACTAGTTTGTATTGAGTGCCTGGCACTTGGCAGACATGATTTCCTCTTCTCCTCGGAAAGATCTATAAGGAGATCTTACTGGTTCTATTTGGGATCTGTCTGGCCTGGGGTTACAGAACGGTTCCCCCTGGCCTCTCAGCCTGTCTGCACAGGGCGATGATGAAGAGCTCGATTGTTGGAGACCTTTCAGAAACATCATCCTCCAGCAACCTACCCTGACAGTCACCTGTGGCCTCTGGGTCCCACACTTAGCCCAAGCTGCTCTGAAATCTTCCTCTCCAGCCCGATGGCATGGGGCATGATCTCCCTGTAAACCCCCAGCCCCATGACCTTGATGCTTCTTTGATTCCCCTTTGGGGCACCTGTGCTAAGGATGATGAGCTGGAGTTTCCTGGATGGGGGTGAGAAATTCCTTGAGGCTGAGAGATAAGGAATCTCCACTTGAAAGGACAAATATTAGTCATCCTACTCTTTGGCAGCACTGATGATCATTGAGGCTTTTCCCTTGGCGCAAGAGATCCTTTTCTGTTCCTCTATCCTGTCCTAGTCCTTCTATCCTTTATGCGCCCCTGTCACCTGAAAGCTTTTAGCCTCCTGAGCACTTCAGTCCCTGAAGGCCACACGTCCCCTGCATCTGAGCAGCACAGCCAGCATGGTCCTCAGGGAAGAACTGAGGACGGTGTCTTGGGTTTTGAGCCAAGAGGTTTGGATCTGCAGGGGCCAGTGGACCCCTCTCTGAGCCTCAGTGCCCCTCCTACAAAACAGAGACAATGACATTTACCTTACAAGTTCTTGTGAGCTTGGGTAATATTCCATGCACATAGTAAGTGCACAAATCTATTGTGCTCCATGGAAATATCAGAATGAGCTTGACAGGCACCATCTTCCTGTCTTTGTGGGGCCTCGGGCAGAATGAAGGGTGGCTTTCCTTCCCATTATCACTGGGTACATTTTGGGAGTGAGGAGAAGGACTGCATCTTTGAGATGGCTTCTTTACCCTCATTAGGCTGAATCCTGCCTAACAGGTGCCCCTATATGGCATGGAACAAATCTGGCCTTTGGAGGCTGGCAATTCTGAGTTCAAATTCCAGCTCAGGCAAGTCTCTTGCCTGGATGACTCAGGCAAGCCCCACCGCTTCTCTGGGCTGCATATTCTTCCTCTAAAAATTAAAGATAAGAGTAGTTCCACTAGAGAGCTGATGAGAAGATCCTGTGGTTGTGTTGATGAGGCAGGAACATGGGAAGGGACTCTGCCTGCCTGTACCTCTCCTCTAGCTGGCACCAAGTATTGGCACCAAGAAGAGAACAGGTGAGCCCCAGATGAACTTCAGCTCTTATCTTGACCTCAGTTTCCCACTCCTCCTTCCCCTGGGGTGTACGTACATGCAGTAAAATGGGTGCACAAAGCAGGGGTCACCTGGAGTTCGTTAGGGACCCTAGATCTCACACGCGGGTCAAACCTCACTTTGCCACCTATGAGCTGAGAGACGTCAGGCTGGCTTCTCAACCTTTCTGAATCTGTTTCCTTATTGGTGAAATCAGGGTAATAACAGGATTTACTGCATCCCATGACTGGAGGATGGACTAGAAGATGAATGGAAACCCCCAGCCCCACCTATGTTTGTTGAGCAAGTGCTCAGTACATGGCAGTTATAATTATTCTTACCTCTGAGAATTATTACTACAGGAGGGTGGGAGGAGAAAAGATACCAAGAAAGGCAGTGGGGTATGGTACAGGAACACGGGCCCAGGAGCCAGGCTTCCTTGGAGTTCTGTCCCAGCTCTATCCCTCCAAGGAGTCTGGGGAGTTGGGAGAGATGGGGAGAACTCCAGCCTGTGAGCTGGTGCTTCAGCATTTCAGCCCTGCCTGAGTGTGTGATCTTAGACAAATCATTTCACTTTGCTGAGCCTCAATTTCCTCATCTACAAAATGGGGTTAGTAATAATGCCACCCTAAAGGACTCTTACATGGATTAAACAATAAAGGCAGTTAAATGCCTTGCTCCATAAGCCTTACCTCTGATTGCTGTTTTTGCAAAAAAAAAAAAAAGGGGATTTTTCAGAAAGTGGCTAAGCTTGAAGGGCCAGCTGGAGCTCAACCTTCTTCACAGCTGGGTTAGGGACAGGTGGACTTTATTGGAAGGAGAGTTTGGCCAGGGTGATGAGGCTGAGATTCCAGGGCTGGGTGCTATGGGCATAGTGCCTGAGAGACCCAGGTCGTGGAGGAAAGAGGGCATTTCTCTACAGCAGCATTGGCACTTCCACCACACCTGTCCTCACCTGCCCTTCAAGGTGCCATTTGATTCCTCCCCTGCAGAATTCACCTGCCACATCTGTTATCACAAGGGGCCGAGGAATGTTGCCTGTTAGGTGAGCAGAGCCAAAGAGATGATGCTCAAGCAGGCCCAGGAAGCTGAAGGAAACTGCAAGAGGGAAACTCATGACAACCTCCAGCACTGGAGCCAGCTGCAGGTCCCGAAGGCAGGAGCTCCAGTGTGGGCATCAGAAGCCCAGTGTTGGTCCCAGCTTACAAACTGTCTGCTGTGTGACCATGGTGAGTTGCCTAACCTTTCGGTGGCACCTAAGTCCTGTATTGCTTTTTTTTTTTGGCTTCTTCTTCCTATTGGACACTGAAAAGAATATTGGAATAGTGGGGATGGTTACACAACATTTTGAATACAATCGGCCCTCTATCTCCATAGGTTCTGCACTCATGGATTCAACCAAGCATAGATCAAAAATATTTTTAAAAAATTGTGTCTGTACTGAACATGTGCAGACTTTCCCCTTGTCATCACTCTGTAAGCAACAAGGTATGAGAATAATTTACATAGTACTCACATTGCATTAGATACTATAAGTAATCAAGAGATGATTTAAATGAAAGGTGTGCATAGGTTATCTGCAGATCTATATATTTTACATAAGGAACATGAGTATTCTCAGATTTTGGTGTCTGCAGGGTCCCAGAACCCATATTCCATGAATACTGAAGATGACTATATGCCCAAAGTCATTGAACTGTAAAATAGTTCCATAGTGAATTTTATTATGTGAATTTTGTTTTAATAAAAAAATTAACTCAGTGTTACAAAGAGGGAGAACAAGAATTGAGAATCTAAAAGAAGGGGTGGTGGTGGATTGTTGATCCCTCTAAGGAAGGCTACTTTGCTACTTTGGAAGGCAGGATATGTCCTTCACATGCTCTTTGTCAAAGGTAAATGGTATCCAGGGGGTGGTGGCTCATGCCTGTAATCCCAGCACTCTGGGAGGCTGAGGGATTGCAAGTTCAAGCCCAGCCTGGGCAATTTAGTGACTTAGTAAGATCCTGTCTCAAAAATTTAAAAAGTAAAACAAAAGAGCTAGGGTTGTAGCTCAGGGCAAAGACTGTGAGTTCAATCTCTAATATCCCCACTCCTGCCACACACACACACACACACACACACACACACACACACACACACAAAGTAGCTATTTACCCTCTGACCCATAGCAGAGATCTCAAATTCTTGTTGGGCTGCCTTTTTGCTCCACAGCTCAGAGCACTTTCTTGTATTTCATATATTCACTTTTAGCATTGGCATTCTTCATCCTGTAAAAATTCAAGCTCAGAGAGGAGAGCTGGCTTTCCTGAGGTCAGTAGTGACTAGTAGCTGACACTAGTACCTGACACTAGAAGCCAGGGGCTTGCAGTCTAATTCCAGCCAAGTGCTCAAAACCTGGTGTCCAGGGAGGCAGTCATTGTTACTCAAACCCTGTCACAGCCAGTGGAAGCTGTGTTGGAGTTTTGTGGAGGTGACCTGGTATCCCGGAAGCCCAGGTTGGTAGCATAAACAGAACACAAAGAGGAGAAATGAGAAGCACAAATACCTTACTCTATGCCAGCACTCCAGAGGCTCTCTGGTTGGCACCACTCACCATTCATTCATTCATTCATTCATTCAGCTAATGCCACAGACTTTTCAGAGACCCTGGGAGCCTTGGCTTCCACACCTGTCCAACAGGAGAAGAACTAAAGGAGGCAGTGGACACACATGCCTCTGGGCAGGTCCATGCACCGCACACTCAGGTAGTGGGTGCTGGGCAAGGGGAGGCTCCTTACTGAGGTGAGCTGCCAGCAAGACTGTGAACCACAGGGACTCTTCCCAGGGGCCATCTTTGGAGAAGTCCTCTTCACCTGGGAGCACAGCATCCAGGAGGGCCATCCAGGGCACCGGCCTCAAGCCAAAGCAATTCACACACATTGCAGGGCTTTGCTGCCCATGCACCCAAAGCCCTTCTGTCAAATGTTTGACAAATTCAGTAATGGAATAACTGTACATTCTGAAGAAAATTCCATCAGGTGTGTGTCATGCTAAGTAAATGGGATTTTAGAAGATTCCACAAATGGCAAGCAATATAAATACTGAGCTGATTGCATGTACATGTTGCAGGTGTAGCCAGATTATGTGGGTGCAAAACCAAGGATTAAGGGTTATAGTTGGCAAACTCCTAATCATCCCTCCAAATCTTCCTCTGTTATCCTTTCCCCTGGGCACTTTCCCTGAGCAATGCAGATCCAGGTATCTCAGTGCCCTGCCACCCCTCCATCACTGCAGGAATACCTCTGTACTATGGTCCTCCATTTCCTTTTTAGGTTTAGCACTCTCCAAGGCGGGGATGCTGAGTCTCCTCTCAATGTTGTCCACCCAGACTCCCTGGCTGAAGCCTGAGAGAAAGGGGGTTTTCATATGTTGAAGCTCATTCCTGCCTGCTCCTATTTCTCATTCATTCACTCAGTAAAGATCTCTGAGTTCCAAAAATGTCTTTTTTGACTTACAGTTTGCCTGTTTTAGAGAAATTCAATACATCCTAATGATAAATTTCATTTGGGAAACACAGGGAAGAAATGAGTGAATGGTGCAGGGAGGGATTAGGATGGTGAGATGCAGGGTGATTTTTCCTTGCTGTTTCTCAACTCTTCCGTAATGTAGTTGCTATTTTTCCATACCATATAGGAATGCTATATTTGAATCAGTATAAGAAATGGAATGATAAGAACTTATAATTTTCCCTATAAGAAGTTATGTAATTCCCATCATGAAGAAAAGGATCTCTCCACTGTGGAACCTAATTCCACCTGCTAAGTGCCCGAGCTCACTGACTGCTAATAGGAATACATTAATGAAGGCAACACCTGAGAGGCCGCTCAAGGTCAAAGGCCTTCTCCATCCTTCCCTTCCTTTCCAAAAACCTCAAGCTCAATGTTTCTGGGCCTGTTTGGAATATTGGCAGGATCTGGCAGCACTGGCTTTCTGGAACCTGTGACTTTTCCAGTGCATGTGGTCAATATCCCCGTTTCCTGGACTCTTGCTGCAAACTGGAAGCAAAAGGATGGACAGAAATTAACCAGAGAGTTTCCTGCCCAGGAAAAAATCCCCAGGATGCTGAAAGCAAGGCACTGTGGCTTGGCCACATAAGGGCAAGGTCTTTGACCTTGGGGGCACCTTGCTGATTAACTGTCACCACCTTAGACCTGGAACCAGGAAGAGGTGGATTCACTGTAGATGCACACATGGAGTGATGTAATAGAACTCACAGGCCAGGAGTCCCTGTCATAAATTGGCTAGCTGTATACACCGACAGGGACACTCCCTTTGGAAATAAATAAGAACACTTTATGCAAAAACTGTTCTCTGGATGGCACAGAATGAGTATAAATACTTCTGGGCTGCTGGTGTAATCATTAATTTTGCAGTGAGTTGAAGACTGAGGCTCTGCCTACAGACCTCCAGCACATCAATGGTTTGAAATTTCTCAGCTGCATTAGTGAGAAGAACGGGTAGTCACAGGTGGTCCTGAAGTTCTCAAGGCCAACGCAGCCCCTCTTCCCCCAGTTTGCTCATCCTTGCTCTGCAGGGCTGCACAGCCAGCTGTGAGGTGAGTTGTCTTTGTCTCTGGGGAACCTGCTGTTCTGATAGGGTTTTGCTTCTGTCTGATCGGGAAAGCTTAGAAAACTGGGAAATCTGGCCGAGGATTTAGCTCAGTGGTTTCGCTGCCTGCTGCGCAAGCGCAAGGGCCCAAGTTCGATCCCCAGTACCAAAAAAAAGGAAAACTGGGAAATCTCTGCCTATGTCTGAGATGTAGCTTCGTGGTGGGGATTTGCCTAGCGTGCCTGAGGCCCTGTGTTCCATCCCCAGAACCACAAAACAAAACACCCCAAAGCTCTATAAATTTGGACTATTAGGGAGGGCATCCCATTCAGAATTCTTTTCTGCAAATATTTGCTGTGCTCAATATATTATAAGGAAAAGGTTTCTGGGGGAATCCAGAATGGGAAGGGTTATGTAACTCTTTTTCCCAAAAGTCTAGTAAGATGGATAGTATTAATCCCATTTTATGAACAAGAAACAAGTTGCAGTTACTGAACCTGAGCCAGGTCAAGTAACGAATAGAGCCAAGGTTGGAGCCATGCGGGACTTTAGGTTCCAACGTGGATGTGTACCAAGCTGGCCACAGAGGAAGGCTTTTCCCAATGAGGAGGTTTGCGATGGGGAAGTCCAGACAAAACCCAAGTCTTGGGTCTCTGTTTTTTATCTTTTTCAAAGGAGATAATCTCAAATACTGAGAGTTAAATGCATTTTTCACAAAAAATATTACTTTCTCTTTGACTAGTAAAAAAGGGGGCAGGTTGCCTTAGGAGGAGCAATGATTGCAGGGTCAGGCCTGCATGTCCATGTTTGATGAGTTACAGTGAGCTCCCAGATCCTGCCCGCCTTGCCTTGGGCCAGGGATGAGCCTCCTTTAGGTCAGGTGAGCTACCAGGTGACTAAGGAGGCTCCTGTTCAAGAGGTTTGTTCTTGGTTATTGGTGAAACTGTTATTGGTGACAGGTTCTATGTTGTTCCTTTAGATTATGTGGCTTTGTAGAATTGAAGTCTACATTTATAAAGGCTCAGACCCGACCCCCAAATAGGAATGAGGAAACAAAGTGCTGATGAAGTGGGGCTGTAAGACTTAGCTCTCTCTTGATCTTTAGTGAACGGGGAAGGTCCAGTTTGGGAAATTCGTCTTCAGCCTTGCCTCACAGTTTCCTTCACCCTCTGCAGCCCCACAGCCACCAACATCTGAGTTTTAATCCAGATAAGTGATCCACTTTGCAAAGCCACAGAGATGGCCTGTCCCTGGAATTTCCTGCGGAAGGCCAAATCCCACCAGTACAACTTCACAGAGGGAAAGGACATCAATAACAACACAGCGAAAGCCATTCATATCATCCACAGGTAAGCACTGTCTGCCACTACCTCTACTTTGTCTCCTCTCGGCTTCCATCCCCTCTGTGACCACACCCCAGAAGTCTTCTCTCTGCTCTTGTCCTTCCTGAGGGCTGGCCTTGAAGCTCCTTCTTGGAGGTCCCTGTTGACTGGACACCACACTATGCCTGACACTATAAAATCAAGAAGGGACTTGGCACAGAGCTACCCTGAGGGGATGTGGAATCCTGGGAAGAAGAATGCTGGAGAATGGGAGGCAGAGGAACCTGGAGGTTAGAACTGGCAGCATCCTGGCATCTGTGCCAATTTGCCTGGGAATGTGATGCAACAATTGTTAGATATTTTGACCACCAGCCTGTGGAAAGGTATCAGGACGTTAGACAAACTATATTCAAGCACTGTGCTGTGCCACAGGAGCTGGCCACGTGCCATCTCTCTAAGGGTTTGCGACCTTGGGCAAGTGAACCTCTCTGAACCTCAAACATGCCCATTGGCAGCATGTGGTCCCACCTTGAAGGATGTTAGGGCTGGCATGAGAGGCTCATGGAAAGCAGATGAAGTGTATCTGCACACAGCAGGTGCTGGATGAGCAGGGGGTTTGCTGCTGTTTTCCAAAGCTTGCACACTCTGTATTTCAGCCAACCTGTGCCACTGCTAGGTCAAGTGTGCATTGTCTCATCCAAGAGCTGGGGCAACAGGAGCTCTGCGGGGGTAATGACTCAGTCACCTTCCTGGTAATTGATGGAATTGATATTTGAACCCAAAGTCTGTATAAATCTTTCATGTCCCGTCCTTAGCCTTAGAAGCAAGCTTGATGTACCACGGAACTGAGAGGATTAGTCTACCACCTAGTCAGTGCACAGGCTTCTGAGGATGCTAGCGGAGACCATGCTTTGGCCTGGGCGTGGAGGCTTGCTCAGTTGGGAGGACAAGTTAGTCTGCAACAAGAAACAGAATTAAACAAAAGCCCCACTCTGCCCAGGGCTTCCACGCAGCCGCACAGTTCCAGAGCAGCCTTTCCCAGGGACTATGGTGGGCAGGGCGCCCCCTAGAGGCGCATAGCACGACAATCCTGAGTGTACCAGTCCTGGTGCCGCAGAAAAGCAGCCCAGTTAAGAGCCATAAACTTGGAGAGAAGCAAATGGTTTTGCCCCTTTATAGCCCTGTGGCCTTTGGCAAGTCCCCTAGCCTCTGATTCTCAGAGGGAGGGCGTAGTAATGCTATTTCCTGGAGTTGTGGAAAGGATGTGAGGAGGTTCAACAGGTAAACTACCTAGCGCAGTGCCTGGCATAGAACAAGGGTTCCAGAAATGCATTGGCTGTGGTTGTCATCATTGTGCTGGCTGTTGGCAGCTGGAATGGGGCTGAGTGACATTAAGCAGAGTCTCCCTAAGGGCTTCACAGAAGAAGCTGGGCTCCGAGGACTTGGAAAAGTGCATTGAATGTGGAGGGATATAGCTGAGACCTTCCAGGAAGAGGGGCCAGGAGCGAAGAGGCAGAAGTGAACCTGACTGTAGTCAGGCTCTAGCTCCAGGGCCTGAGTGCAGGGTGAGGGATTTGGACTTTCGCATTGTGGATTCTTGAGCAAGATAGTCTAGGTGCCGTGTGTGGGGGGTGAATTGGAGGCCAGAACACTTGAAACCCAGCAGTTAAGTCTGTAGTGATCAAGAGACAAAGAGATGAGAACAGAGTTGAGTGGCCTCTATGTCCTGCTGGCCCTTCAGTCTCAAAATGCTGCAGACTGATAGTGGCTTCACCCCTTCCTTCTCTTCCCTGTGACCTCTGCCTCCTGGCTGCCCTACTCCCAGTCCCCCCGTCCCCCCCGCCCACCAAATGACTTCTAGCAAGCAATGCAATGCTTTTGTTCTAGAGTCTGCAGTAGCTCCCCATGGCCTGTCACCACGTTGAGGCCTGAGGGTGAGGGTTCTGCATGACCACCCT
The DNA here is from genome assembly GCF_000247695.1 of Heterocephalus glaber. Next base: position 526,230 of record NW_004624786.1, on the reverse strand, counting down.
GCCCAGAAAGAGGGCTCATCCCACCTGCCCAGCCCAGTCTTCCTCAGCCTCCCAGCTCCTATGCACTGCACATTCCTTCCTCCACTTATTTAGGTCCCATCCATCCCCTCTCTTTACGCCCAGCCTGACTCATTATCCTTCCAGAAACCTCCTTGTGTCCTACAGGCTTTAGCCCTTCACTCCCCTCTTCTACTAGCATTGCCCATATTCCTGAGGACTGACTGTGTCTGTAGACAGCCCTGGAGACACGAGCTCAGAGCCCGAGGAGAATCCTTGGGTGGGGCTGTGAAGTCAGGCCCACCGGCTTCCTTGACCATCTATTTTATTTATTTTTTGGTACCAGGGATCTCACTTGGGTCCTTGCGCTTGCAAGGCAGGCAGCGGAACCACTGAGCTAAATTCCCAGCCCCATCTATTTTTTTTTCCTCCTCTTTTCGCTGTGAGGGGCTCAAATCAGACATGAGAGTGGATGGAGAGAAAATAGAGCACATTAATTTACTTGACCCTCCTGGTAACCCACAAGGAAGGAATTTTGGATATACCCTATTTAAGAGTTGAGGATACAGAAGCCCAGACTGTCAAAGAAATATTTAAGATCTCCTAGCAAAGAACAGAGCTAGGATTCAACCTTGCAATCTCAGAAACACTACTCAGGGTTGCCACCTTTTGGATGGCATTGACAATTATATGCCTATGCGTACTCACTTGGTGCTGTGCTGAGAGTTAAAATGTCAACAAAGAACTGGGTGTGGCAGCACACTCCTGTAATCCCAGAGCTCTGGGAGGATAAGGCAGGAGGAGTGAAAGTTTGGCATCAGCCTGGATTATTTAGCGATTTAGTAAGACCCTGTCTCAAAAATAAATAAATAAATAGAGGACTGTAGGTCAGTGTAAAGGCCCTGGTTCAATGCCCAGTACCACCAAAAAAGAAAAAAAAAGGCAACAAAGCTTTTCTGCTTACCAATAAGTTGTCTGAGCTATTTATTAATTGCATGTGTTACTGCTAAAACTAATAGGACAATTACAGTGTCCTTAGCACCATGTCAATAGAAGGCAGGAACCACAATTATCCCTGGTTTTACAAGGTTGAATGATCTATTTAAGGCCAAGATCTAGGAAGTGCTGGGGCTGAGATTTGAACCGAGTTTAAACTCTACACTCTGTGGGCTCTCCCTGAGGATGCATTGGGCTGTAAAAGAGACAGTGAAAAGGGCAATAGCTCTCTGGAGGGGGTGGCACAACTGGACTGCAGCCACCGAGCCAGGGGGCAGGGAGGATGTTGCCGGAAGAGGAAGCAGGCCACAAAGGGGATTTTAGTCTGCAAGCAAAGGGAGCCAATTAATGTATTTTTGTTTTAAAAATAATTTTAAAATCTACTCAGGTGTAATAAGACCAAGAACCTATTCTCTGTGGCTGATGAGTCTATGACTTGTGTGAACACTTGAAATGGAAGTGAGCACGAGGTGTGTGTGCGTGCGTGTGTATGTCTAAAGACCGAGGCAAATGGGGGAACATCCAGGCGAAGAATACAGAATTCAGAACAAAATTGAGCCGAGATGAGTGAGCTGAGCGCTGCTCTCTGGGTAGGGTTGCAGCTGGCTCAGAGTCAATACACTCACTCCTTCCTCCGTGATTTGGGCTTGGGACTGAATATGCTGAAATATGTTGGGGGGAGGGGTCCCTGAAGGCTGCAGCCCCATTCCCACCTGCATCCTCTCAGCCTGGCCAGATCGGGAACAAAGTTCCCAAGCTTTTACGCCTCCTAGGTGGAGAGGTCCCAAGGACATCTGGTCGGACACCCCTGCCCTCTATTTCCTACTAGCAGTCAGGCCAGTCCTTCACTTTCTGTAGAAAAGAACCTGTCCTGGGGGTAACCCTTAGAAGATGGAGACAGTTTGAGCTGGGGTTGGCCCCAAGGCTACTGTGTGGCCTTGGGAAAAGTCCTTAACCTCTCTGAGTCCCCTTCACTTCCTCCCCAATAGAGATATCAACAGGGACTGGCCTCTAGACTGGATTTTGTGAGGACTGGAGGAGATGACAGACAGGAAAGACTTCCCGTGCAGATTGTAAAGTACCGTGCAATGAGAGTTTTTGTGATGATTCTTGTTATTGCATGAGAGAGTAAATAAAGCAGACCAAACATCCGGCCCCCAGCCTTGTTTTAGCCTAGGGGCAGTCCAGGATCATCCAGTCTGCTGTTCTGGATCGCTGAGGTGAGTTCCCTTTGGAGACCCCTCAGAGCCAGGAGGCCATCTCGGCCTTTCCGTTTGCCCCGCCCGGGGGCGGGGGCTCGGGCCCAGAAGCGATAAAGCTGCAGCCCCGACGGGCCAGGAGCTTGTGGCTTCTCGCCGCAGCCGAGTCATGCGTGAGGGGCTGAGCGCGGCGTGTGAGGCCGCGCGGCCGCGGCTCTACAGGTTCCTGCGCAGGATCCTCCCACCAAAGCCCACGCGATGCCTCCGAGCTAGGTACGGGGAGGGCAGGGCCGTGGGGAGAGGGGAGAGAGGCGGGCGGCTGAGCAAAGCGGGAGGGCTGGAATATGTGCATTGTACGGATCCCATGGGTGAGTGCTTGCTTGCTCGAAGTGCTCGCTTCGTTTAGAACAAAGACAGAGTTCGCAACTCTGGACCCCTGAAAGGCCCAGAGAAATCCCACCTGCAACCGGAGAGGCGTCTAAGCGGGCTAAATTGTAGATATTTCAGCACATGGGAGCTTTTCTGATATTCCAGCCCTGGGACTGCTGCTCTCTTTAGATTTCAGATATGGTTAAGAGAGCAAAGAGGTTCTTTAAAAAACAAAACAAAACACATAAAACCTATTTCCAAGAGTGCCATCCTCTGCCCATATCCTTGGTATAAGGAGAGTTAGGCTGGTTCAGAGGAGGGGGACCCACACTCGCAGCAGGACCCCAGGGTGCTCCCACAGCCACAGAGGTGGCTGGCCCTCAGCAGCCTGTCTAGGACCTGCGGATCCTTCTAGGCTCTAAGCAGGCCTCCACACCCCTGGCCCAGCCTTTGATGGCGGGTCCTAGAGGTCTCCCGGCCTCACTAAGGGCCAAGCAGGACCAGCTGAGGGTTCAGTCGAATGGCTTGGATGTCTGTGAGCGTGAGATCAGCCACGCAGTAATTTAGAAGGAAGAATCCAAAGCCTTAAAGTGCTCACCTGGCATTTGGTCATGGGATCCCCCAGCAGCCAGCCCAAGAAAATCTATTAACCAGGGTGGACAGTGGGCCCAGCAAAGCTTTGTTTACACTTTTCCCATATTTTAAAAGAATCCTAATTATGAAAGAAATTCACAACCACTGTAAAAAGTTGGAAGGTGCAGAAAAGTATAAAGAAAAATGAAAGTCGATCCCATTGCTTAATGATGATCACTGTGAACATTTATTGGCACGTTTCCCTGGGTGCTTGTATGCGCGCGCGCGCGCGCACACACACACACACACACACAAGCACACACACACGCAAGCACACACGACCAGCACCAGGTCATAATGTGGTTTGAGGGATTATTATTTTTTTTTTGGTATCTGGAATTGAACTCGGGTCCTTGCGCTTGCAGGGGAGGCCGCGGAACCACTGAGGTAAATCCCTGGCCCTGAAGCATTATTTATAAGGGCGGAGAACTAGACACATGCCAAACCTCCAGCCACAGGCATGTGTCAGGGTAACCAGTGCCCTCGTACACAGGGGATTTTCAGACAGCCCTTGAAAATGATGCTTTCTGATATTTGGGGTAAACGGTGATATTAATTGTGCAAGGATGCTGTTTATCAATTTAAATATTACTGTAGGCCAGGTGGCATTTCTGATCTGAAGTTTCTGGAGGCCTCAGGACCCGAAACGTCTTTTCATTGAGATTCTCATGATGACTGTTCAGCTATGGCTTATCTGTTCCAAATTCCATATAAGTCTATATTGGCTTTATTTGTCCTTTTTTCTGGTGAGGCAAACCAGTCCAGATGGGAGGAATGTGTTAAAGAAAAAAGTATGATACGTGTTAATGATCCGTGTTAGAACTTGTCCAGGAAGACTTTATTCAGGATCATATGCTGGACATGGGGACTGCTGCTGCTAGGTCTTGCAGTGGGACGGAGAGTGGGTTCAACTCGGAGCATAGCAGGGGCAAATAGAAGCACATAGCCAGGGAGCAGGGTTGGGGGCAGTGGCGGAAAACTTTCTAAGACAAAACATCAGGGATACAGGGGTTTCTGGCTAAACTGACCTAACAGGATTCTTGCTGAAGATAGACCAGGGTGATCAAACATTACTGAGGAATGGTGGAGGATGAGGAACCCGATTAGCTATCAGAGGTGATGAGATCTCATGTGTATGGGGGGTTATTGATAAACTGACTTAACAAGATTCTTTGCTCGAAATGTATTTTCCATTTACGTGCACAGATGGGCTTACGATAAGATCCAGAAGTCTGACCAAAGTTTGGCCAAGCAAAGAACCTTTGTCAGAAGACAATAGACAATCACCCAGAGGACTCTTCATGGGGCTTCTGTGTTACTTGACTGTGATATAAATTGCTTTGTGATACGTGCAGTAGCTCCCCTTTTCTGGAGGGCAGACATTCCAAGACTGCAGTGGATGCCTGAACCTGCAGTAGTACTAAACCCTTTATGTACTATATTTTATTCCTGTACATATTTAACAGCTATAATGTTTAATTTATAAATTAGGCAAAGTGAGATACCTAGTAATAAAATAGAACCACTATACCAATACACTGTAATAAACATTTTGTGAATGTGAACCATCCATTGACCCATGGTGATATTGGTGATTGGATGACCTTAATCAACTTCAACTCTGCAGATGCAACCCCTCCAATAATTTTTCAGTGAAGATATATATATA
>NW_004624786.1:489440-521267 GCF_000247695.1 Heterocephalus glaber | reverse complement strand
GAAAATTAAAAAAATTATTAGTACAGATTTGCAGTGTGTAATGACTACATTTATGGTGAGGAGCTGGGACATGTACATAATACATCTTAATTCTATTTATGTCCCACTTCCCATTTCTTGGTCAAATATAGTTCTGAATCTGTGTAACTGTCCCTTACTTGCAGCCAATGGCTTGGTGTCATTTGTCTCGGGATTCCTTGCTGAAATCTTTGTATAGTTGCCACCTGTCCCCTGCAACATGTTACCATCAATTGGAATCCATTTTCTGTTCATATCTTCCACTCACAGTCAATACCTTGTCCATCTTAACTAAATGCTTATATTGTATTGTGGCTGTAACTTTTGCAGTTTAGGGTACGACAGAGAAACCAGCACAAACTTCTTTTTCTTTCTTCACGATTTCACAGATAAAAGAATCATTCTTGCCTAGAGCTTAGAAATCTGAGCCTACAATTTTTTCTTTCCTTAGTAAGTCTAGAATTTTTACCTTTTCACTATAAGGAGGTACTTTACAGCCCCTCTTGGGCATATTCAGCTTGCCAGAATCACTGCTCTTTTATTTTGGGGGCATTATTAAATAAAATAAAGATACTTGAACACAAACACCGTAATACACTGACAGTTGATCTAATAACAAAGATAGCTACTAAGTGACTGATGGGCAGGTAGTGTAGGCAGTGTGGATTCTGTAGACAAAGGGATGGTTCACATCCCAGGCAGAACAGAGTGAGATGGCATAGGACCTCATCATGCTATTCAGAATACTGTGCAATTTACAACCTATGAATTATTTATTTCTGGAATTTTCTATTTAATATTTTCATACCACAGTTGACCTTGGGTAACTGCAACCATAGAAGACAATTCCACAGATAAGGGGAGACTACTGTGGGTACGTTCTTGTATAGGGATATTATCTATTTATAGTTATAAATCATCTCAAGCTCCAATGTAATGTATATAATTATGTAGATGATATTCTATCTTAGCTTTGCTTTCAAATAAAGGGAGAGGCCAGGAGGATATATATTTTAAAAATTTAATTTAATTTTTTTTGGTACCTGGGTCGAACTCAGGACCTTGTGCTTGCAAGGCAGGCGACAGCACCACTAAGCTAAATCCCCGGCCCTAAATTTGATTTTTTATCGGTACGCATTTGCAGTACATAATGATTGCATTCCTTGTGGGGAGTTGGCACAGGTACGTAACACATCTCAATCCTTTATCATCCCCCTCTGTTCCCTCCTTCAGCCTTCCCTCCATTGCTTGATCTCCTCCCCTTTTGTAAAAGACCTATCTCCCTCCCTAATTTCTCTTATTTTTATTTTCTCTTTGTTTATATTTTTGGTTTCTCATATAAGAGAAACCCTGTGATATTTAAGCTTGTGTGTCTCATTTATTTCACTCAACACTTTAGTCTCAAGATGCTTCCATTTTCTTACAGATAACTCAAGTTTATCCTTCTTTATGGCAGAGTAGTACTTCATTGTGTGTAAACGCCACCTTTTCTTTGTCTATTCACCTGGTGATGGACATACAAGCTGTTTCAAAGATTTAGCTCTTATAAATTGTGCTGCTATAAACATGAGTATGCATGTAGCACCGTAATATGATGTCTTTCACGCTTTCAGGAAGCTACTGAGAAGGGGAATAGCTGATTCAAATGGAATTTCTAGTTTTAGTTTTTTGTGGGATCTCCATACTGATTTCCATAGTGGTGATACTAGTTTACATTCCCACCAACAATGTATGGGTTCCTTTTCCCTATGGCCTCATCAGCGTTTGTTATTATTTGATTTCTTTATACTCATTCTTTCTAGAGTAAGATGGAATCTTAGTGCTGTTTTAATTTGAGTGCTGTTTTAATTTGTGTTTCTTTAATGGCCACAGATGTGGAACATTTTTTCATATGTTTATCGGCTCTTCGTACTTTTTCTAACAAGTGTGCATTCATTTCAGTTACCCATTTTTTGATTGGGTCTTTTATTTGGGGGGCTCTAATATTTTTCAGTTCTTTATATATTCTAGATATTAGTTCTCTGTCTAGGAGCTACTAATTTTTTTTTTCCATTCTTTAGGTTGTTTTGTTGTTGGTTGTTTCCTTTGTTGTGCAGAAACTTTTTTATTTGATATGATCATTTGTTGATTCTTGGTATTATTTCTTGTGCAATTGGAGTTTTATTCAGAAAGTCCTTGCCTACATCTGTGTCTTCAAGAGTTTCACCTATTAATCTTCCAGCAGATTGTTTCTGTTTTAACATTTAGATCTTTGATCCATCCTAATTTTAATTTAGTACATGGTGAGAGATATGGGTCTAGATTCGACCTTTGGCATGTAGATAGCCTGTTTTCCCAGCACCATTTGTTAGTGAGGCTGTCTTTCCTGAGGCCAGGAGGCTATCACTGAAACAAGATGAGCCACGAGTTGATAGCTGGTAAATGGGGTTGAGTAGGTGAAGGCCCATGCAAGTTTATTATGCAATTCTTAGAACTCTTGTATATTTCACATTTTCCAGAATAAAAATGTAGAACGAACCAATAAGCCAAGGTAAATTAAGTGTTTTAAGTTGAAAAGATTAAGTCACTAGAAGCAAGCATGTGGTGGACAGTGCTTGGTGCTGGGAGGACAGAGCTGAGGGAGCCGTTCTCAGCTCACCAGCCCCGGTACCACATTGGCACCTGGCTTTTGCAAAGGAACATTTTCCCCAGGGCTTCTGGGTGTCACCATTTGGGCCAGTAGCTGGCTCAGCTCTCCTCCTATCCTTTGCCTTTGGATGGGGAAGAAGGAAGAGGAAGTGGGAGGATGGTGATGGTGGGGAGATTCTATCTGACCGATCTGCCCTCCTTGACTGGAAGCCATGAGCAGCTCACTCCCACACTGTGGACAATGAAGGGCTGGCAGAGGGTATTCCAAGACCGCCTCCACTCTCAGACTCTGTATCATGACAGCTGTTTCCTTTCACAGCCCAGAAACACAGGATGACCCCAAATATTGCAGCCCTAGCAAGCGCCAAAATGGATCCTCCCAGCCCCTTCTGGGGATGGCTAAGGTCAGTGGGTCCCATGAATGTGGGAACCCCCTTCCTCCTTGTCCTGGGCAGATGCAGGCTGTACAACCCACTGGAAGCTGCTGAAGGGCACAGGAAGCCAGGGTCTGGGTGGTGAGTGGAGGGTCCCAGACCCAGAGGCATGGGTGAGAGCCAGGAAGATCTGCAGTAGTTTGGGAGATATGACTCCCGAGGCACATTGGCACCTCTGGCTGGGCTGGTGGTACAGGCAATGGGTCCCACCTTCCCAAAGTGCTTTCCACTTCAAGAGTTCCAGGGAGGTGGGCAAGGCAATGGGTGGGAGAGGAGAGAACATGGGTTTCATATCCTTACCTTGGGGAAAGGAAGGCAGTGGTATATTCCTCCCTGTCTAATTTCTGTCCTTGGTGGTACAGTATTGGCTGTGACAGGCTCTCTCATGTGGAACCTGAGTCCCTCCTATTGCAATTCCTCTGAGCAAGTATTGGCAGGGCCTCTGTGAGGAGAGAGGCATGACCTGAGGCCCAGGCACCTGGAGCTCTCAGAATGTCCAGGCCCAGGTGGCCTGGCTGCTGGGAAGGTAAGAGGGTCGAGAACTGACCCTCTGCCCTGTTGCCCACTTCTGGATGCCCATCCCACCCAAGCTGGGGCAGAGTCCAGAGGCTGGAGAGAACTATGAGGTCCTGGGGTTATGGGTATTTGGGAAAATCTGGTTTCTCTCCCTCTTAGAAGACTCCAGAATCCCAGAGCAAGCCACATGAGCCTTCACAGACCTGCCCCCAGCACATGAGGATCAAAAACTGGGGCAGTGGGATGATTTTGCAAGACACACTCCACAACAAGGCCAAAACGGTGAGAAATCCAGGCTCTGGGGAGAAGCTGTCCCAAGCTGGTAAAGCTATGGTGGCTCTTTGGGCTTCCCTGGGCAAATCAAACTATTATCTGCTTGGGCAAAGGGTTCTGTGGACCATGACTTGTGTCCTCACAAAGTATAGCAGGAACTAAACAGTGTCGACTCCCTGTTAACCACTCTAATGAGTAATGGATAATCCAGAAAGTCAGATAAATGATTACAGAAAGAAAGTAGTACTTTTCTTACATAGATTTCAGCAGGGGGAATTTTCTAATAGAACTGGCCAAAGCTAGACTGAACTAAGTGAAGAGGCAGGACTCAAGGGAGATTAAGGCTTTAAGCAACCGATGAGTGGTTGGACTAAAGGTTCTTTAAAAGGCTCCTTTCTGGTTTTTAATTTCCTTATTCTTTTTCTTTCTGTGGAGCTGGGGATTGAATTCAGGACCCCTGTCATGCTATGGAAGCACTCTACCACAGAGCTACACCCCCAGCCCTTAAGTCCCTTATTCTGACTTTAGAGTGTATACTATGGGTGTAAAGTGGGGAAGAATTGAAAATTTCAAGACCACAAAAGCCCCCTGCCCACCACCTGAAATCACCCCAGTAAACATTTGGGCATCTGTATTTCTGGACTTCTTCTTGTGTTATTCTATGGCTTTGCAACTTGGACTGTCTCATTTCAGTTCAATTTGGCTGATACCACTGGAGCCAAATGGGCCTCTTTAAATAAGAAAGAACAGGGACTGAACTGTAGCCTTTGGTCTGGGTCTAAGTCTGGCTGGAGACCAGGATCAGACAGAGGCCGGGCTGGCTCACACCCATCAGGACTTGGCCAGTAGAGAGGAGATCTGGGTGGAGAGGAAGCCCTGTGGACCCCAAGGAGGAGGTGTGTCAGGGTCGGGGAGGCACAGCCAGAGAGGAGGGAGGAAGCCAGGTGCCCTGGGGGAGGAAGGCCCTGAGGCCAAACTCCCATCCTCACCACCTGCTTCTTTCTTTCCAGAATTTTACTTGCAAGTCCAAATCTTGCCTGGGGTCCATCATGAACCCAAGAAGTTTGACCAGAGGACCCAGGGACAAGCCTACCCCTCTGGATGAACTTCTACCTCAAGCTATAGAATTTGTCAACCAGTATTATGACTCCTTCAAAGAGTAAGGCTTTCGTCCGAGGGTTACTGCCTCTTCTGTCCAAGCTCCCTGTGTCCAGCAATTATCCTATACCCCTAGACCCCTTTCCTTCCCAAAGTTGCAGTGAATGCAGGGCAGTTTTCCAGGGGAGTAGACCCTGGAGGAAGTGCTCAGAATTGGGGTTAAAAGTGTGGGGTGGGGTTTAACTGAGTTCGATTCCTGACTCTGCTATTAACCACTGCTGAATCCTTGGTAAATCCATCCTGAGCCTCAATTTCTTCATCTGTAAAACGAGGACAATAGACTAGCTCATAAGATTGGTCTGAGGATTGTGCAAGTTCAGAATTGTGTCATAGCACAAAGTAGCCTTGATTGTGAATTTACATGGACCTCATTATTGTGAAATGCTTGAGATAGAAAGTTCCTTGGAGACCACCTTGCCAATCCCCTACTGCTATAGCTGTGAGCACAGGAGCCCAGCCACACACCCAGGGTCACCAAATGCCTGCTGGAATTAAGGCCACCTGGCTTGGAGAGGGCAGGCCAGTATTCTGCACGGAGGCCTGTGGGGTTCCACATTCCTGGGGTTCTCCTTTTGCTTCCTACGCAGTGAAGCTTCTGTGAGTGCATTGCTGAGAGTCCTTCAGTTCTACAGTTAGTTAGTCATTCTTCAGTTGACAAACAAGGGCAGCAGCATGTTGGGAGGTGGGAAAGGACCAGACCCCTGTGTTCTTCAACGGTCCCAGCAATTTTCCCGTGCAGCTGGGTGGAGAGCTGTTGGGGGCTGCCGCTTTGTGAGTGGGGTAACTGGAGTCTCCCCGGAAGTGCTTCGTGACTGCAGGGCTTCCCGGCTTTGGTCTGTTGGCCCACTTGTTATCTAGTGAGCCTTTCGGGGCCCAGGGATTTTCCCTGATGGACTTCACTGAGCCACAGTGCTTTTCTCTATCTGTTTGGCACAAAGCATATGCAGGGCTCTGGGTAAGTCGCTTGTTTAATGAAACCTCAACTTCATGAGATGGGTTCTGTCATGACCCCCCTTCTGCAGACAAGGACACTGAGGGCCACAGAGGAAGATACCATACTTGAAGGCTCACATCCTCAGCCCCAGGCTGGGAGCTGAGCCCAGGTAGCTGGCGCCCGGAGTCCTTGCTTTCAACCTCAGTGCCCTGGCATCTCTCTTGGGCCCTGGGGTCTTACTCTAGTCCGGACCTGGGCAACCTGGCTTGGTGGCTGTTCAAAGCCTTTGCTCCTCACTGAAGGAACTTCCATTTCTCAGTCCCTCCAGGGTCCTGGGATGATGCCTAGCAGCCCCTCCCCACAGTGACACCAGCAGCCAGAGGCACGGCCCACTGCGGCTTTGGTCATCCTTTGTGTATGAAGAATTACGATGTATTTAGAGACTGTGACTTGCTGAATGTCACATTCAAATCTGTTTGCTGCTGATGGAGGTCATTCCTTTTTTTTCAGAGCTAACAGGCATCATAGCATTTTTTTTAGTGCCTTAGAAACAGGGCTATGTGAAATGGTAAAATATAAAACTCTAAGGGAATTGGGCACAGATGTGAGTGATGAGTTCTACTAATATTCATGGGTTGATGCTCCCGTGTATGTTAGAAGCTTTGGTGGCAGCCATGGTCACTGCTGTTTCTGTGCTTGAGCGCAGAACAGGGGAAGTTGCCCAAAGCTTTGTTTGGGGAGGGCTTGTGGACCTCGCCAGGCAGTTCCTTATGGCAGGGATGTCCTTGAGGGTAAATATCACCCAGTGTTTTGTCTTTGTGCTTCTTTCCCTAATCAAGGAAGAGTTGTCAAGACACTCTGCACACCCAAAAGGCTATTTTGTTCTGTGTCACGGACCAGCGGCCTTAGGAATCTTTTCCTTAAATAGTTTTGTTTGTTGCCATTTCAAAAGCTTTTAGTTGTGCTCAAGGTTGCTCTGAGTGTGTGTGTGTGTGTGTGTGTGTGTGTGTGTGTGTGTGTGTGTTTCAAAGCCTTTCTGACCAAGTCCTTCCTTTTGGGATATTTTTGAAGCATGTTTAGAAATCACTGGGTGCAGCTCCTGCCTGGGCAGGCCTTAGAATGCTGTGGCCTGAGTCCTGACCCTCCCTTCCCCTGCTTGTGTCTGGACCTGCCCGGGCTCCTGAAGACAACATCTCAGGTCTTGTACTCCCCCTGGGATGGAAGGTAGAAGGGCCTCTGCAGGCAGTTAAGAACCTGGGCTTGGCAGCAGGGCAAACTGGGTTTGTGTCCTGATTTTGTTCTTTGCTGTGCTAATGTTCCTGGGCCTGGTGTTTAACTCCCTAGAGATTTGAGACTCCCGACTATAAAATGAACACAAAACACCTTCTAAGCCAGCAGGTGGTGGTGCACCTGTAATCCCAGCTACTCAAGAGGCCAAGGCATGAAAATTGGCTTGAGTTTGAGGACTGGGCAACTTAGTAAGACCTTGTCTCAAAAAAAGAAAAAATTGGGGCTGGGTATTTAGCTCAGTGGTTCTGCCACCTGCCTCGCAAAGGCAAGGTCCCGAGTTTGATCCCCAGTACCAAAAAAAAAAAAAGAGAGAGAGAGAAAAGAAAAAATTTAAACCCTTCCTCACAGACTTTGTGAGACCATGCCTGTGAGTTGCTTTGCCTAGTACATGGCTCACACAAGTCTCAGTATACAGGAGCTGCTGCATGAGGGCCTGGCGCAACTTCTGTTAGCTGTGACAAGGTTAACAGGTGCTCTCCTGACTGAAAGAGGCATGATGTTGCCACGACTGATTGGACACTGCTCCTCTGAGGCTTGCAAATAGCTGAGAAGGGTCACAACCCTTGCTATGATAAATAGTTAAAGAAAAAAGCACTTAGAAATAACAAGGGTTCAGTCCAGCTCATCACAGGCTACATAATTTTCAGGATCCAGGGTAAAAATGAAAATGTGGACTCCTCATTCCTTAGCATGACTAAGAACTTCAAGATGGTGACAGCAGTGCATTAAATACGGAACTCCTACAGACTAAATGAGAGTCCATGTAGCTGGACCTGGAGGGGACAATCTCTAGTGAGAGAGAGTTTGCCCTGGTGGTGTCTGACTTCACTTCCTTCTTCTGTGGATTGAGTTAATCTCCAGGTAAGATCTTCTCATTGTTGATCTTCCGGATGTCTTCCTGTCCCCCAGGGCAAAAATAGAGGAACATCTGGCCAGGGTGGAAGCAGTAACAAAGGAGATAGAAACAACAGGAACCTACCAGCTGACAGGAGATGAGCTCATCTTCGCCACCAAGCTTGCCTGGCGTAACGCCCCCCGCTGCATTGGGAGGATCCAGTGGTCCAACCTGCAGGTAGGGAGCCAAGAGGGAGGTGGGCAGCCCCAAACCCTAAGCAGGTGACCCTCTGGGGTCCACAGACAGAAGCCAAAGCCCCAGGTTCCCAACTTGAGATGGATGTGTAGGGGCTTCTCTGCTAGATATCTAGAATCTGATTCAAATCTGATTCTCTAACTGATCCTTCTCTCTTGTATTAAACTTGGGAGACCAAATGCCACCATAAAACCAAAGAATGACCTCCTTCTTGCTATTGCTGAGGCTTTGGTGCTGTGAAAGAGGTCATTTGCCTTGAATATTTGAATTCTTGGATGCAAGAAAACATTCGATTTATCCCAGTATCCTAGGCCATCATTTTGTTGGGGGATTATTTGTTGTTGGATCATACTGAAAGCATGTGGACAGAGAAAGCAACAAGAAAAGCCAGGGAAGCCAAGTCTGGCTGTGTAACACATGCTCATGTTGCAAAAGAACCAGGCAGGGGCTGTTGGAATCCTGACTCCTGGCAACTTAAAGTCAGGTTTTCTTGGGATTTGGGCTTTACTGGAGTCTTCTGAGCAGGTTTACCTGTGCTCCTGTAGCAGAGCAGGAGAAAGGCTGGATGGGGCAGCTGTGAGATGGGATTGTCTATGCTGAGAGGAGACTGTGCCCCTCCACATTGGTCAGGGTATTGGTGTGCAGGCTGCTACTGTCCCCAGAGGCTTCCAGTCAACCATGAAGCCTGTGCCCCATAGTCTTTGACAGCGTGGTCTGGTGGGTGTGTGCAGGTCTTCGATGCCCGCAGCTGTACCACAGCCCAGGAGATGTTTGAACACATCTGCAGACACCTGCGCTATGCTACCAACAATGGCAACATCAGGTGGGTGCACTTCTCCCTCCTTCAGAGTTCTAGACAACAGATACAGGTGGGTATAGGGGAAGCATCCCCAGCTCGAGGAGAAACCAGGAAGAGAGAGAAAGGAGAAAGATACACCGTTTTTCAGGGACCTCTATAGAGAGCCCGCCTCCATGAGCTGAGCCCGTCAGTAGCTTATTTCTGTGGTTTCCTTCTGTCTTGGACCCTTGCAAAAGTTACATGTTTAAGAAGTAACTTCTTCACTGCTCAGTTAGGGCTCCCCACGTTTTAGAGGGGTGAGACATTAGTTTTCTAGCAGATGGCTCTGGTGTGGTGTTTTCTCAGAGACAGGAGACTTGCTGCTTGTCACTGTGTCCCCCTCCACCCCCATAGGATTGAACAGAAAGTGTCATTCACTTATTTTCGTGTTCAGCAAATACTTACCGCCCACCTGATGGGGACTCAACCAGGATTAGGCTGGCGGGTGGGGAAAGAAGGGAAGGGAGCGGGATAGAGAGGTGACCAAGACCCTAAGACGTGGCTCCAGCCTGCTGTGAACCCATGACCAGCACTGAACAAGCATCCAACTAACTCAGCTGCAGGCAGAGAATATGCGGTGGCAAGGAAAAGGGTTGCAGGATGGGGGCTCCCAGAGAGGGCACTACTGTGCAGGTCATGGAGGAAGCGCAGGAGCTGGCAGGAGCAAGTGTCGGCTTGGGTACAGGGGGCTGCAGAGTGGGGAGTGGAGTGGGAGGTACTAGCAGCAGGGCATGGCTCGGAGTCCCTACTAAGGCCAGATGGTAACCAGCACTGTCCATGTCCTGGGGAAGGTCGGCCATCACCGTGTTCCCCCAGCGGACTGATGGGAAGCGTGACTTCCGCATCTGGAATGCTCAGCTCATCCGGTATGCTGGCTACCAGATGCCAGATGGCACCATCAGAGGGGACCCTGCCAACCTGGAGTTCACTCAGGTACCCTGGGACCTTCAGGCAAGGAGTCCAGGGGTGGGTGACAGAGTGGAGTCCCAAGGAGACCAAGGGCCTGGGCCTGCACGCTCACTGGGTTGGTCTCGTCTCTCAGCTGTGCATTGACCTGGGCTGGAAGCCCCACTACGGCCGCTTCGATGTGCTGCCTCTGGTCCTGCAGGCTGACGGCCGTGACCCAGAACTCTTTGAAATCCCACGGGATCTTGTGCTTGAGGTGCCCATGGAACATCCCAAGTAAGCCTCTGAGGGTGCAGGAGTGCAAATCAGCATGTGTCCCCGCTCTGTGCCCCAGTGACCCCAGCCTTCAGGCCCTTCCCTGCAGCTCTCCCAAAGCGTAGCCAGCAGCAGGTGACCCCAGAGGGCTGGCTTTCAAGGCCCACTTTGTCACCCCTCTGGCTTCGGACTTGTGAGGATACAGCTTGTTGATGGTCAGAGCCTTAAATGCACGGGGCTTTAGTGGCTTGAGAAACAGTGATTTCAGGAAGGAACCCATTTGAGATTTTTCAGTCTCAGCCACCCAGGCCTCTTTTGCCCTCCAGACAACTCTCCTAGCGCTCCCTCGCCTGACTGTGGAGGAAATATAGGTCTACAGTGACTTTAAGAGCTCAGTTCCCTCAGCCCCTGCTTTTGGTGCTTCTCATAACTGCAAAAATACCTCCAGATACTGAGACTTAAGTCTGGCAGGCATTGAGCTGGGCTCTTCTTCCTGTCCCTTGAATATATTGAACTCAGTCCTGCCTCAGGGACTTTGTACTTGTTTCTACATGACATACACTTTCCTCAGAATTCTGCAAGGCTCATTTCTTCTCGTCAAAAGTTACTTCCTGCAGTGTCACCTCTAACAACACTCTCCTGAGCACCTCATATAAATAGAGTAGGCATCCTTACCCTCAGGCTATTGATTCTTATTTTTATTTTCTTACTGATTTGTTTACCTCTTTACCATCTAGAGTCTAGATGCTAGACTGTAAGCTCCTCGAGAATAGGGATCTTGCCTTTCTTGTTCACCAGTATGTCCCAGCACCTTGCAGGGTACTTCACACGTAGTAGGCCCTCGGTGATAAACATTTGTGGAGTGATTGAATGTGCAAGTGAATAATGTTATTATCTTCAGAGTAATCCCAAGAGTTTGATGTTACTGCTTCATGTTAGGGATACTGAGGCTCAGAGAAGCCAAAAGCTCACAAGGTCACGCTGCTGCTCAATAGTGAGGCAGAGCTTGAATCCTAGCTTTCTGTCCCTAACTGCTATGTTATGTTGGATTTTCAGCATTTAACACGGAGCCTGGCACATGCTTGATGCTTAATACGTGTTTGCATGGGTGAATGAAAGCTCCATTTAATGAGTGACAACTGGGCCTCATTCTGTCCTGGGGAGATGGCTTAGAGATCAGCTCTTGGAAAGGAATTTTCTTGGTGGACTCTTTCTGAAGGTTTTATTTTTGTTTTGGTGCAAGTGGGGGTGGAGGAGAAGGCCCCACCTACAGCTGGCCCTCCCTCCCACCAGGTACGAGTGGTTCCAGGAGCTGGGGCTGAAGTGGTATGCCCTGCCCGCAGTGGCCAACATGCTGCTCGAGGTGGGTGGCCTCGAGTTCCCAGGGTGCCCCTTCAATGGCTGGTACATGGGCACAGAGATTGGCGTCCGGGACTTCTGTGATGCTCAGCGCTACAACATCCTGGAGGTGAGAAGGCTGCCTAGCTGGGCCTGCTGGGGGCAGTGCCATGGGTAGTTCCTGGGGAAGCCTCACCCCATTGCTCTGCCTCTGCAGGAGGTGGGCAGGAGGATGGGCCTGGAGACACACACACTGGCCTCCCTCTGGAAAGACCGCGCTGTCACGGAGATCAACGTTGCTGTGCTCCATAGCTTCCAGGTATGCCAGAGGTTTCGTGGGGCTGAAGATGTTTTGGTGAGAAGGGCCTTGCTACTTGTCTGGTGGTTGGTGTACCCCTCACAGCATTGCTCATTCATGCATGCGTCAGACAAGTGTGGAACAGCCAGTGTGTACCTGGAAGCTACTCAGTGTTGGGATGCAGGGCTAAAGAAGCCTGCTGGCCTGCTCTAGCCATCCAGCAGCAGGCAAGTCCTCACCTCCCAAGACTTGTCAGTCTCTGCACTTGAGCTCTGACTCCTGTCCTCTCTGTTGCTCCAGGGCTCTACTCTTGAACAAAATTCCCTCTCCTCTCTGGATCACCACTGTCTCCCTCTCGCGGGGTCATTCCAATCTGTGTGCAGAGAGGCTGCACCAGCTCCTATCTAAAGGAAATAAATGAACAGCTAGCCAAACAACTCTTCCCGATCCTGGGGCTTCCTCCAGGCACGAGCTTGGTTTATCTGCTGCTCTTTACAGCAAAACTTTTTGCACAGTCTCATGACATTTCATCATCCTTTGGTAGTTCCAGTCTGGCTTTTATCTTCCACTGCTTGGTCATGCTGAAATTCCTGTCAGGTTTTCAACCTCACCAAAAGGATTCGCACCATAGGGCCTTTGTGCTTATTTTGCCCTCTACCTAGAGTCTTCTTTCCACAAATCATCCCATGACCAGCTCCTTTCCTTCCTGCAGGTCTCAATTGTATCCTCCTTAAAGAGGCTCTCCCTGACCATGTCATGTAAAAGAATACCCTCGCCCCATCACCATCCTGTCTCTGTTAGTTTTTTAATTCTGCTTTTTCTTCAAAATACTTCACAATACAGTTTCTGGCATTATATAGTATATCTACTTCTGTCTGTCTTTGTTGTTTTGTTTCCCCCACTGGAATATAAGCCCCACAGGGCTCCCTGAGGCAGCGATCTTGTCTTTCACATTTGTGGCTGCACCTTTGGCCTAGTAGTATCTGGCATAGCCAGATGCTACAATGTATAAATGCTGGATGTATGAATGAGTGCAAGCCTGCATGAGAAGTGGTTACAGCGCCCATTTCTTGTGCCTACACACAGCAGGCTGGTTCTTGATGGGTTTGAGCCTTTCCTCCATCTGCTTTTCCTGTTTACACTATTCCTATACTTCCATGGCCTTCGGGAGGAAGGCTCAGGATGTGTGAAGATACTACTTTAAGAGATCGGACCATCTCCGCAAAGTTGACTAATCCCCTAGAGACTGGAACACTGTGCAGAGAGTCATTCATCCACTCAGCAAAGTTCATTTGAGCATTTGTCATGTGCCAGGCACTAGATGGGGCCCTGAGTGGTAAGCACAGTACTGTATAAAGGATCATCGTTGTTCCCCATGGCTGGATCACACCATGGGCAGATCTAGCCCAGTACTGATGGAGTAGGGGTTCAGAGCTAAGATGGAACAGGAGGAGCCCCTGGGGCTGGCCCAGCTCAGAAAGGGCTGGCAGGGACCACACATCCTGACTCCCAAGGACTCAGCACCAGCCCTCACACTGGCAGGATGGGGATGTGTCTCAGAGAATTCAGTCTCAGCCGTCTCCTGACTGCTGCTGACAAAGTCCTTCCATGGCTTGAGAGGCTCAGGACTTCCTCGTCACCTCCTGCAAAATAACCTTCAAAGGACCTGGCCTTATTTTCTCATTTGTAAAATGGGGATAATAACAGTACCTCCTATAAGAATTCAAGGACAGTTCAGTACTTGGGAGGCTGAGGCAGAAGGTTCTTGAGTTTGAAGCCAGCCTGGGCTATGTAGTAAGTTGAGAAGTAAGTTTATAAATTTTTCAAAGATGTGGCTGGACTTACAGGGCCCAGCATCAACTGACTGTTCTGGTCCCTTCCAGCCTTGACTCATACAGCTCCTACTCCTTGCGAACTTGCACCTCTCTCTCAAGATTTTCCCTCCCTTGGAAGCTGTCCCTGAGCCCCTGTACCTCTTCTCTGGGCCTCTGTCTGCCATTAGGTCCTCCTCTCTACCCTTCTTGAACTGCACCTGCCTGTCTCCATCATAGCTCCCACCAGGCCTCGTGACAAGGGCTGACCCTTTCTGCTTCCCCTAGTAAACAATAGTCTGATGCAGAGAAGGGGCCGTCTTTCCCCTTGTCATACCAGGGCATTGTGCAATGCCTGACAGATGAAATAATAATACCAGCTAATGTTTATTGAGCACTTACGATGCTTTGCTTCCACTAACCTCCTGTATCCTTTCAGTAATGTCATGATATAGCAACAGTTCACATCCCAGTTTTACAGATGAGGAAAATGAAGCTCAGCAAGGTTAAGGAACTAATAGCTCGAGGTCACATGGCCAGCAAGAGGTCAGAGTTTGGACTACTGTGTTACAAGTGTCTCTGATTGAATGGGTTGCCCCAGACACTGGGGGTCGTGGCTATTTTTCTTATATCATTCTGGGTTGGCCCAGACCCCATGGCCTCTAATTTTAGGATGTGGATGACCTATTTTCCCTACATTAGAATGATCTCAGTGCTTCAACCCCCTCCACAGTGCTGTCTAGTTCCTTCTTTGCTGAGAAAGCACAATCTCAGGGAACTGATGCCTGGAAGTCCCCACCAACACATGGCTAGGGTGGCCTTAGCTGCAAAAAGTACTGCAGTTTGAGTTATTCGCATCCAGGTAGAGCTGTTTGCTAGGAGTGTGGGGAGACTGGTGGGCATAAGAAGCCGGATGCTGCCCCAGAGAGCCAAGCAGAGGGCATCATGGGATCCAGGCTCATTGTGGCTGTGATGATGTCTTGGGCCCTGGAAGTGCCTCCCTTTGGGCACATGATCTCAGCAGGTGAGAAGGGGCCAGGCGGCGTCACTGACCCGTTTCAGATGACCAGCCTTCCCTCGCTCCCTCAGGAGCATTTCTGCAGCCAGCTGGCCCCACTCCTCTTCTCCCACCCCACGTCGACTCCTCTCTTGCCTTCGTCTCATTTAGAAGCAGAATGTGACCATCATGGACCACCACTCTGCAGCAGAGTCCTTCATGAAACACATGCAGAACGAGTACCGGACCCGTGGGGGCTGCCCAGCTGACTGGATTTGGCTGGTCCCTCCAATGTCGGGGAGCATCACCCCCGTGTTTCACCAGGAGATGCTGAACTACATCCTGTCCCCATTCTACTACTATCAGGTAAGGGAGGCGCTTTCCGCCCTCTTCCTCCTAGAGCTCAGCTGTGGAGACTGCATGTGCCCCCTACATGGGCAGACAGGAGGAATTCGGGGATACAAGGGCATATTGTTCATGCCTTTCAAGCCCCCGTCAAGGAGGCCGAACATCCCCTGTCCCTTTCCACAGAGAGGGACTGAAGGAAACGCCTCTCAGTGTGGCTTTTGCGGCCTGTTGTCTAATGGGCGTGAGCCCCCAAGGGTGTCTGACCATACACCACTTCCTGGGAGGATCCGGCAAACTGTCCCATAGAATAATGGTGTGCCTGCAGCTGCTGGTTCTACAGTTTACTGGCTGTACCATCATGGGTGATGTCACCTTTCTGAGCCCTGGTTTTCTCATCTCTAAAAATGATGGCCATGAACTCCATGGTGGAAACATGTGCACCCCTGCCACATGAGCTGTTGCTACAGTTCACATTTTATCAGAGAGGACTTGTGTTAGATCTGGGAAGGGCTTCCTGCCTCTGCAGGCAGGGGGTCAGGTGACAACAGACCTTGCTGTGCCCACGACAGCTTATGCCTGTTGTGGCAGTTCTCCTCGCCCTCTCAGAAGTGTCCCAGTGCAGACTGTATGTTATGCGGTCTGCCTAGTGATAAGGGACTAAAAGCGAGAGAGAAGTGGGCCTCTCACTTCCAGGAGGGCGACTACGAGCAGGAGCAAGTGCCCAGCTGGGCCAGGCAGTGAGATGCAGCTCTGCGCCCTCTCTTGTGGGGCTCCAGCGAGGTGGGGTGGTGCATCACATCTCCCTTCTGCGCTGCAGGTGGACGCCTGGAAGACCCACGTGTGGCAGGACGAGAAGCGGAGACCCAGGAGACGAGAGATCCCGTTCAGAGTCTTGGCGAGGTAAGTGGAGTGGCCGCCACTGCTGTCTGCGCTGTGACCCTTCCTTCTCCTCAGCCCCAACCCGGAGGCCTTGTGGGCAGAGAGCCCAGAGACAAAAATCTCCTCTGTGAACTTTGGCTCCCAGAGCTCCAGACTCTAGTTCCTAGGCCACCTGCAGCTATTATCCCTCCCTTTCCTCTCTTCCCTTTTTCAAAGGGGCTGAGTAGAGGGTGAGGGAGGGCGAGGGCCACCACTCAGGGTGGACAGCTGTGGAGAAGCGTAGGTTGCTTTCTCCTCACCCCGCCCACTCCAGAGGTTTCCCCTTCCACTCTGACCCTGTCGAGCCTCTCTGAAAGTTGACAGCACACAGGATCTCTCTCTGTCCCCACAGAGCTGTGCTCTTTGCCTCTGTGCTGATGCACAAGACAATGGCATCCCGAGTCAGAGCCACAATCCTCTTTGCCACGGAGACGGGAAAGTCAGAAGCGCTGGCCCAGGACCTGGGGGCCTTGTTCAGCTGTGCCTTCAATCCCAAGGTACCCGGACAGCTGGGTGGGTGTCTAGGGCAGGTGTGGAGGCCCCGGGTGGAGCTGAGGGCTGATGGCCACCTCGGTGTCACCCCAGGTTCTCTGCATGGATGAGTACAGGCTGAGCACGTTGGAGGAGGAGCAGCTGCTGCTGGTGGTGACCAGCACGTTTGGGAACGGAGACTGCCCTGGCAATGGAGAGGCGAGTGCTGAGGATTGGCTGCAGGGTGGTGGGGCCTGGGAGGACACAGGAGATGGTCGCAGGGATTCAGTGTGACCTCAAGAGGGCATTTGGGACAGTGTTCACAGGTCACTCTGGCTCTAACATGTGTCACCTTTTCTATGACATAATCTATTTCTGTGAATTGATCTGCCTTTTGTAAATAAGAAAAAAAATTTTCAAGACCACTTGTATCATTCTCATACAGGGAAAGCCAGCAAGAAAGTAAATTTAGTGAACTCCAAATGAAGCTATTGGATTTTAGCCATTGGATTTATCTGCCTCACCCAGGCCTGCTCTATCTGGCTTTTTAAAAAGGAGAGAACTGCTAAGGCTCTATTAGCACCAACTTGAGACTGCCTCTCTAGTGCTCAGAAGGATGATAATGTAATCAAAAGGGAAATAACTAAAAAACGAGTTACCAAAAGGAGAGTAGTTTCCCACAGTATGATTTGGTGCTATCTCTGCTCGATCGTGTACCACCTAAAGCTATCTGGGTTCTTAGAAAATTAGGGTTATTCTAGACAATATAAGACCAATTCTTATTGCTCTTAACAGGTTCTAAACAGGAGATGCTCTGGGGGTGCTTTGCTATAAGACAGGACTGGCTGTACCAGGGCTGGATGGGTGGGAGGCCAGGCTGGTAAGGGCCCCCTGAGGAGCAGAGCCCCATGAGTTCCTCGGTTCAGTTGGCTTGAGAGACCAGCTGAACGCATCAGCTGAGCTCTGGCAGGTGGCACCACACGTAAACCAGCCTCCGCTGAAGACCTGAGCCTGCTCGTGCTAGGTGTGGCCAGTGTTTAAATGCGCCACCAGGAAGAAGGAGAAAACAGTGCATTTATAAATCCTGGCCTTAGAACTCTGTGACTCCCTCTCTTTTCAGACACTGAAGAAATCCCTCTTCATCCTGAAAAAGCTCACCAACACCTTCAGGTAGCCCCCCACTCCCCTCCACACACACTCCCGCTGAGTCTGGGCTTGTGGGGTGGAATCTGGTGTGCAGGACTCTTCTTGATGTCCAGGCACAGAAGAGGACCCTGGGCAGAGGCTTGTCCTCTGAGAGTATTGAGAATTGAGCTACAGGAGCCCTCTTGTAGGCACATTAGTCATGGGAGTTGGTGGCAGGGTCTGGGGGCCAAGAGCACTGGGTGTGGCCCAGCAGGTGTGGGATGATGTGAGGCTGGCTTTGCAGGCTGTTGGTGCTGCTTGCTTGTGACACGAGTCTCCATGCGTGTGTCCTCCTCCACAGGTATGCTGTGTTCGGCCTTGGCTCCAGCATGTATCCTCGCTTCTGTGCCTTCGCTCATGACATCGACCTGAAGTTGTCCCAGCTGGGGGCCTCTCAGCTCACCCCAGTGGGGGAAGGGGATGAGCTCAGCGGGCAGGAGGATGCCTTCCGCACCTGGGCTGTGCAAACCTTCAAGGTCAGTTTCCAGCCAGAGCGGCCCACAGCACAGGTGATGAGGTGCAGTCATACCCAGGATGTCTGTGCCAGCTGGCCAGGCGGTGTGACCTCTACCCAGGTCTGTGGGTACTGTCCCAGGTGCGGGCCAGGGCTATAGGCCTGAGGGCTCAGATCAAAACTGCTCTCCCCAATACACGTGATCTCTTCATTGGGAGAAGGTAGCAGAGAAGCCTCATGCCCTGGGGGAGCTTGTGGCTCAAGATCTTTTCCCACTGATATCTTGGTCACCTCTTGCAGCCATGTCTCATTGGCCTTGCAGCAGTGGAAAGCTGGTGACAGGAGCCATACAGTTGAGCTCTTTGGATCAGTTTGTTGCCTGGGTCTCGACCTTGCTAAGGAATTTAGGACAGAAGCAAAGCATTTTGCTCAGGGACAGGAGCAGTAGCTTGAGTCTGGTGGACATGGTTCCAAAGCTGAGGCCTCCTCTGTCTGATTCTCTGTCAGGAAAGGAGAGCAGTCACACCTCCCTTGCCATGTGGAGAAGAAGATAAAATAAGATGATGTCAGTATTTGTATTCATAATAGCAGTAGGTACCGTGTGCCAAGCCTGGGCACCAGCCCCATCACTGAGTGCTTGGATATTCCATGAAGCACCCAGCCCCATGATTGTGCAGGGTGAGGGCCTAAAGTTGGTGACCTTAGTGGTGATGACAAAGAGGCCCTGAACACCAGCCCCTACATCCTCCAGGCAGCCTGTGAGGCATTTGATGTTCGAGGCAAACACCACATCCAGATCCCCAAGCTCTACACATCCACCGTGACCTGGGAGCCACACCACTACAGGCTGGTGCAGGACTTGCAGCCTTTGGACCTCAACAAAGGTATCCACTTCTCTGTTTGCCCTTCCTACCTGCCTGGGTTTGTGTCTCTGAGCTGCTAGCCCATGGTCAAGGGGAGCATCAGGGCCCTGTGAACAGAGGCGGTTGGCTGGGGCTGCAGGCACCTCTCTGTCTTGATGCATCCCAGGGCCTGTTGGAAACAAGACTCTGGCTCTGAGGGAGGCCAGTGGAGGAGGAGGGAGCCAGTGCCAGCAGAGGGCTGATTGTGCCAGGCACTGTGCTGGGGTCTTTGCCCACTTGGCCTGAGCCCTGCCATCTGTGAGAGACAGATGGGGAAATTGAAGTTCAAGGAGGGAAAGTGGGCTGTAGCGCATGGCCAAGTTGGGATCCGAGCCTAGCCTTCCAAAGGCAGCCAGGTGTCATGAAGAGGCTTCATGGAGGCAGTTGCAGGCTGCAGTCAGTGACTCAGCTCTGCACCTACTCCCCATGCTGTGCCCTGTGCCCTGAGGGACAGAAGCCCTGCAGGTTTCTGCATGTTTAGGACATGCTCAGCTTCAAGTCTACTCTCCTGTCGAACCCTAGCCATTCTGGTCCTTTCTATTCTGGCATCTATTTCCTGATACCTAGCAGCAGCATAATCATCTTCCATCAGACCAAAGCTCTTTTTTTTTTTTTCCTGGAGATAGAGTTTCGTTATACAGCTCAAGTCTTTATGTAGCCTGGGATGGCCTTGAACTTTCAATCTTCTTGCCTCAGCCTTCTGAGTGCTAGGATTACAGGCAGGCACCCCTACACCCATCTCTGGATCAAGATTCTTTATTTATGATTCAGAAATGGGGAAAAAGGAAGGAAAAGAAAACCCCAGCCAACAACCACTACAGTGGGTCACCCACAGGGAGTGTGCAGGAATAATGGACTCAGACGTGTGGGGCTCCCCGACCAGTGCTCAGGGCTCCCTTGCCATCTCCCCATCTCTATTTCCACAGCCCTCAGTAGGCTGCATGCCAAGGACGTGTTCACCATGAGGCTCAAATCTCAGCAGAATCTTCAGAGTCCAAAATCCAGGTGAGCTGGAGTGCAGGGCTCTGAGAAAGTGTATCACCGAGGACTTATTTTGAACAAATCCAAGATTTGGGCCGGGGATTTAGCTCAGTGGTTCCACCACCTGCCTCACAAGTACAAGGTCCCGAGTTCAATCCCCGGTACCAAAAAAAAAAAAAATCCAAGATTTTATTTTAATGAACGAAAAGACCAGGGCAAGTCAGTCTTGCAGGGAGAGAGGTGTCCCCAGGTTCTCAGTGATGCCCCCTTAGGACTGGCTCATCTGCTGACCCATAGCCACCTGTGCCTTCATGCTGGGTCCCATTTGACCATCCGGCTGTCCCGCTCAGAAACTGGTACCTGTTTCACCTCTGCTCTACTCCATGGAGAATTCTCTTTGAGAGGAGAGGGCAAGGAGACTCAGAGCAATTGAGTCTTAAGAGCTTTCATGAAAAGCTTTGGCAGGAAAGGACATTTCCCAGCCAGGTAGGCAAATGCTGTGGATCATCTAGAAGTTTTGTCTATCTGTGTTGTGCTCTCTCCATTTGTTAGGGAAATTGGCCTTTGTTCTAATAAGAACAGGATTTGCACTGGAGACAAGGAAAAGTTTTTTCTGATGACCATGTATCTCCAAATGTGATGCTTTCTTTAGGCAGAGTCCAGGGCCAGGCCCTTGGTGGGTCAGAGGGCTACCCAGGAGGGATGTGGCCCACCTTCTCCCTGAGGGGAAGCTGCAGGACTCTGAGTGACCCCGCTTGAGGACATGCCTTGTTCCCAGCTCAGGCTGGTGACCTAGGTTCAAGGAACCAGCCAGAAAGATAACAGGAGGGCACATTTCCTGGGGAAGCTGGCTTGTCCATCAGGAACCCTGGAGGAAATCCTCATGGTCACCAAGGGCTTCTCTCTTCTTCAGCCGCACCACCCTCCTGGTGGAACTCTCCTGTGAGGACAGCCGAGGCCTGGCTTACCTGCCCGGGGAGCACCTTGGGGTTTTCCCATGCAACCAGCCGGCCCTGGTCCAAGGCGTCTTGGAGCGAGTGGTGGACAGCCTAGGAGCCCACAACATCATGCGCCTTGAGGCCCTGGATGACAGCGGTGAGCCCTTGGCATGAAGTGCAGCCACAGGGCTGGCATCCCTCACCACACCTCATCCTACCAAGGGCTGGGCCTGCACCGCCCTGATCCAACTGCGCCATCCCAGCCCATGGGAACAGCTCCCTGACCGTAGTTGCCTCAGTGACAGTGACACTGCCAAAGACTGTATCTCCAAAATACAGGGGCCAAAATGGGAAAGTGGGGGTCAGAGAAGAAAGCTTGGCAATGCCCCCCCCCAAGTCAGGAGAAAGTGAGAGAGCCTGAAACTTGGGAAAGTTAGAGAGATGTCCTCGTGACTGTAGGGACACAGATGTGGTTTGCCGGGCTTCTGGTCCAGATGAAATAACATAATAATATCCTTACCCAGCACTGATTGAGCACCCCAGTGCCAGACACAGCACCGACTGTTCACATACGTTAGGTGCTCACACATGCCTAGCAAGATAGGCTGTATCATCATATCCATTCCTCAGGGAAGGAACCAAGGCCACAGGGTTCAGTCACCCAGCAGGATGGGGGCAACCAGAGCTTGAACCCAGGTCTGCTGGCCCTGAGGTCCATGCTGTGACTGTCCTGCAGATTGCCCCTTGAGACTACTCAAGGCTCCCACCTCACCTTGGGCTGATCTTCTGCTCCCTCAGCACCTCCGGGCATGGCACAACCCCACAAGGAACTTGTCATGGGCTTGTCTCTAAGTGAATAACTGGCCCTGGGGTGTATCAAAGTCTTCAGTGGACTTAGTCATTAGGAGTCTGTAGTTCATCTTCGGTGTCTTGCTTCCCAGAGAGGGACATGGGTAGGTTGTCAGGATCATATCTCTCGGAGCCAGGACTTCAGTGTCTCCTCTCCCTTACCCTGGGAAGATAGGAACTATCTACCCTAGAGGCCCCATCAGCCTCTAAGGAGCCCAAAGCTTTTCTTTTTCTTCATTCCATCCTGACTCCTTCCTTCCCTGTGCAGGGAGCTACTGGGTCAAGGCCAAGAGGCTGCCACCCTGCTCACTTAGCCAGGCCCTCACCTACTTCCTGGACATCACCACCCCCCCAACCCAGCTGCAGCTCCAGAAGCTGGCCCGGCTGGCCACAGAACAGGCTGAGAGACAGAGACTGGAGACTCTGAGCCAGGTGAGAGTCGAGGCTGGTGGGTGAGCTAGGGGCAGTTCGAAGAATGGAAGGAACTGGAGCCCAGAGGTCAACTTTAACCTCTGAGTGGATCTGAAAGGAAAACTTTGGGAACCAGGCACCAACTGCTGCCCCGTTCTCTAGGGCAGAGCTGTGTTGAGTGAACTGAATTTTCCTGAGTGTCAACAGGGTGCAGCCGAAGTATACGTCCTTGGAGGTTAGCTAGAAAGGGGGGCCCACCATGTCTTGTCTGTTTTTGTCTTCCTCAAAGCTAGACAGAGCAGCATTGGAAGACAGATGGTGTGGATGAATGGATACATGGACGTGGTGACAGGTGGATAGTTGGATTAATCATTTCATGAGAGAATGCATTAAGCCACCTGCGGCTTTCTGGCCCATGTCTTTGCACAAAGCATTGGGCATCATTTGAACCATCATCATTACCACTAATCATCTCCATCCCCAACCATCTCACTACCGTTATTTTGTGGCTGTACTGGACTAGCTTGACACTCGTTTCCTCATTTAACATAACAACTCCACGAGGGAGGCGATGCTGTCCTCACCTCACTTCAGCGGTTCAGTAATCAGGATAGGATTCCACAGCCACAAAGGGCATCCATCCAAGATTGGAGCTCAGACCTGACTGGTTCCAAAGCCTTGCCTCACCTTAGATTATAGTCGAGTTGATCCCTGTCTGAGGTACCCACAGCAGGCGCACAGAAAAGAGCTACTGGCTGGCCCAAATTCGTCCCTTCCCTCTCTGGCTTGGTAGCCTCAGTACCGTGGACAGCGCCCGGCAGTGGCCTGTTTGCTGAGTGAGTGGACACTGGGTTGTGTCTGCCTCCCCCACCACGCCCCGATGTGGGCCAGCACCCTGAGTCCTCACGCTGCTGCCCTTGGCTTTCAGCCCTCAGAGTACAACAAATGGAAGTTCACCAACAGCCCCACGTTCCTGGAGGTGCTGGAGGAGTTCCCGTCGCTGCGGGTGCCCGCTGCCTTCCTGCTCTCCCAGCTCCCCATTCTGAAGCCCCGCTACTACTCCATCAGCTCCTCCCCGGACCACACTCCCTCAGAGGTGCACCTCACGGTGGCCGTGGTCGCCTACCGCACCCAAGGTGAGGCGGGACAGAGGCTCCGGAGCCGTCCAGATCCGTTACCCCTTACCCCAGGGCAGCTGGCCCACATCCCTGAGCCTCATCCGTTACAGGGGAGTGGTGACATCCTCCTCCTCCTCCTGGAGCCGTGAGGAACACTAGGAGGAGGGCCAGGGAGAGTACTGCAAAGCGGGCGCTAGGGCAACCATGTGAGATGGGCTCTGTGAGCATTTTACACAGGAGGACGTGCAGACACAGAGGTTAAGCCACCTGTTCAAAGTCACACTGCTAGGAAAGCTGAGGTACAAACCCAGGGGATTTAGCTGCTGATTCCAAGTTTCCAGCCATGCTCCTGGCCTCCTAGGGTTGGGACAATTTAATGAGATCAATGTGGACAGCGCCCAACACATAGGGGAGCCCGATGACTTAGTCCTCTGATGTCCGTCCTGCAGTCAGGGTGTTCTGCACTGAGAGCCCCTTGCTCACTCCACTTGTATTCTGATGGCTTATGTCTGTCCTGGGCACTGTGGTGGGTGTGGAACAGCCCCTGCCCTCCTGGGGCTTCTAGTGGGCTAATGAAGAGAGACATAGAAATGACTAGGTGATTATCACCATGTAGGTGGCAAGAAGGACCGTGAGGGAGCGTGTGGAGGGGCTGGGTGACAGACTTGGAGGTTCAGTCTCTTATCCAGGTGTTTGAACCTGAGCCCCTGCCCTGGCCTGGCCTCTGAGCAGTGTCTGGGTTGGCGAAGCTGGGAGCTGGCTGTGCCTCTGGCCCCTCTATCCTCTCACTAGAGAACTCCCACATAGCCTGAGTGTGGCCTTGGGACCAGGGACAAGAGGAAGGCATGTCCTGTCCTGTGAGAGCCAGAGTCCGTGCAGAGCAAAACCCTAAGGGCTTCTCAAGTCACAGGAGGCCTCCTGTGAATGCTGGGCTGTGATGGAGGGAATTCGTCTGAGGAAGCCGGGCTTCCCAGCCAGGAGGGGCTGCTAGGAAGACAGGGAGAAGTCAGAGCAGCTGGAATGTGGAGGGAGCCGTTCCTCATCCAGGGCTCCTACCAGCAAGGGCCACCTTTGTGAGGTCACTCAGCAGAGCCAGGGGCCTGAAAGAAGCCCTGGAGTAAGTCAGGGACCCAGATTCCACCACCAGCTGCGTGACCCTGTTCAAGTCACTTTCCCTCTCTGGGACTCTGTCCCTTTCAGCCTCCTGGCTCTGGGCATGCCAAGGGTAGACCTATGAACCAGGGCACACGCAGCCCCTCATTCAGCCTCGAGAGTGCCTGGCAGGGCAGTCGGGGGATCATTAGTGCCAGAGGAGCAGCCGGCATGGCCACATGTTGCTCAGGTATGTGCTGTCCTTGCAGATGCCCGGGGCCCCCTGCACCGTGGCGTGTGCAGTACATGGCTCAGCAACTTGAAGCCCCAGGACCCGGTGCCCTGCTTTGTGCGGAGGTAAGCACCCTGTCTGGTCCTGGGGACCACTAGGTTGGAGGTTCCAAGGAGACAGGAAGGGTTCTGGGGTTCAGTGCCCTTCCGGAACCCCTGGCCCATCACGAAGGTGTTGAGTCCCCCTGGGCTTCCCCATTTTATCCCCTGGCCACAGTGTGTGGCCTGGTCTCTAGCAGGGTTAGCAACAGCCACAGTGGTGGGGTGCAGAGTGCCCTTTTTCAAGGGCCACAGTGTGGGGAAATGGTGGACCTGGGCAGGGCAGGTGATACTGCCCACAGGACCCAAAGATCAGCCTTGAGCTGCTTGTTCTCCTCCATCCCACACCATCACTCCATCCCTCACCCAGCTCCCCTACCTGCATCCCATGCATGTGTGTGGCCCAGGGCATCTGAGCACTGGGGCCTCTCTCCTGTCCCCTTCAGGGTCAGCAGCTTCCAGCTCCCCAAGGACCCCTCCCATCCTTGCATCCTCATTGGGCCCGGCACAGGCATCGCTCCCTTCCGAAGTTTCTGGCAGCAGCGTCTCCACAACTCTGAGCACAAAGGTACAGCTTGCAGTGAGGAGGGGAGATAATGATTGCCCTGGCTTGGTCCTTATGCATTGTACATACGTATGGAAATACCACATGGCACTCTATAAATACGTATGGGTGTGGTGTCTTAAAAGGCAAGAATAAAATTTAAAAATCAAATGACCAACAAAAAAGAGCCATGTATGTGAACAAAGGAGCTTCATAATTGTCTCCATTGCTTTCCAATTTGCATGCCTCAGTGCCAAAAAAAAAAAAAATAAAAATAAAGTAGGGGAAAAAAAGGAGACTATGGGGCTGTGTGAGGGTTCCTGGATGGGATGAGGGTTTCAGGTGGGCTGGGCATTTCTTCCCAGGGAGTAATAGGAAAAGTCCCCACTTTTGACTGGTGATGAGCTGGATGGAATCCCATCTTTACTTTCAGTACTGTGACTATGGAAAAGGGATATAAATGCCCTGGGCCCCAGCATTCTGGTTTCCTCATCTGTAAAATGGGGAGAACAGCAGATGCGTACACACTTGCCCAGATGAAATGAAATGAGAATTCATGTTGATCCCTCTTGAGCCACGGTTGTCCTCTGGTGGCCATCCTGGTAAACTGCATCCTGATGGTTCTTGCAGGGCTCCAGGGTGGCCGAATGACCCTGGTGTTTGGGTGTCGTCACCCAGACGAGGACCACATCTATAAGGAGGAGATGCTGCAGATGGCCCGGAAGGGGGTGCTGCATGAAGTGCACACAGCCTACTCCAGGCTGCCTGGGAAACCCAAGGTAATGCGGCCGCACTGTGCATGGAACATGAGCATGGGCTGTGGAGGGTTCTCCAGAGCCCTCACTGCTCTGTGCATCTCCTTGCCTCTGAGATGGCCATGACACACACCCTCCAAGGTGGTGCTCTTCACAAAGAGCATCGTGTCCTCTATTCCAGGAGAAGAGAAGGCCCACAGAGGGTGAGAACTGTTGCGCTGTGGGTTAATCCCCAGAGCCCAGCCTGCTGGGGGTCCCCAGCACCTCACCTGGCACATGACTGTCCCAGGAGAGGTGGTCCAGGCCAGCCTTTTGCTCAGGCCCAGCAAGGCCTCAGATGGGCCCTGGTGTCCTCAGGGGCATTTTGCCCCAGGATCCTAGGGCTGGGGACAGATTTTTGGTTGGGTCCTCGTGAATTTGCCCCTGCAGGCATCTCCAACCCAGTACCGGGGTCACTGAACATTTTGTTTAGAACGAGAGCAGAGTTCCTGATTGTTCTGGGGCCTTCTGTGTAACCGGGGAACCTGGGGACCTGTTTCCCTGCACTGTCCCCTCTGTCAGTCAGACAGAACTGGAAGGTCTCTTTCCTGGGGTGTACATGGGCAGGCCCTAGTGCTCTGGGGAACTGGCTTGGTGGATACCTCTTTGAAGTGTGTGAATTCAGAGAAAATCTGAGCACCCCTGGCCTGGGTAGTGGGCAGTGCCCCTGTTCATCTTGAGCCGAGGTCCTGGTTGGGAGGACCTTCAGGCCTTGGTGTCCCTTCCTTACCTTCCCATCAACACCAGACCTGGCTGTGAGCTTCACTTCCTGAAGCCGAAGCCTGGACCCACCATCTCCTCTCCGTTCAGGTCTATGTTCAAGACATCCTGCGGCAGCAGCTGGCTGGAGAGGTGCTCCGTGTGCTCCACGAGGAGCCAGGCCACCTCTATGTGTGTGGGAACGTGCTCATGGCCCAGGACGTGGCCTACACTCTGAAGCAGCTGGTGGCTGCCAAGCTGAACTTGAATGAGGAGCAGGTTGAGGACTACTTCTTCCAGCTCAAGGTATGGTAGCTGGTCTGTTGGTTGAGGGTGCATGCTAGGCCCAGGCCACAGAGCCAGGACAGGGGTGCAGCACCAGGAGAGTCCCGGGACACTCCTGGACCCCATAAGAACCTGAGGTGGCTGGATAGGCTGATTGTCAGCCATCTTTGAGAAGTCAGGGCACCATGTTCTGTTTTCCCAGTGGGAGCAGTTCCTCGGCTCCCCCCCACCCCGCCCTGTATCTGTAGCTAGAGCAGAGCTATGAACACCAGGGACAGGAATATGTCCCCTCTCAGCTTCATGTGGGATGGACACTTGTTTACACCCAGATATCTGTCTGCTGTCTCTCAGCCCCTCAAAGGAAGGACGCACGCTTCCGTGGTGCTGACATTCACAGGTTCTGTCGAGGGCCTGCACTGGGCCAGGTGCTGACCAAGGATTTCATGTGGCATTTCCTTCTGTCCTTTGTCACGCCCAAGTTTTCAGGAGAGAGGGGCCCTGGAGGCCCACAGTAGTAATATGAGAGTGTTGCAATCTGTCCCTCTCTGGTTCCAAGGTCTGTGTTTGTCACTTCTTATTCTCCCTGTGACACATTCACATGTTCATCGTATTTATTGAGTACCTGCTGTGTGGTGGGCATAGAGCAAACAGAGCAGGCAGAAATTTCTGTCTGGCTGGACTTTATGTTCTAGTGGGACTGACAAATAAAACAAAACGTGTAAAATGTGTAGTCTTCAGAGAAGAATTAAATGGAGAAGCTGTTGAGGGAAAGTTAAGGAGTATTATTTTAAATAAGGCAGCCAGGGAAGGTGTCACTGGAAGGTGACATATGAGAAAATACCTGAAAGAGGAAGTCCTTTACATATTGTTCTGGGCAGATCTGTAGGGAACCACAAGTACAAAGGCCCCGGGGTAGGTGTTAGTCTGGCATATATGAAGAATGGCAAGGAGATCACAGGCATTTCCCAAAATATGTTCAGTGTGTTCATAGATATTTGACCTCAAAAATGTTCAAAGGTCAGATAGTTTGGAACCTTCTCAGTTAAACAAAATAAAACACACTGCTTTACTACAAGACTTCTCACGGTCTTTACCATGGTCCTGTGTATCATGACTTCATTCTGGGGGGGAAGCCAGGTGCGGGGGGGAACACGCCTGTACTGAGGAGGCTCTGGTAGGAGGATTGTAAGTTCCAGGCCAGCCTGGGCAACCAGAAAGATGCTGTCTCGAAATGAAAAATAGAAAGGGCAGAGGAAGTAACTCAGTGCAAGGCCCTGGGTTCAACCCCCAGTACTGCACTTAAAAAAAGCTCACATTTGCTGGAATATCTAGTGGACACATGGTGAGAGGAAGTGGAATGCCATCCACCCATGAAGCTTGCACTCACAAGGGTTGGTCAAGGAACCAAATCCAGGTGTCATCTCAGCATGACCGTCGGTCTGCACAGGGCTCGTGAAGTCCATGTAACGGAGAAGCTGGGGCAGCCCCAGGGCCTTGTCCCAGCCCGAACCTGGTGACTGAGGGGCAGCCAGACCTGCGGAGCTGACATGTGACCTGTGTTTCTCCTTACAGAGCCAGAAGCGCTATCATGAAGATATCTTTGGTGCTGTCTTTCCCTACGAGGTGAAGAAGGACCGGGCAGAGCGGCCACCTGGCGACATCAAGCTCTGACAACCCATGGAGATGTTCGAGCTGCTGTCACTAAGTGTGAGCACAGAGTCGGCTCTGGAGCCAAAGTCATCGGGCCTTAGGAGAGGGGGAAAAGTGACCACAGCCAGCCTCACATCTTAGTTCCTAAGCTCCTCCCTCTCAAGCCCTTTACTCGACCTAATACCAAGTAGCGTCCTGGACTGGTTGGAGCCACCTCTGTGCCTGAAGCCCACTCTTCCTGGCCCCTTGGAGATGAATCTGCCATGCCAGGCCTGACCAGTGGGCGAGAGGAAGATGAAACCTTCTTCTGACGGCATCACTTTGAGTGGCCACCGGGGGGCGCTTGCAATACACTCTGTATGTAGCTGCCCCATGTACAGTATTTATGCTTCTGTATTTAAAAAACATCCATCTGCTCCCAAGAGCCACTTGAGCCTTCCTTGTATGACTTCTTGAAGGAAATATTTATGTGAAATTCATTTTATTTTAACCACCTTGAAAGTGTGTGCCTGGCTATTTTGTAGGGAGAGCCCCCCCAATTTGTATGGAATGGGGTGTGCCACCACTAGGACAAAGATCCCCCACCAAGGACGGTACCAGCCACCCCACAGATTCTTCTTTGAAATGACTTGGGGCAGCAAGTGAAGTTTTGCACTTCTCTAAAGATGGTGGGGAAGGGGTGGGGGACAGAGGGGCAGGGGCTGGGCCTCACACACAATGCATCTTATGGAGGTTTTGCTGGGGCTTGCAGTGCCAGCTCTTTAGTGAAGGCCTTGCCCTCCACCTTGTCATACACAGTTTTTGCTCTGCTGCCATATTCCCTTTGCCCAGTGGCAATTGGGCACCTGGGAAAAGCAGGCACGGCCTCCTGTAGGAGGAGGATGAGGTAGGGTGAAGGGCACTTGCATGCCTGTCTGCTTGATATGGGGGCTCTTCTGGGTGTGCAGCCAGTCAGTGGGGCCACCTCACGGGGATCTGGTTAGAATGCAGATTCCCATTTAGTGAGTCTCAGATGGGGCCCGCTGCGCTAATCAGTTCCCTGGTGATGGGGCTGCCTGAGGACCACACTCCGAGCCCCACCCTGGTTCCTGAGGGTCTAAGCTCTTGATAGAACTAATGAGTGGACACACAGCTAGGCTCCCTATGCCAGCAGATCCCTCACCTCTCAGCTGCGTGGGCATATTTCCTAGATTCAACCCGCTACCAAGATACCAGAGACCCCTGCCCAGGAAGTCTGAGCCCCAGCTACCTTCCCCAGCACGCCCTTGTGGGGTTTGTGAGGGACCCTCAGGGAGTAGTAGGTGTGGATGTTAGGACCCCCAGCCCAAAGGGAGCCAGCGCTGTTCCCTCCTACTCCTCCTCAGCAGGGACCCTTAGTTCCAGAGACTCCAGTATGTCTCCAGACACACTAGTAAAGCAGCTATCCCATGAGTGTGTGCCAACAGCATTTTATTTCTTTATTTTTACGGATGGCATAAAAGGGAAGAGCTCCCTGGCAGAGAAAGTTCTGCTCACTTGGTGGAAGCCAATAGGATGTCACCAGGGTGGCCAGAGGGGGTGGTGTTGCAGCAGGGTACAGAGCCAAGGGAGAGGGTAAAGGTCACAGGAATGGGGGACTGTGGAGGTCACCTCGTCCCTGGAGTCCATAGCTGTGTCTTGGGCCCTCCAAGGGGCTGCATAGAGGATGGAAAGGTGGTTGAGAGCCGCATGTAGTGTGGGACTGGACTGGGGGCTCAGCAGGCTCAGGACCCCCATTCTCTGCCTGGAGGTGTGGACCCGGTGGCTCCCCTGCATGGCACACCTGAGGTGCCCTCTGCTGAGATGTCAGGGTTCAGGAAGTTGGGGCCCCACAGAGAAGTGGAGGGGGAGGAGACACAGATAGTAGCACACCCAGCCCATTGCCAGCCCATGTAGCCCGCCTAGGTGTGCACATTGGTCAGCTCAATGTCACCAGCCACTTCTAGGTTATTGATGGCCCTCAGGTCCTTCAGGCGGTGGGTGTATTCCAGCAGGTATTGGCCATCCACAGTCACCCTGTAGCAGTAACCTTCGCATATGATCCCCACCTGGATAGAAAGGCCTTGCCATTTACTCTCTTAGTACAAAGTCCTCAGCCTTCACTGCAGGCTCGGGGTCCTCTCCTTCCCTGGCTCCTTCCTGTATGCCACAAGCTCCTCCCCTGCACTGAATGACCTGCTCCCCTCCACACACCCACATGCTCTGCTCCCATGTACTTTAGCACATGCCATTTCCAGCTCGGGGTGCAGCTCCCGGCCTGTATCTGTCCCGTGTGATCACTGCCCAGCACCTCAGGATCCAGCCCTCTCTGCCAAGCCTTCCCTGCTTCCACCGACCCCTCTCAGGTGATCAACAGCCTCTTCAGGCCACCAGGGACAGCAGTGCTGCCTCGTGCCATCTGTGTCCCCCATGTCCACACCTGGGCTCTGCAGCAGCAACAGCAGCCTCCTGACTCGTCCTGTCCAGCCCAGGACCTTCTCTAGGGGGCAGTGAGGGTACAAACACCAGTGGTCCCACGTGCATCACGCTCGTGTGCCGGGCACTGTCCTCATGTGCACAGAGGCTACCTCATGTGCACTACCTCGGTCCATTCCCACAGCTCTCTGAGATCACCGTATTCTTCGCTCCCCTTGTAGATGAGGAAATGGAGACACAGACTCCCAAGTGACTATCCCTGCCTGAAGGGCACTGCCCCAAGGCCACACAGTCATTATAAATCCAAGGTACTGTTCCCCGCTGCTGCTCCCCAGTGGCTTTTCACTGTAGTAAAATCCAAGCTCCTTTCATGGCTTGCAAAGCCCTACAAGAGTCATTTTCAACTCAACTCAGAGTGCGGTCACTTAGGGCTTCTCTAATGCCTCAGTGGATGCCTAGGCTGACTATCTCCATTCTCAATGGCCTGCTCCCCCTCCCTCTCCCTCCCTCTTCCTTCTTTCCTTCCTTCCTTCCTTCCTTCCTTCTTTCCTTCCCTCCCTTTTCTCTCTCTCTCTCTTTCTCTCTCTTCCTTCCTTTCTCTTTCTTTCTTTTCTTTTCTCTTTCTCTCTCTCTCTCTCTCT